>WUAM01000305.1:4455807-4480703 GCA_024336885.1 Actenoides hombroni
TTGGTTTGGTTTGGTTTGGTTTGGTTTGGTTTGGTTTGGTTTGGTTTGGTTTGGTTTGGTTTGGTTTGGTTTGGTTTCTTTTTGCACAGAGCACAATTTTATGGGTGCTGATTTTCCTTTAAAAATCACAGGGTGAGAAATATGTATGTCCTGTGGGCTAAAAGCCCTTTGTGGGTGACAGATCGTTTTGGAAGGGCAGATGACCAGCTATGATCAGTCAAGTCCTGATTTCACCTTTCTACCACGTAGCAAAACATGATGTGCCACATGTTTTGGCTCTCTCCTAGACAGAGCAACCAGAAATGCTGCTACTATATCCCATGACCTTTTAGTTTGGTTTGGTTTGTTGTTTGTTTTTTTTTCAGATGGGCTACAGAAATGAAAGATCAGACTGGGATTGTAGGGTGGCCAAGCTCTCGGAGCCATCTGAAGTCATGTGACATTAATGAACTAGAGAGCTTAAAGCTAAACTTGACCTTTAATCATTAACCACCTTGTAAATAGCATTAATCTGAGTCTTGAAGGAATTACTCTGCAAAAGGCTTTGATCCCAGCCTTTTGGGGAGCAAAGCCCTTTGGGAGTGATTTTAAAATCACTTGCATTATGTCAGCTATGATGAATTGAAGAGAACCAGCAATTCCCTGTGTTTTCACGGTGCTTTGAAACAGGCCAAAGATTTCTTTAGAGGTAGCCAGAAAAGGAAATTGCAAACACCTGAATTCCCCTTATTTTATTCAAAATTTTTAATTTCCACATGTGCTTACAAGATATTATGCCAACCTCCACTGTCTTATCCAGAGTCAGCTGTTAGAGGAACAGAGCGTAACAGAAGGCAGAGATAAGACTCGTAAGAGGTCAGAAAGAGTTTAACAGAGTAAAACGAGGACGAAAAGCAAGAAGGAACTGCGATACAAAAATGCAAATGCATGAGACTGACCAGAAAGGCATGTGAGATGCAGCACATGTGAGGGGCAGCTGTTATCTGCTCACGTTGGACCTTGCGGAAGGGTAGGTTGTCTAGACGGTGCAGCTGTAGGCATCAACGGGAGAAGGAGCCACACGTGATAGGAGGAAGGGCAGCAGGAGAGAAGGGGACAGCATGGCCTGATAACAGTGACTGCAGTTCCTGACTGCCTAAACCCATTTACAGCCAGGCTTATGGGTCCCTCTGTGTCTTTGGGTGCACCTTTGCCTCTTGCTCACAGGACTGTGAATGCTCTGGGAAGAGGGTTTCCTCTTAATCTGCCCAGTGGGATGTCAAACAGTGAAGTGGTCCCTGTGCCACAAGGCTCCCAGTCCTGTGACTACTGGTGGACACAGAAAATACCACGCTATAGATCCACCAAAATCCCAGTATCTGCATTCTGTAATCCTGCAATTCATTGCCAGATCTTTCTGTGGCTCTGGCTGGCATTCACAGTATTGATCATGCCTTCAGCCTAGGTCATCAATCATGCCTGCACAGCTTGGACATGACCATGCTAACTGGAAATAAGGATTTAAGGCCCCACTGGCTCAGGGGAGCTGTGGCTCTGTGGAGCTCACAACACATTAATCAGGCATTTCCTCAGCTTCTTAGGCAGGTTTTGCAATTGACATCAGGTCCCACACTTTCAGTAAGAAGCACTGGGATGTGCTTTCTCCAACGACAAGAAGGAGAAGGCAGAAGTAAGTCTGTAGGCCTCAAGCTCAAGACCTCCCTTTTCTCCAAGTCCTGCACTGCTAAAACAACAGTCAGGACACCTCTGTTTCTGGAAGGCAAAAACTGTTTGGTGACTTCACCGAAAGAATAACATAAACACCTACTTTCAGGAAGCGCTGGTGGCACCTGAAGCCAAGAGCAAGAGAGGATGGAACACCATTCTCCTCAGCATGATCTCTTTGCTGGTTTCTTCCCCTTGCAGTGAGGAGCACATGACCACAGCATCACCAGCACCTAGATGCCCCTGTGGATGTGGTCTCAGGGTCTTTGGCACGGACACCATGTCTCTCTTAAGGACACAACTGTCTTTAGAAGTAGCTGCTTAACTTCCAGCTCTGTAAAGTAACACTAATCATTGCAATAGGAAAGATGTCCTCCCTGAGCAGATCAGTAAAGTTGCACTCTACTCATCAGAAAGTTCATCTTAGGAAAAATGCAACCAAGACTTTCACCAAACCACAGCATCAAGTTTGGAATTTCTGAGAGGCTGAAGATTATGAAAAGATTCTCTCAATGACTTTGGTAAACTGGAGAAAAGGTTCATGATTTCTACACAGGACCATTTTGTTGGGATATTCCTCGTAAATTTGTTCACACACTATCCCACCATCTCTTTATGTTTCACACACACACACGTCCATCAGGGGCAAAAGATGTTCTCCAAGGCTAAAGAATTTTTTATTTCAGACCAAAGACAGGTAAAAAAACCTCATCATGTGGCAAAAATAAGCACAAAGTGAGTCATACTGCAAAAGGATACACCCAAAAGGAAACCTAAACCATCAGCTTCCTCCCTGCTGGAGGCTGCCATGTGCTGCTGCATACAAGGAATTGAGAGAGGAAAAGTGAGAATGTGTCCTCTCTCCTCCACAACCAGGCACAGCCAGTGTTGAAACCAAGGTCCTGGACTCCTCCATGTACCCAGCCAGGGCTGCAGTTGCAGAAGAAAAAACAAATTACCTTTTGCTATGCTTCAGCACAGGCAAGCAAAAGCATTGTACCACAAATATGTGATGTTGCATGTGACAGCAAACTCGGACCACAGGCAGAGTTTCCACAGTGAAGTGAAACTTGTACGTCTTCAGCAGATCGAGCCAAAACATGCCAGCTTCACTTGAAGTCATCAGACAGACGTTTCCTCTTCACTGATGCTGGAGATGAGAAATCTTCTCTGTTTACCCTGTCCTCTGCTTGTCTATACAAAGCCTGGAATCACTGTAACTAAGATGATCTCATAAGGAAAACCTGGAATTTAAAACAGGAGGAAAGTTGGGTTATTGTGGGCTTTTTGTCTGTTTGGGTTTATTTAAAAAAAAAAAAAAATAATTAAAAAACGAACAAACAAACAGATAAAACAACTTTGGTGTTTTGTTGGTGGTTTTGTTTGGGGGACTTTTTTCTTCCTTTTCAGAAGTCATGGTCTGCCTTAGCCCCGTCTGGTTTCAGACACTCCACCAAGCCACCTGGAACACAAGCAGCTCAGTCTGAATTTATACTCAATGCAGAGGAGCAGGCCCTCATGGGTCCCTGGTTTCTCTCACTTTCTTCTCCTGATTTGGTGATGAAAAACCCCCCACCAATAAAGTGGGTAAAAATGAGAAGAAAACCTAAAAACTGCATGAATTTTAGCAGGCAGTGACTACTAAAAGATGCAAAATCCTAGCTTTAAAAAAAAATATTATGTTTCTACCCATCTGAAGCTGTGCTTCATACCAAAACCACCCTCTCAGCCCAAGTCCCGAGCCTTTGAAGTCACCAGGAGATCAAAACCCTCAGCACCATCCAGCCCTAATCCATGTATTGCAAGATTGAGTCTGGTAGGAAAATTAACAAAGACAGAAATGGGTTGCAAGCCTCCCCCATTCCCCCCCCACAGAGGCATTGATTGCTTTTTCAATTACAGAAGCTGTGAAGAGGACAGTTTACATTCCAGGACCGTAAGTCATGTTTGAGTGTGTTGCCTCCCTCCTCTTTTAGATCACTGGGCAACTGCAACAGTTCTGCTTTAATTTGTCAACCAGGCTGAATATTGGCGTTTAACCCAAAACCACGGGTTGCTCTTAGTGCCAACCAGCTTCTTTAAGGAGCTGCCACCACCTTCCAACATCTTTCACCTTACTATTTACTTCTTTTTCTTCTGCTGACATTTCCTGGCTCTGCGTCTCCACGTGACTCAGAGATTTCCCGGACCCTGACCCTGTGGTGACATCAGCTCCAAGAGCTGAAATTAATAAACACCACTCACTCATTATGTCAAACAGTAATGATGGGGGAAGTGGGAGCGTTGTTCGGCAGTTTTTAGAGAGAAAATATTGTTTCCTCTAAATTCATATTTAGACGTGAGCTGCAGTATGCCTGCTATAACAAATCGGTATGATGTTAATAACCAAAGGACAGAAAGTAGCAGTCTATTTTGGTTGGTACTTTAAGAGATAAGAAGTATATATAAAGCAAACTGCGCTGCGTAACACCTGGTATAGACATAAAGCAAAGGTCCAACAGAGCCTCGAGGTGATTTCCCTGTCCTGAAGTCACCTCTGAGAGTGACTTCATCTCCATGAGACTCAGCAGCTGAAAAAAAAAAAAAAAAGAAAAAGAAAAAGAGAAACAGTAAAGGTATTTGAGACATGCCTCACATTTGCTGGCTCAAGCAGACATTAGTAACTGTGTCTGCTTTCACTGCTTGAGAATGTACCTTCACTTTTTCCTTTAAAAATGCTTATAAATATCTAAAGGGTGAGCGTCAAGATGATGGGGCCAGACTCTTTTCAGGGGTGCCCAGCAACAGGACAAGGGTCAGTGGAACCAAACTGGAACCCAGGAGGTTCCATCTGAATAGGAGGAAAAAACGTCTTTGCTGTGAGGGTGTCAGAGCCTGGCCCAGGCTGCCCAGAGAGGTTGTGGAGTCTCCTCTGGAGAGATTCCAAACCCACCTGGACAATGCAATGTTGGGCCTCCTGCTCTGGGTGACCCTGCTGGAGCAGGGAGGGTTGGATCAGATGATCTCCAGAGGTCGCTACCAACCCCTACCATGGTGGGATTCTGTGGTTTATCTCAATCTGCAGAAGGAAGGTGAAGCCAGCACCAATGCAAAGTGTTGGTATTGATGTTGTTTACAGTGGGTCTCAGCACAGCAAATTTTGCACAAGCCCAAATACAGGTCATCTAAAATCCTTCATTCTTTTACAGATTCTCAGTTTCCACTGATATTTACTTGTAATCAACAGTTTTTCTAGAGTTTTTAAGGTGGGGGGGTTAAAATATTTTTTCTTCCCATGATTTTTGGGTTCACTGCTCTGAAATCTCAGTTCCCTGGCTAGATTTCAATAGTATCATAGATTAATAGAATCATTTTGGTTGGAAAAGACCTTTAAGAGCATCAATTCCAACCATTAACCCAGCATTGTCATGTCTACCACTAAACCATGTCCCTCAGCACCACATCTACACGGCTTTGAAACCCCTCCAGGGATGAGGACTCTACCACTGCCCTGGGCAGACAAGGACAGCCCTTGAGAAACCTTTCAGGGAAGAAATTTTTCCTAATGTCCAACCTAAACCTCCCCTGGTGCAACTTGAGGCTGGTTCCTCTTGTCCTATCACTTGTTACTAGGGAGAAGAGACCAATCCCCACCCGGCTCCAACCTCCTGTCTGGGAGTTGTTGAGAGTGAGAAAGTCTCCCCTTTAGCCTCCTTTTCTCCAGGCTGAACAAGCCCAGGTTCCTCAACTGCTCCTCACCAGACTTGTGCTCTAGACCCTTCTCCATCTCCATTGCACTTCTCTGGACACACTCCAAACCCCCAATGTCCTTCTGGGAGTGAGGGGTCCAAAACTGAATTCAGGATTCAATGGGCAGCCTCCCCAGTGCCCAGTGCAGGGGCACAATCCCTGCCCCAGTCCTGCTGGTCACACCAGTGCTGATCCAAACCAGGCCTTCTTGGCCACCTGAACACTCTGCTTGCTCATCTTCAGCTGGCTGTTGACCAACACTCCCAGGTCCTTTTCCACCAGGCAGCTTTCCAGCCACTCTTCCCCAAGACTGGAGCAATGCAGGGGGTTATTGTGACTCAAGTGCAGGACCTGGCACTTGGCCCATTGATCCAGCCTGTCCAGATTCCTCTGTAAAGCCTTCCTACCCTCAAGCAGATCAACACTCCCATCCAGCTTGGTGTTGTCTGCAAACTTTCTGAGGGTGCCTTTGACGTCCTCATCCAAAACATTGATAATTTTATTAAACAGAAGTGGTCCCAATACTGAGCCTTGGGGAACACCACTTGTGACCAGACACCAACTGGATTTAACCCCATTCACCACCACTCTCTGGGTCAGGCCATCTGGCCAGTTTTTTACCCAGCAAAGAGTACATCCATCCAAGCCATGAGAAGCCAGTTGAGAGCCACCTGTAACCTCATCACCTTTTCTTTCCAGGACAAGGTGATCCCTTGCCCATTGCAAGCGCTACCTGGGGCTGTGATGCAGTGCCACCAGGAGTCACGAGCCCTGGGGACTTGCTGTGCTGCAGATAACACACGGTCACACCCACACGGAAGGTGAATTATGAGCTGTCAGGAAAATAAGTCACGAGCCCGTCAAAAATGCAAGCAAGCAATGCCTCTCCTGTCTGTACAGGAACCAACGAGATTACAGAGCTGGAGAGATTCTTGAGGCACTTTACAGTGCTACAGCAGGAGCCTTTAAATCTGGTTTATTAGCAGGTCATAAATTTTGAAGTAATTGAGTCTACCTCATCCTTTTAAAAAAAGAAATTTAGAAAAATAAAATAAAATCAGACTTCATAACATAAGCAAGATGTTATGAGAAACGCCCCTGAGTTCTGGTAAGAGTATTTGTTTTTTCAGCCTGGATTTCATTTTTTTGGGGGTGTGTTTTTTAATCTTTTAATAACTCTGTCCGGAGTTATTTCTCTGTGAAAACTGCCACTCTGCTCATAAAAGGTCGATATAATGCTCTTAGGCAAAAGCAAAGGGGCATTTCTTTAGTATTTAATGAAGGGTTTTTTCAACAAAGGGGAATTTTGGGGGTGAGGGATCAAAGCAGGCAGGCCCAGGTGGGGAACACTTCCCTAGTGTCTGGACAGGAAATTTTGGCTGATATCAAACTTTTAAGGTTGGGAGTTTGCTGGCTTTTCCTCCAGGGATGGTGCTGCTCTGGGCAGGTTTATGAACCAGATGCAGCCATGGGTCAGCAGCATCTGCTCCCCTCTGTCCCTGCTAAGGTGATGCTGTTCTGCTCATGGATGCAGTTTGGAGCACCTTCCCTGATGCTTCCTGTATTTCTTGGCCTGGACTTGGAAGACAACAAAAGCACGTCTTGAGTACATACTAAGATAAACCTGCCCTCTGTCCTGAGCCCTATCAGCATTTCAAATTTGTCCTCCCCGGTGCCTAATGTGAATACAACCACCTCGACACCAATTGCCCATTGTACCACAGGTCCCCACAAATTTCTGCATGGTTTCCTTGCTGATGTTTAAGTACAGTGC
The DNA here is from genome assembly GCA_024336885.1 of Actenoides hombroni. Taxonomy (NCBI): domain Eukaryota; kingdom Metazoa; phylum Chordata; class Aves; order Coraciiformes; family Alcedinidae; genus Actenoides; species Actenoides hombroni. The sequence goes on from WUAM01000305.1 coordinate 4,463,015, forward strand.
TTCACACTGAACAGCTGAGACCCAGTGCGTAGAAGAAACAGGATTCAAAATGGCCAACAGCGGTGTCCAGAGCTGTTCAATCCCATTTTCCAAGAGCTCAGATCAAGCCAAAGGAACAAGGTAGCAATATCCCACTTTCCCACCAACCTCTGCCCTTCCCATGCGTATCTGTGTGTGTGCCTTGGTCTCACCACCTCTATTTCCATTGCAAAGAAAGCAGGAGGCTGCAGCAGGGACTGGTGTGCCTAAGCCCCTGGATATCTCAGTTTGAGTTGAGACTTAGCGAAGTGTGGGTTAGATGAGTGGACAGTGAGGTGGATTGAGAACTTGCTGAATGACAGAGCTTAGAGGGTTGTGATCAGCAGCACAGAGTCCACTCAAAGGCCAGTAGCTTGTGGAGTTCCCCAGGGGTCAGTACTGGGTCCAGTCCTGTTCAATATATTCATCAGTGTCCTGCATGAAGGGATGGAGTGCCTTCATCAAGTTTACTGATGATACAAAACTGACTGGTGTGGTTGACAACTGGGAGTTGCTGATACACCAGAGCTGTGCTGCCATTCAGTGAGACCTAGACAGGCTGGAGAGTTGAGCAGAGGGAAACCTCATGAACTTCAGCAACAGCAAGAGTCCTGACCTGGGGATGAATAACCCCCTGCACCATTACAGGTGAAGGGACTGACCTGCTGGAAAGCAGCTCTGTGGAGAAGGATCTGGGAGTCCTGATGGTCAACAAGCTCTCCATGAACCAGCAGTGTGCCCTTGTGACCAAGAAGGCCAGTGGTCTACTGGGGTGCATTAAGAAGAGTGTGGCCAGCAAGTCAAGGGAGGTTCTCCTCCCCCTCTACTTTGCCCTAGTGAGGCCACCTTGGGAGCATTGTGTCCAGTTCTGAGCTCCCCTGTTCAAGAGAGACAAGGAACTACTGGAGAGAGTCCAGTGGACACTACAAAGATGCTGAGGGGACTGGACCACCTCTATGATGAGGAATGGCTGAGAGCCCTGGGGCTGTTTAGCCTGGAGAAGACTGAGAGGCGATCTTCTCAATGCTGATCAATAGCTAAAAGGTGGGGGTCAAGGGGATGGGGCCAGACACCTTTCAGTGATGCCCAGTGATAGGACAAGGTGCAATGGACCAAACTGGAACCCAGGAGGTTCCATTTGAACGGGAGGAGAAAATTCTGGCCCAGGCTGCCCAGAGAGGTTGTGGAATCTCCTTGTCTGGAAAGATTCCAAACCCACCTGGACACTGTGATCCTGGGCAATTTGTTGCAGGTGACCCTACTTTGTGGGGGGTGGTAGTGGTGGATGAGATGGTCCCCAGAGGTCCCTTCCAACACCTATCATTCTGTGATTCTGTGACTTCAGCATAAGTTAGCAAACACCAGGACACAGGATAGGCATGTCATTGACAATGTTTGTCCATGACCATCAAGCTCAGAGCCACAGATCACTGGAAGGATAACCGGGGAGAAGGTTCCCATATTCTGTCAGTGTTCAAGCTGGACTGTCAGTCTGCTCCTGTACATCTCCTTTCATGCTCATCATATTCTTACATCTCGTGTCTGCCCTAATTTCAGGGATGGCACTGGACTGACCCTCTCTCATTTCACTCTTGTGCTCGTCTTGTACACTGCAGGCTGGAATAAAAGAGAGCAAACACAAGTGTTGTATTTATTTGTAAAAAACAACATTAAAATGACTACACTCTGGCCATCTAGCCCAGTATTATGGTTGACAGCAGTGACCTAAGGGAAAATATGACAAGATAAACATACAGTCACATTTTTCCTGAATGCTCTCCCAATGAATTTGTCCAAATAACTTTCAAAAGTCTTAAAGCAGCAGGACTCTGTCCGTAGCATATTTGGTGATGGAAAATATGTCCCTGGCAATGAAGAATATCAGTGGATACGTGAAGCTTTGCTTTTCATCCCCTGTACTTTCAAGAGGCTGAGTCAAAGCTGCTGCATCTCCAAGAGTGGCACCTTCCCAGAGCAGGGGTGAAGGTCCCAGGGAAAGAGAGCAGCACACAGCGCAGGAAAGCCTTGGGTGTTAAAACTGTGCCTTTGCTATGGTCATATTTGGGTTATTTGGGGATGACTAATGGGACACTACTGTCAAATAAATAGGATTCTGCCTGAGCTGGGTTATCTGGAGTAACTATGTTACAGCCAGTCTTGCTGGACTGAAGCACGAGCAGCTTAGGGTGAGTCCAGATGTTTGACGTACTAGATAAGAACAATTTTTTGTGTTCACCAAAGCAGTCACATCTGTGTTGTATGTCCTTATGGGCAGACGTTAGATTTTGCTGCTAGTGGTGTTGGTTATTTTAGTGTTTGGTTGCAAATATCCCAGAAGAGAGGCTACAACATGGCTGTGTCTCTTGAAAACAAACAAACAAAATGCCTTTAAAGACTAAAAGAGCTTTTAAAAGCAGCTGAATAATTTTGGAATTTAAAGGATGGGGAATAAATCTTGAGGAAGTGTGAAAAAGCAACCTGCATAATGTGACATGATCAAATCTCTCTTCTTTAAACCTTAAAAGCTACAAGAAAAATGACTTAAAATGACTGAAACTGTCAAGGCATTGACTAAGCAGCAACATCAAGGTCTGATTCAGGTCCCCTTGCAAGGGAAATATGAACACTGTAAACCCGTGTAACAAATATCTTATTCTCAGCCAAGCTGATACTTGAACAGAGCCTGACATAGCAAAATAGGTCCCCTCACACCACCTTACTGCAATAATCCTCCAGAGGAACCATTTTTGCCTACCATGTAGCAGAGAAGCAAAGGACCCAGTGGACATGAGAAAAGCATCACTTGGAAGGTCTTAGTAGGTCTGAAGTTTGGGCCAAGGCATAGTCATGAATGGAAAACTGTCTTGGCAGTGGCTTGGTCCCTGAAGAATCATCACTGTCCTTGTGAGTGCTTCCCTCTTTCTGGAGCCAGAAAAACTGTAAATACCAAGAAGAACCTTCTTCTCATCTTATCCCTGGAACTGGAAGATGTTTCACCCCAGGGGATTGAGGGTTGACATCATCAGTTAGATGGTGTTTCCATCTGGTACCCTCCATCAGTGTCACAGGGATTTTGGTTCCACTTCAACTCATTCAAGTGCTGTCTTTCCCATATGAGATCTTCTTTCATGGTTTTACTCAGCCAACAGCTCAGAAAGACCTCCCTGGTCATAAAAGTCCTACCTTTTCTCTGCAATAAAAACTCCTTACCTTTTTATTTTCCCCATTTCTGCTACGGAAGGCAAACATTCATATCTCAGCTCCATGCCCAGCACCTGGCTTTGCTAGATTCCCTGAATAATGTCATCACAGAGTAGAAGATGGCCTTCACAGAGGGCTTTCTCCTAGCTGGGAGTAAGACCTGCAGGCTTGGGAAGGAGCAGACCTCAACAACATGACAAGGCTCAGAGGTCTCTCTGGCCTGGATACAGGGCTACAAATGCTCCTATGAATGTCCATCTTCAGCTTTATTCTGCTTCTCTCCTTGGAGCTGACTGCTTTGAGGTAAGAGCTGGTTTGAAACCCTCATGGCTCATTTGGTTGGACATATTAGGTCCTTCAGTTGTCCTGTCTTGTTTTCCACAGCTGAGGTTCCTCAGGGACTCTCATCTGTCCTGTGTCCAGGGGGAATGGTTCTTTCTGTGGAATATCAGCCAACCTTGTGTGGAAGTCCAGAGCAATGCTTGTACTTGCCAGCTGTGTTTAGGCAAACAAACCCCACCTCAGATGTCCCCTTCAGGGCAGGATGAATCTCTCTTGGACACCACTGGGTCCATTGATTAGACCTCGTCTGATGGGAACTTAGACACCCATCTCATATCTAAAAATCATAGAATCATAGAACCATAGAATCATAGAATGGTAGGAATTGGAAGGGACCTCTGGAGATCATCGAGTCCAACCTCTCTGTCAATGCAGGAACACCCAGGGCAGGCCACACTGTCTCCAGAGAACCAGACTCCACAACCTCTCTGGACAGCCTGTTCCAGTCTCTGTGACTCTCACAGTGAAGAAGTTTTTCCTCATGTTGAGGTGGAACTTCCTGTGTTTCAGCTGCTACCATTACCTCTTGTCCTATCCCAGGGCACAACTGAAAAGAGACTTGCCCCTTCTACTACACCCTATCTACAAGATATTGGTGTAGGAGTCTTGCTGTGCAAACCAGAGGTAATTACAATGTGTTTCTGCCCCTTGTTCCTTTGTAGTCAGCAACCCAGAAGGGTAAAACTAATGACAGCAGGAATCAGCTCATCTGACATGAGCATGGAATAGGAAGACTTCAATGAGACTGACCCATTAACCTTAATCTCATAATTGCCTTGCTATTGATCAGGAAGTGTGCGCTAATTGGTAGAGCATTCAAACAGAAGCTCGCACCCAACGCATGAATCATGAGCCTCATTATCAGCTCCTCTTCCCAGGCCTTGTTAAAGCTGGAACTGCAGCAGGTAATGTTACCCATGTAATGTTATCATCTCCCTCTCCTTTTGGATGGAAATGGCACAAAAATACAGGAGAGAATGAGTCTTGTTCTTTGTCTTGCACGATGTTGTCCTTGTCAGCTGCTTAGTGGCAACATGGTCCTGAAAGAATTTACATGACATGATGGTCTAAGTGTCAGCCAAGAGCAGTCCAGCCTTGCTCTTTGGATGACACTAACTAAAAAGGGAAGGCTCATGGGCTGATCCTTGTTTATGTTGTCTCCTTCTCTTACCCAAAATAACCTATAGGCCTTGAACAGCCTGAGGCAGCCATGTAGAAATGATTTAAGACCATCAGACTGCAGGATACACATGGGATGCATGTCTCACTTGCTCTCTCCAGTCTTTCCCCTACTTTGCAGTGCTGAAAGTCCAAATGACCCAGCATGGTTGAGCCTTGAAGAGGTTTCTCACTGGAACTCTAGCCCTAGATGACAGGCTTGATTCTCCTCAGGAGGAACGTGGGCTTCATCCAGCAACGTGCTCTCCTGGTGGAGCTCCTATGAAGGTCTCAGGGAAGGTGAGACTGGCTGAATGGTTTTACAAGGGCAGAATCTGCTCTGTTCCCAGTGCTGTTCTCACCAAGATGAAGGGAGATATTGGGAAGGGACAGCCTCCTTCCTGAAGTCTGCTGTGCCGGAGGGAGTGTCAGGCTCACGGGAGGAACATCCCTCTCCTGCTGTACAGTCATGCCAGGCTTTTATCTCATGGTTTCACAGAAGTCTTCTTGTAGCAGATAAAGAGTGCACAGGGTCCAGGTAGAGGTATCATCCTTCCACGTGTTTGTTATCGCCAGGGGAGGAGCAGCCTCTTCCTGCCATCTTGAACTTTAGCCCCAGGAGATTTCATGAAGCATGGGGTGCTGGACCAAGTCCAGAGCACTGATAAGGGACAATGTGGAAGAGAAAAGAGCTTTGGACTTAGCAACCTGGCACTTTTCAGCTCAAGTTGACAGTGCATTCACCACAGAGGTGCTTGGGACCGAACAGCCTGATTTTCACCTGTAGAGTCTTATGCAGCACTCAAGGAGAAGAGATAGAGGTAAATGGCCATTTTTTCCCACATCACCATTTCCCCTGAAGATCAAGCATTTCTAGTCAATGAGTCATGTGATAAAGGGCTCCAGAAAGCAGGGGCTGCCTTTCCTCTTTCCCTTTCTGTTTCTCCTGGGGATGTCTCACTGACCATTTTACCACAAGGAACACCATTTTGTTGGTGTGAGTGGTCATACCAGCCCTCCCAGTGCTCTTCACCAGTGTGCAGAACTGGTCTGGAGCAGTGACCGGTACTTGGTTGCCCTGGGCCTCATTTAGCAGGTGAATACACACTCAGAAATGCTGCTCTGGTCCTGGAAGGAATTTGTCATGCACCTTGCCAAAATAGGGTAGGGTTTTTTTTGTTTTATTAGTACATGTTGCTGCTAGAGGAAGCTGCAGTGAGGGATTGGAGCATCCCTAAATCAGTGCTCCAGTGGTCCTCAAGTCCGAGCCATGAGCTCTCACACGCAGCCTGGTCTGAACCCTTGCTTCATGACCATGAGTCAGGACCAAGTACATTTGTCAAATGCAGTTTTACTTCTGCTTTTAATTCTTTAAATGTCCAGTGTGGAAGGAAAAGAAAGAAAAAAAAACCAACAAACCAAACTAGGAAACAAACAAACAAACAAACAACAACAAAAAAGATTTTGCTATTAACACCTACAAGGTGAGAATAAAAATTTCCAATGCTCCAGCAGCTGCCTAAATCCAGGTCAACTCCTACAATAAGAGATTAAGTTGCTAAGAATGGTGTTATTCTGCCCTGTGCCTTTGAGATTTTCTTGAAATTAAATCCCAAGTTTTTCATCGTAGACTGACAAATTATCTGCTTGCTTTAAATCTTCATTGTCAGTTATTATAAGTAACTTGTCACTGGAAATTATATCAGAGGCAGTGTGAAGTGTCCCTCTCTCCCCCAGTTAGCAGCTCCCCCTGCATCAAGGATCAAATTCCACAGCTGCATGTAACATGTAGAGCTCTTCTGCCTTGACCTTAGTATCTTGTTACTTCACATTCCTGGAAGGCAGAATTTAAACTGATAAAAATGATATTTTTTGCCCTTACAATCTGTATTTCATCCAAGGATCTTTAGGTTCTTTAGAAATGATGGGAGGCCCTGGCCAAATTAAACACCACACCTCTCCCTGTATTGTTTTTATTCGCTATTGTGTCAAGCATTACCACTTTAGCATGCTCTAAAGCTCAGGGAGTGGTGAGAAAAATAGGAACTCTCTGTGATTGATGACTTTGTACCATGTATATGATTCATCTTTACTCCTTGTGATTTTGATGTGATTCCTCACAGCGCTGCAAACAGCCACGTCTTCATAGGATCCATGTGGATATGGAACTGAAAAGGTAATTACGCCTTGACTCATCAGCTGGAGTGAAAAGACACATGGCAAAGCCATGTCCTTCAGGCTTTTTTTCATCCTTTTGCAGTTCTTCCACACATCAACTTCCAAAGGACAGGAATCTGGAAAAAAAAAAAAAAAAGGAGGAAAAATATAAAAGGAAAGAAAGAAAGAACAAAAAATTACTGAAGTACTACTGACATCAAAGGATGAAGAGCAGGTGTAAGAGATGAACCTGCAGTGGATGAGAACAGATTATGTGTCCCCTTTCCTCCACATGGGAAATCTTAGCTGGTTTTAACTCATTGCCTGGAAATGCTCTTCTCCATAAGTCTAAAATTACCCGTGTCTCTGGGAAGGTGGTCAGAAGCTGCAGTCTGACTAATTCAAGTGGTGTTAGAGTAAAAGAGAAACAACTTCTAAACAGAGAAATACCCTCTGGAAACTACCCATGGGTAGTAGAGTCAATATGACAGGCACTTGTAGCTCAGACTGGGAGACCACATCATCTGAACTTGGTTGCTATGACTACTCATGAAGAAAGAGTCAGTAGTCCAGCAAGTTAGAGCCTGTTAATATATGGATCTTTAAAAATCTCCACTACCATGTGTTTAGAATATGGCAGAGTAGCTATTTCTTTTTACCCCCAACTTTGGAGCATTTTCTGCCAGAGGCATGGATCCCTTTGTTCACATTGGTTGTTGTAAGTCAAATACAAACTTGCTATTGCAGGCCACTCCAGAGCACAGCATGGATGCTGTGACCACAAATTGAAGCCACAGTGAGTAAAATGATAAGGACTTTTGTATTCCCTGGTGCTCAAGGCTTCTCTAGCCATCTTACATATTATGAGGAATTCATACTTTCTGCACACTGCTCATTATTTTTCTTTCTGGTTTATATACGAGTAATGTGAGCCATGGGAGATGTTTAAGTCTCCTGGTCAAGGTCTTGGAGGAGTCAGTCACAGATTCAGGAACAGAGCTCAGATGCCTCCTCCAAATCCTGCTGATTGAGCACTATAAAAAGTTTTTTATCCCATCACCTCCAGTAGATTCCTTTGTGGTAAATCACTGGTAGTGGTAAGGGTATGAGAATTAGAATAATTAACTCCTACATAAACAAGACATGATGCAGTTTGCAAAGATCTCCAAGAAGTTTGCATATAAGTAAATTGAAGCACTGGAAAGTTAAATCATTTGACCCTGGGCCTGTCCTTTTTAGTCACAGGTGTATCTGGGGTCAGAGACACTCTCCAAGGTCACCACAAACTCCCGAAACCCAGCTCTCTGCATGCCAAGGAGCAGGGCTGCCAAAGAGAGATGCAGTGTCAACACCAGGACACCAAAGGTGGGTGAGACACACACGTGTTAATCTTATCACATGCCTACAACCCGTTCCAGGAAGGCTGATTGCAACACGTCAACCCTCAAGAATTCAGCAGGTGATCAGGATCCCATTTTGCTTGTCAAATTTCCTGGCTGGAGACATGGGCGATGCCCACTAGGAATCTGGGTGTGTTTGCACAAAGGTACCCTTCTCCTGCCATTCAGCATGTCAGGAGGAGCAAGGCAAGCATATCAGCTGGAAGAGCTGCTGCTAACGATTTGCTGAAAATCATAGTTTTTCAGGAGATTATTGCTGGTTGACAGAAGTTCTTAGTACTTGTGCCCTTTGTAGGAGTGGTCAATGGAACTGCTCTTCAGTGGAGAGGGACAAAGGCGATGTTTCAACTGGAGTTTCATTCTGGCAGAAACCACACTGAGGTTTTTTCGTTTGTTTTTCTTGGAAAACCCCTGCAGGATGCTATGCAGAGGACTCCTTATTTGCCCAGCCACCTGCAGCAGAAGGTTGGTGACAAATCAACACCAGCTGGAGCTTAATAGAAGAATTTAGGTTGCAATTATGCCAGGCTGTGTTCTGAACCTTTGTTAATGGGAACCTCCCGTTTGTTTCTGATATCCGCTGCTTTCTTTACAACAATGCTAAATCAGGCTGATCAAACCCTCACCAGAAGAGCATGCCTGAGGTCCTGAGGTTGTATTTAACTCCCAGACCAGAAACACTCCTAGATGACTGTTGGTGTCACTAAGCAAACTGGGTTTAATCAGCAATTTTCAATTTCTCCTCCAAAATCTCCTCTGTTTTTGGGTTACAAGTTCCTTAAAAGCTGCTTCCTTCTATTTTCTAGGTCCCAGATCTGACAGCAGATCAGATCTTAGGGAAGGCAAAGGGTTTGGTTTGGGAGCATGCTGAGATCAGTTCCCAGATCCCTCAATCAAGATGTGAGATGAAGTCCAGGCCACCTGTACTATTCCCTACCCTGTTCTGGGATCACAGGATAGGTATTTAAATTGGAATGGGCACATTTTGTCAGAATCGTGATTTGGAGCCATCCCATAGCTCCTCTCATGAGCTCAGAGTGGTTTTACTACCTGGAAGAATTGAATGCAAACAAATGTCTTCTTGGCCACTGGCAAACATGGGAGCAAAAATGTTGATGAGCTGGGATCAGTCATGTGTTTAGAAAGCCTTGTACTCCCTAAATAAGGGCAAGTTCTTCTAAAAGATGATTGGTGAGTTTTCTGGATCCCCCGACAACTTTGCTCACACCAGAGGCCACACAGAACATACCCAAGTCCTACACATTTCCATTGAGTTGAAACCCTAATAATCCTCTGTGATGGCTTTACAGATGATGTGAAACACATGTTGTGGTTCATCTTCCCCCTTGCCTAGAGTGTGGACTGCTGAGGAGTGGAGAATGATGAAGATTCTGCATGGTCTTTGGCTTCACCTACAGAAGAAACAAAGTTGAACTGACTCAATTTGGAATCTTCACTTTATAAAATTAGGCTCCTGGGCAGGTAGACAGGAGCATGTGTGTTTTGAACCACTGCTACCACCTGAAAGTTAAGAAAATGAACATGCCCCACAAAATGCCTTGGAGTGACACCAGATTCCAAATGTCCGAAGAGATGGTTTTTGCAGCTGGTTGTCAAGGCTCTTCTCACATGGATGATGACTTTCTGTCTTGCTCCATAAATAGAACTTTTGTAGGCCTGGCAGACCTGTTGAAGTTCTATGTTCTACCTACAGAGAACCAAGCTTCTGCTCTACAGAGAATCAAGCTCTGTGCTTAATAGAGAGACTGTAAATTCAATGTAACTTCACAGATTTTGTCTGATTTGCTTCAAGTCAATTGAGATTAGAATGTGACTTAGAGACAGATACATTGCTTCAGCCACACCTATCCTATAACATGTTCATCCAACATGTATTTACTGCTTAATGTGAGGGATGTTTTGTATCTGATCTCAGACGAGTCTATGAATTGAAAGTGATAATCCCTCTGTCTTTGCTTCCCTCCAGCCTTTGCTGAATGGTCTACTCCATGTTCACTTTGCAATTTTATTCTGACAATGAACAACCTATAGCCAGAAGCAGATCAGAAAGAAGTCCCAGTTATTATCCTTTCTCTCCTGTTGTCCCTTGCCAGATAACAATCCTCAAGTCCTTTTTCTTGCCCTTTATATGAGTTTATAAGAGAAACAGCACCAGGGTTTTGTCTCTGGATACCAGCATGGGTTTTAGTTTGTCCTCAGCTCATAGGAACGTCAGGACAATAGATGCAGCTACTAATTATCCCCATCCTATGAGCCTGAAAGTATCTAAACCCAGTCCTGGAGGGATGAAAAGGGAGCCAAGACTTAGCATAGCAGTAGATGGCGCTGAAGACCTTGGAGCCTATCAAGGAGCCTTGGTCAACCCATACCCACCTTGTAGGGCATCCCAAAAAGCCTTCTCCCCCTCTTCTCCCCTCCTACAGTGCAACAGAGGAACGCAGGGAAGCCTTGGCATTGAAACCTGGGTCACTTTGCACACAGTGAAGAGCAGCAGTTGACTTATGATAAGTTAAGAGATACTCTTGTCAGAAGTGGGATCACACACTGGATGATGGTTAGAGGGTCTAACTGGGAGTATGCAAAAGGCAGCAAGCTATGGATCACAGAAGAACCCTGTTTCTGGATGGCAGCCATGCATAATGCCTTCTCAACAGACTTCGCTACCTTATTTGGAGGGTTCAGCATGGTCACAAAGCAGCTGATGGCCTTCTTTCTCTGATCTCATTAATCTCTCGAGATGCAATTACATTTATAGCTTCAGAGGTGTGTCTCCAATTATAGAAGTCAGCTCCAAGACACTGTCTGCTACTGTTATCATGAGATGGCTGGGAACTTGTGACAGCCTGTACTGTGGGATTTCAGGTCAGGAGCCATTATACCTCCTCTTATCTGATAGAACACACCATATCTTCAGTGGAACTTGACACATCTGACTGAAAAAACTGCCTTGACCTCCTAGGCTTCCCTAACTGTTCTTCTGATGATTTAATGAAAGAAAGAGGAAAGTGCTCCTGTAGCTTGCTATGTAAGAGGTGATGTACACGTGGTATGACTGGAGGAGCACCATACCCTATAGTGACTTGGCTCTGGGACTACAAATGTTTCTTAGCTGAAAAAATGCAAATTTGTGTCTATTCCACTAGTGGGTAGGTATGCCTGTGGGGAAAAAAGCGCATATATAGGCACCCATAGCAATGAGTAGTGGAAAGATGACTTCAGGTGGAGCATGTGTCATATTGAACCACTTTCTGGCGTGACAGTTATGCCTTTCTATCCATCTTAAAAACACAGAGAGCAGAGCAGGTCTCCAGAGCTGACTGACCCCAGCTCCCTATCCAGTAAATTGAGTCAACAGCATATGGACATCTAGTTAGAAGTCCCTGCTCCCTACATGGGGGTTGGACTAAATGACTTTTGAATGCAGGAGATGGGTCCCTTCCAACCCAAAACATTCCATGATTTTGTCACCTTTGTCTAAACTGGGCATTGCACTCCCTGCTTTCACTGGGAGCTGGGCATCACCCACCTTTCTCTTGAAGTTAAACTGCTGTGTGGGCACTGAAGCATATTGCACGTGGGACAACAGTGGGATATCTCAGTAACGTCTTGTGTCGTCTTAGCAAATTGCTGTCATAAAGACTATAAAAGTAGATTGCTGCTGGTAAGTATAAAACATGTCCTGGATGACCTGTGAGCATAGGGGCAGCCAGACCTGGGCCAGCAGAAGAATCTCCATGTTGCCTTTAATGTTTCTCTGAGTTACCAGTTCAAATTCACAAGTCTCCCCAGGGCAATGAAGAATGGCCCAAGGACCACTTCTGCATAAAATCCCAGCTCCATAAAGTACTTTGATTAGCTGAGAAATCCGCTCCCTTTTTTTCTACTGTCTTGAAGTGGCTCCATCTACAGTGATGAAGACAGTGGAAAAAAGCTTCCCCTGGGGCCGTTCCCTGACCTCTAGCAGCCCATCGTTATTCATCACATCACAGGTCATCATGACCATTTTAGGCAGGAAATTAAGCTTCTCACTAAACACCCTTATCTAATCGGCATGGTTAACATTTCTATCTCACTCGCCCTAAAGACATTTCCCCTAATATCTATAAAGCTGGGACAGATCAAAGGGTAGTTATCACGTGTCGTGTGTGCTCACCATTACCAAAAGCTTTTCTCCCAGGTGCCACACCTCCACACCTTCAGTCTACCAGCGGATGAAGCACTTTGGTTGTCATGGGATCAACCAGGAACTTTTCCTTTTTAGTCATACATTTCATTCTCCTCTGGGTAGTTACATCAAGTTACTTCCCATTCATGTTGATTGAATCAAATACAATAGGCACATGACATGTAATTAAATGGTTCTGCTGATGTTTACTCTGGCTAAGATAACCAGTGCTCTGTGCTAACTTAATTCATCCACATTCATAGAATCATAGAATGGCTTGAGCTGGAAGGGACCTTTGAAGGTCATTTAGTCCAACTCCTCTGCAATGAACAGGGACATCTTCAGCTACATCAGGTTGTTCAGAGCCCCATCCAACCTCAGCTGGAATGTTTCCAGGGATGGGTCATCGACCACCTCTCTGGGCAGCCTGGGCCAGGGGCTCACCACCCTCAGTGTAAAAAATTTCCTCCTTCTCTCCAGTCTGAAGCTCCCCTCTTTTAGTTCAAAACCATCACCCCTTGTCCTGTCTCAACAGGCCCTGCTAAAAGAATTGTCCCCATCTTTCTGACAGACCCCTTTAAGTACTGAAAGGACATAAGAATGTCTCCCCAGAACATCCTCTTCTCCATGTTGAACAGTGCCAACTTTCTCAGCCTTTCTTCATAGCAGAGATGTTCCAGCCCTTGGATCATTTTTGTGTCCTCCTCCGGATCTGCTCCTATATAACACATACTGCTGTTAAGCACACCTATTATAGTGGCATGATTGTAACTAGAGAGATGTATATGTGCATACGAAAGATTGAAATGCCATCATGTGCCACGTATTCACTGCTGCAAACATCAGAGTTACGCATTATTAATTCCAAGGCATCCAGATTATAATTTCCAGCACTGTGTATTCATACGTAGGTGAATGTAGGTGGGTAGATACACATATATGCTAAATACATACATGTACACAAGCATATATATGAAAAAAATGCATGACTGTGTGAATAGAAATGGATAGACAAAGGTGTGGGGCAGAAGAGTGTTTAGGTGGGGGTTCAGATACCCAGAAAGAAATATCCTTGTGCATCTGGACATCAAATTGCTAGCAATCCTAGCGTGTTTATAACAAACTGTGGAACTAGACCTTCAAAGGTCCCTTCCAACCCATAGAATGATACGATTCTATGATCCTAAGCCTTGCAGACGGGATGTCTTTCCTCCCCTGCCTTAGCAGACAGAAGCATGTCCAGATTCTCTGCGAACCAAGGCACCTGGCAGGCGGTGTGAATGTGTGTGCCCATGTGACCACGAGAAACAAATATTTGGATGCTGAGTGGTGATGAATAAATGCTTGCCAGTGTTTATTCCACACCCCAGGGTGGGGCTGGCGCTCAGACTGATCAAGTGAGTTTTTTATTGTGTGTGTGTGTTTGGTTTGTGAGTGTCCGGGGTTTTTCCCCGTGCTTTCCCAGCCTCTGGTGGGGTTTGGTTTGGGAGGTAGGTCATGTCGGAGAAAGCTACTCTGTGTAACAAGAAAAGCTGCAGAGGTGGGCTGGGGACCGGCTGATCAGGGTGGTTTAATGAGCGGTGTGGGGAAAGGGGAAGCATCTCTCTAAACACAGAGTGAGTCAAACTCACCTCTGGGGAAGGGAGAAGAAAACCTGAAGTGGAGAAGAGGCGTTGAGGAGGCACCGTATGTGCTCTAAGTCACATCCTCTGCTGTTTACTCAAGCTGGAGGGATGTGAGCAGAAGTAAAACCTGATTTAGGTCACATATGCCTTTCTCTTTGCTCAGCGCTGAGAGTCAAAACATCCCTTGGGCAAGAGGAGGAGACAAGGAGCAGGTGCATTGTCTGGGAGAGCAGATAGGACTTGATGTACAGTCCTAGACTAGCAAGGATGCTGTTTCTCCCAGCCCAAGCAGAGGGCGGGTTTTGCATCTCTCTACACTCTTTGTTTTATTGTGGACCTCATGACAGGCTAGTTTGCTTTATCTGAGACTTTATTTTCATAATCATGCAGTTTTGCATAACTAACGAACCCTGTTCCCAGCATGTTCTGTAAAGCAAGCACTAGCTGGCAAGGAATTTTCTCAATTTAGGCACCTAAACAATGGGCATGGTTTGGTTCCTCACCTCCTCCCCTTCCACCCCAACTGCTTTCTCAGTGCACAGCCTCTGGGCTCTGCATAAAACCTTCTCAATTGTTAATTCAGATTGGCAAGGGCCTATCTACAGCTCCACATCCATGGAAGGCCCCAGTGCAATATTGGTTGCATCTTGGTCAGCCTCCAGGCATTGCCTTCATGACTTAATTTGCTTCACCTGTAATTTACTGACTCGAAGACCTGAGTTTCCCAAGGTACCGGGTGTCCTTGGAAGTGTCAGCAAAGTCAGGCTGTTTGACATCTCTGACCATCCATCTGATCAGCAGAGACAGAGGGAGCTGTGCCAGGAGCCCCACTGCAAGTAACCCAAAGCATCTGACCCCCGTCTCATGCAATTCAGATATGGGGCACTGGTAGGACCAAACTCAGGTCCAGCAATGGACCTCAGCTATCCAGGGCCAAGGGTGCAGTTCTGCCAGACCAACAATTCAAATGACTTAACTGGGAGAAACCTTCCCACCAGTAGATGGCATGTAGAGATGGATCATGAGATCGGTGTTGCTGGTTGCCTGTGTTGAGGCAACAACAGAGAAGAGAAAGGAGACTTCAAGCCCTGTGACCAAACAATGGGAGAGCTTATCCAACATCTGTCTGGTGGTAAATTAAACATCAAATTTGCCTAAGCGGTGCAGCGTGCCCTGAATACTGGAAATAGCCCTGACATGTGGTGACATCCTCTCTCTTGCTTCCCCTCTTTCCCCCTGTTCATAGCTCTCATTTTGAGCAGCTGCTTCTCGTCTCCGAGCCAGCACCAGGCAAAGATGCAAATCTCAGTCACTTCTTCCACTCACCACATGTGAGAGGACTGCATTTACTGGAGGAAATGAACTACCCACAGCTTTAAATACCACTGTACTCAAAGCTTCCATCTGCCTCTAGAGTTTCTCCTTCAAGGGAGGAGCCAAACCCACGTTTTCGATGGGCTTTATTAGAATCAGATGGACAAAATGCACCTGAAGTCAAACAGCCTTACTGCTTAGCTTGTCTGCTAACTTTTTCCAACCTGGTGGAGAATTAGGCAATGCAACAATAAAGCTGGTCACCATCTGCAAAAGAAGCTGGAAACTTTTGCCAGCAGCAGCACCTGCCAAGCAAGGCACAGGTTGTAAATCAAAGCATCAGCACTAATAAATACAAAGTTAGGAAGATATTCAGTTTTTAAGAAAATATTCAGTTTGGACACCAGTTACAGGTTCTTCAGTGTTTTGTGACTCCAATGGTCCATTGTCCATCCCATTAGACAATATCACTTCTGCTGCAATGCCCCAGCCCCAGCAGATTCTAAACTAGAAGGTAGTGACCGGAGTGAGGTGAAAGCACAAGGTTGATGTGCCCTGTGGGAATGCTTTTAGCTCAGGATTGCTTAATGCCAGGTCTCAGGATTGCAGAAAATTCATAACTGGGACCATGGAGGAGGAAGGGAGATTCTGGCTCTGGAAGGCTAGAAGGCTGTGTTTCCACCTTGGCTTTCTTTTGGAAGATGCTCTGTTTTTGTCTGAAAGTGGAATAGACTTCATGTCTAAACCCTGAGTTTTGATGTCTTCCCCATACAGCTTCATTAGTCACTCAAACTATTGGAGATCCAGGCAGGTACTTGGCTCTTGCTGGAGTCTATAATGGGAATTTATTCATCCAGGGATCAGCAAAGTATCTGGGGATCACAGAGGATGAGAAATAAGGAAATTTACCACTTTTCCCAGACCCCTCCCAGACACAGAAAGCAAATACAGGGTTTGGGCTCCAGCTGAATTATACTGAATCCACTGTGACCTCCTGGCTCCCAAGATGCACAGATGAGCATATGCCACTCCTAGACATAGTAATAGTAGCAAGGACATCAACAATAATAAAAAAAAAATAAAAAAATATAACTTTTCCATCCATCAAGAGGCAGACCTGCCTTGGGGTGATTTACACACATACAGGTTTAGAGACCAGAACAAGGTGATGGAACAATGGAGAATGAACAACCAGAACAATGGAGATGTCTCCCATGGAGCTGTAAAATGCCAGGTGGGGAATGGTGCCACTCTCCTGCCCTTGTAGTTAACCAGAAATGACATGCAGCTGAGGGTGAAACCATTTTCTGCCTCTTCCCCAAACCTCTGTGAAACAGGTGGTTTCTCACAGCTCTCCCCTTCGCCACGCAAGCAGTGAGGACGCGGCTATTGGGATGGAGTTTCACTCTGAGTGTTGGGACTTTCCCAGGGCTGTGCTTGACATGGCTATGGTTGTGCATCATGCTCATGTGGCCCACTCTGCTCCTCACCTAGCTGCTGCCAGTCTTACCCAGTTCATCCATCATGGAGGAACACTGACCTCTTGACAACAGACTGCTCCCCTCAGTTGTGTTCACAGACCCCATAGCTATAATCCAAATAATTCCACACTCCATGGACTGCATCTGTAGTCAAGGTCTTGATCAGTGTGCCTCAGCACAAGAAAGACACAGGCTTGTTGGAGTGGGGCCAGAGGAGCCCCAGCAATGCTGGGAGGGCTGGAACTCCTCTGCTGTGAGGCCAGGCTGGGAGAGCTGGGAGTGTTCAGCCTGGAGAAGAGAAGGCTCCAGGGAGACCTTCTGGTGGCCTTTCAGTTCATAAAGGGGGCCTATAAGAAAGATGGGAACAGACTTTGTAGCAGGGCCTGTTGCAACAGGACAAGGGGTGGTAGTTTTAAACTAGAAGAAGGGAGATTCAGACTAGAGGTAAGGAACACATTTTTTACACTGAGGGTAGTGAGACCCTGGCCCAGGTTGTCCAGAGAGGTGGTTGATGCCCCATCCCTGGAAACATTCCAGGTGAGGGTGGCTGGGGCTCTGAGCAACCTGCTCTAGTTGCAGATGTCCCTGCTCAGTGCAGGGGGGTTGGACTTCCAACCTAAAACATTCTATGATTGTATGACTCTGATTCTACGAAATAAGGAGCTAATCTGAGCACTCTCATTTATTTTAGAGAGTCCCTTTGGGCAAGAAAACCCTCCAGCTGATGCACATACTCAAGCTGGGTGGTGGGTATGATGTGACAGCATCCAGCAGCCATCCCTGAGTCATGCCATCATCTGCACCCAT
>WUAM01000305.1:4485791-4502997 GCA_024336885.1 Actenoides hombroni
TGAGAAGTAATTCATCATCATAATAATAAAAAGAAATTACAAAAAAAAAATGAAACCCCTTTCGCTCCCCTCCCCTTTATTTCTTTGCTAACCCCGCACCATCTGCCTATATATACACCCCACCCCGAGAGGGATGGGTACCAATCATCTATACAAAAGGAGATCAAAACTGCTTATGGAGGAAAATTAAACCCCTGTGCGCTAGAAGCACTTTACAGCTTGCTACCATCTAACAGGTCGCTGGAGAGGAGAGCAAATGCTGCAGGTGAACGATCTGGCGGTGACCTCGGGGGAGCTCAGCTCCTCTCCTCCGCTCTCCTGCCATCTCTCCACCCCTCCCCCTTCAGCAGAGCGGTTTGCAGATGAACGGGCATAGGTTAGAAACAGCCGAAGGTTGACCTCGCCGCAGCCGGAGGAGACCGGTTTCTAAGCAAGCTTCAGAAATGGTGATGGGATGGGAAGCTGGCGTTGCCGGTGGCCTCGCGACAGCACCAACGGAGTCATGACGGCTTCTGCGAGTTGTTCATGTTCTGCAACGAGAGGGGAAAGGCCGCGGGTTGAGGGCCACGCTTGGGTTGGACCCCATCCTGGCAGCAGCATCTTCTGCGTGCACGTCAACAAGGAGACGGGGTGGGGAGTAACAGAAAGCCACAGCACGGGTCACTACGAAAGCATCCACCAGAGGAGAGGACACTGTCCACCCAAGGAGAAAGGTGGAGGGATGCCCTGACTGGCTACCTGCACCCCTCCCCTCATGTATCACCCAACTACAACTACAGAGTGGAAATTTGGCAGAGATATCCGTAAAAAAAAAAAAGTTAAAAACAAGGCAGCCCTCCCACCCTCCCCGGTCTGCCTTTCTGAAGCCGCTCTTTGGCCCATGAAAGGCAAGGTGACAGTGGACCACAGCATTCAGCCAAGAAACCCAATTAAACATCTCTCTCTCTTGCTCTTCTTGATGGTGGGTAGTGTCCTCCCCAAGGAGGTCATTGTTTGTCCATCCTTAGCACTGCCAAGATGCAGCTCCTGCCAGCTGCACCAAGGAGCTGGCACAGGGACCAGCTGGTCAGCAGCAGTATGGCAGGAGCACCTGCTCCCCCACTGATGCCCCATGAGGTTTCATGGGCCCTAAAGCTGCTGATGACAATGGATGCCCACCAGGCGTGCGGTGAGGACCACAAAACCAGAGACAACCAGCTAAACACAAGCAGGACTAGACCCAAGGGCGGTGGCTGGAGGAGAACATCTGCTGGAAGAGAAACCCACTAGGAGATGACACAAGAAGGACATTACCCAGTTCACAAAACTACGTGGAGCAGGGTGAGGAAAAGGACTAGGAAACAGCTGGGAAGGTTTCTCAAGTTTTGGTTGATTTGTTTGGGTTTGTTTTTTGGTGTGTTGGTTTGGGGTTTTTGTTTTGTTTTGTTGCTTTTTTGTTGTTGTTGCTTTTACTGTCTAAACTGCCTCTTACAAGCACCAGGAATCCCAGCCAGGCTACGAGGCAGAGCAGGCTGAGCTGTTCTGTTATCTAAGGAGACAGGAGGAGGGTTAGGAAAAGCCACATGCACCACAGCCATTTACCTTGGAAATATTAGCAAAGAGAAAACTTTGAGAAAGTGACAAACGGGTCGTCTTTAAGCATGAAAAGTGAAGGGGAGAAGAAGGGAGGGGATCAGGTCATTGTTAAAAAGTGCACTTTGGATCACAAACCAAGCAAAAGGAAAAAGTATCATCACATCAGGTAGTCCCACGACCCCAAACCAGTTCAATCCCACAGCCAGGAGGCCTTCAAAGTAAGTACACTGCCATGTCCCCAACCTCTCCATGTGTCCCCATGTCCTCCTGAATGGCGGTTAAAACCCCAACAGTGAGGATTGATGTCATTAAGTGCCCACTGCCAAACAAGTCCCATGGTGCAAATTGGGAAGGGGGTACCTTCCACCTTCCCTGACCCCATGCAGGTTGTGATGGGACACTGTGAGGGACCAGACATGTGCGAGACAACAGCCTTCATGAGAGTTAACAGCAGCATGAGTGTAATCAAGCCTTTGGTCTGGGGTTTCTTCATAGCTTGGTCAAAAGCAGGCTTGCAGTCCAACATTAGTAGGTGGATGCAGGGTCTCAGCAGCTGGAGATTTTAAACTTGCTGCTGCCAGCCTACAGCTGGGATGGGTAACCATCACTGCCTGCTCCAGCAGAGCTCCTGATGTGGCAAAAATCTAATACAGCCATCTCCCAAACTCAACATCAGACCATGTTTTCAGTGTCCCAGCCAGCACTGAGGCATGCGGTGCTTTTTATGACCACATGGATGAAAAGATGGTGGATGGAGGGATGGACAAAGGAAGAAAAATGCTTTCAAAGCAACCAAAGATGACCAGGCACTTCATCCTGGGATCTTGTGCCCTTGAGCAGCAAAGGAAGGAACACAGACATGCAGGCCACGCTGAGCAACTCAACCTCTACATTAGCCCAGGAGCATGAGAATGATAATCTTCTCCAACCCATCAGCCAGCAAAGCCAAGTCTGAGCTTCCTAACTTGTCAATTCAAACTGGTCTAGAGAGGGCAAAAAAATCCCCTGGCCACTAGGCCCAGCCTCAGCTCAGCCACAAAGTCGTCCTGCTCTTTGAGAAGACATTTGAACACAGCTCAACAACTGCTGCTTTCTTAACTCCATGCTGTAGCATGAATTAAGTCTGAAGGCTTCAAATTCATCCAGGAGCCATTCTGTCCCAAGTACAGAGGATCTAGCAGCACTGAGACAAACCATTAAAGCCTTGATTATTCATAATTAGTGTATTAAATAAATGTTCAAGGCATCTTGCTTTTTTAATAGAGAGAGGAGGACAATATCCTTGCATCTGCTCTGCCCAAGACATTCAGGCAGACTGTTCCCAAAAGTGAGGTTAGTAGAACTGCAGATTCCAGAACTCAGGATCAGTCCAGTTCCAGAAAACTGACTCCTGCTCCCATACAGGCAATAAAACCCTGTCAGGGGCCGAGGTCAGAACCCTCATAGATTATCTCTCTGGTGCCATCACTCAGACACAACTCAGAGCCCCCTTGGGAAGGACAGACCACCTGGGTCTATCACCTACAGTACTATTGCAGAGGAGAGAACTCCAGGAAAACCCAACAGCACCTCCCATGCCATGACCATCCAAGGAGGAGGAGGAGGCAGGGAAATTAGACATCGTTAATAGAGAGCAAGCGATAACTTGCTTCATTTCTCGGCAAAATTGGAACATTTAGTCAAACTAGGACACTTAGGGGTTGGATAAAGCAGCATCAGTAGTCACCACTTTACCTTTCCTAAGGCATACGCCAAGTCCCACCACACAGAGAAATATTAACTCCAAGAAGTCCACACCCCGGCCAAGTTTCACAGCAACAACAAAACAACCGTTGGGATGGCAAGAGACATGGAAAAGGGATGAAAGGGGGGAGGGTAATAAGACGCAAGGAGGTACTTACAGGCATGCCTTCCCTAGTAAAGGCTGCAGAGAGACAGAGAGAACGGAGAGAGAGGTGTCAGTAATGCCGCGCGAGACCAGGCAGAGGAGACTGGATGGCAGCAAGAGCTTCCAAGCCCAAAGCTGGCGAAGGGTTTGTTGCAAGACTCAGCCAGCCCAAGTGGAGCCCCAAAAGCTGAGAGACAGAGCAAGATGCCCCACTCGGTGCTTGCTGGGGTGGGAAAGCTCATGCGAAGCGGTCACCAAGCAGAGCGGTTGGAGGAGCACAGCACCCTTTCTAACCTGCCCGGGACCTGGCTGAGAGGACACCAGACAATACAGACAATGTGAAGAGGGGCTGGATGAGACAGAGAGATCCAACAGGCCATTGGTGGGAAGGGCAGCATGGCAAACGGACTCGTACATATATAAGCTGCTTCTCCAGTACCACCCCCAGCTCCTTAACGAGCAGAGGGAACGGGGTTTTGTTCCTGGAGAAGCGTGCAGCAAGCAAGGTCTCTCTTTCTACAGCCCTCCATGGGTGAGTGAAAGAGGAGAGGACACACAAGCATCACAGCAGCTACCCACAGGGTTTCATCCAGAGCTGCAGAAGGCAACCAGAGTCACCATGCCAAGAGGCTTCTACTCATTCTTGGTCCATTTTATCTACTGCTCCAGGAAGGAGAAGACTCCTCCAGATAAAGATGAGTCTTGGCAGCTCCTTCTTGAGGGAAGCACAAGAACATTTCCTTTATTGCAACGCCTGGGTCTACACTGGAGCCAAGGGCATCCAGCGGGAAGGCATGAGTCCTTTAGTCCTGCCCAATCTAGAGATGCAGCTCCTTGGGAAGTTGACACCACAACATCAGATGGTGAAGGCACTGAATGAATGCAGCCTAGAGCTTTTGGGAGGGAGGGTGTTTACAACGCTGTGAAAACCCAAGAGAGGATTGACAGTGACCCTTCACCAGGTGCTCCTGAAACCAACCCAAGGCAGGGAGGGACAGCAGCCATGGGAGAAAGATGCATCTCAGAGACAGCAGCACAGGTCGCGACAAGTGCAAGCCGTTCCCCAGCTTCAGGAGGGACAGGAGGACAACAAACAATAAAACAAGAATAACAACGAAAAAAACCCAAAACAACCACAAAACAAAACAGGAAAGAAAAAAAACTAAAATAAATAAAAAGAAAAGAGTTCAACTAACTTGTCCCGGCATCTGCGTGGGCACTTCCTGAGGAACACAGCCTGGCAGGGCAGAAGAAACAGCCACATGCTCCTCAAAGCTGTTGATGCGAGGTTTTTTGGTGGGCTCTGGGCTTGCTAGAGGGGTAACGCTATTACGTCTCATGAGCGGGTTAGGTCCCTTCTTTGCTTCCTAAATTAAAGTGAGACAAAGAAAAAAAAAGTAAATAAAAAAAATAAAGGGAAGAAGGCGACAGTTATAAAGGAAAAAAAAAAGAAGCAGGTTGTTTTGTTTGCTTTGTTTTGTTGGGTTTCGGTGGGGTTTTTTCGTGGGATTTTTTTTTTGGTTTTCTTAAAGCGGCCTCTGCTTTCCCCCACAATTGCTGTCAACATGCAAAGGATGCACTCAAAGGCTCTGGACACCAAAAAAAAAAGCCCTGGTGTGAAATGTTCAAGACTGCAGCATGATTTCTCAAGAAGGGGAGGGGAGGAGAAAAAAAAAAGGAAAAGAATAAGAAAAAAGCCCTGCACTCAAGAAACGAGAAAGACTTTCCCCTCACCCGAGCCTCAGCTCACCAAAAAAGTAAATAGATATGCTAAAAAAATCTTAGCGGTAACCAAAAGCCACGACTTTGCACGACAGAGAGCTGCCCATTGGTGTCCTCCTCAAAACCAGTCCCTCTGACCCAGGGAGAGGTGTGAAAGTGTTAAGAGGGAAGATGAGCCAGCCCAGGCTGACAAGGAAGATTTGGGCGGTAGGGGCAGAGCAGCCAGCAAGGGTCAGAACCACACCAAGCTCCAACTCAAAGCGGGGAGGGATGGAGGGGCAGCAGCCGAGCAGAGGGACCCAAGCACTTTGCACGTGTCTTGCTCCATCCTACCCATGACCCTCCTGCCATCCCCAGCGAGGGTGCTGGAGGAGGCCATCAATGGCCCCCATGGCGAGAGAAAGGACCAGCTTCCCCCTCTATAGACGTGGGGAGGGAGAGGTGGCTCAGATCATAAAATCATGGAATGCTTTGGGTTGGAAGGGACCTTAAAGATCACCTAGTTCCAACCCCCCTGCCATGGGCAGGGACACCTTCCATCAGATCAGGATGCTCAAAGCCCCATCCAACCTGGTCTTGAACATGTCCAGATGCCGCCTTCGGGAAGTGAAGGAAGGAGATGTGGGCCAAAAGGGGACAGCTCCAACTACCTAACATCCACTTGGGCTCCATCACTGCTAAGCACAAGTTGGAAAGGTTCCAGCAGCTGGGATATGGGCACTATCAGGGTCCCTGGGGTCCCCCTCAGGTAGCCAACCAGCCCTGACACCGAGCTGGCATCCTCCTGCTCTGACCTCTGAGCTCCCAGTGGAGCACATGGCAGATGGACCTGACTTTACAAGAGTTTTCCTCCACATGCCACATGAGGGGTCCCTTCTCCACAGCATCCCCAGCCCAACACTGCCATCCCCCACCCTACAGAACAGCACTCTGGTAGCCCCATGGAGCTGCTGTGGGCATGCTGTGGGCATGCCATGAAAAAACAAAACAAAACAAGACAGAAGATGTAGGGCAAGGCATTGAGCCCAGGCTATGCCAGACAGACAGGAGACCTGGGAGAAGTCACCTTCTCCATCCATGGCTCCATTCTCTGCTCAGCCAAGTGGACAACTGAACAGGTGAAAGTCAAAGACCAGGGAGGAGTTTTCCCTGGGCCAGCTTCAGTCCGGGCAAATACACTGGGAAGCAGGCACATGCAACAGCCCTTCTCCCTTGGAAAAGCCCCAACTGGCCACATCTTTGCACAGCAAGAACCCATCTGATGCCCCAGTCCTCCAGCAGCACTTCGAGCATCCAGCTCAGCAATCTCCCCATGCCCACCCCAGATGTCCTTGCTGCCAGCTGACCATAAGGGAAAGGAGGGGACACTAAGGGACAGCTCCGAGGAAAAGCAACACTCACCTCTGGTCGTTCCCTGTGGGTGTTGACAGCTTCGATGTTCAGAGAGATGGATTCTACCCGGCATCCTGCAGAAGGGAACACAAGGAGAAAGAGAGGCCATCAGCAAACCCAACAGGCATGGGATGCTACCAAGTGCTGCACCCCAGAGTACCCCTCTTCTCCCAGAGGCAGCTTGGATTCAGGAGGTGGTACAAGACAGACCCCATGGCATGTTTAGTGGAAAGGCCCCACTTACCATAGGCCACTGGAGTCAGCTTAAGCACTGTGTGAAGGGGACATTTCAAGTAGGGCATTTCATCTGCAGAGAAAGAGAAGCAGGAGGGTTATCCCGTCCCTTCTCCAAAAGCCAGCTCAGACATCCTCCTCAGAAGCTAAGGCCACCCCAACACCAAAGAGATGAAGACTTCAGCCCTGGCGTGGACCTGAACACATCTCTCCATCCCCTCAGAGCTCCATCTCAACTGTCTCATCCAGAAGCATCAATCCCCTTCCCGGGGACAGGGAGCTCACCTGCGCTCTTGTCCAGGAAGTACGCCAGGAGACAGCGCATGACAGCCTGGTGACAGATTACAAGGACATTCTCTTGTCTCTCCAGCTCCATGATGACCGGCTCTAGGCGCTGCACCAGGTCTTGGTAGGACTGAATGAGACAGAAGGGAAGGGAGATATGGCAGAGAATCAAGGAAATAGGGACCTCACGAGAAACAGTGGTCCCTCTATTGTTTAAATGCCTTTAATTAAATTCAACCAACACAATTATTGCTAAAAACAGGCAAAGTTCAACGAATTCTCATCTTCAGGCTAATCTAGAACATAGCTACTTCTGGTCAGAAAGAAAGAAGCCATTCACATCTCAGTTACTGTCCTGGAGTTTATTAAGGTAAGCAACAACTGCACAAGTGCTTGGAGCACAGTGTCTCCCAATCTTCTCGAAATACGATTTTCTACAGGATTTTTAAGTTCTAAAAAGTCTGAGGCAACCTGAAAATCTCCAGAGTTTTGAAAAAAAACCCATGAGAGGCAGCCAGAAGGAACCCCAGACACCCAGGGCCATACACCCAACAAACATTCTCCTGGTATACACACTGTCGTGAGGATGTCTCCAAAGATTTTTCCCAAATGTCTATCGACATGACTTTTAATTTGGGGATAAAAAGCTCAATTCATGACCTAAAGTATCACCCAGAACTGATGTCAATTCCCACCTCAGCGTGTCACACCCTGAAAGCAGATTCCCAAGAAGAGGGACATCAACATCAACGCTTAAGGAATGATACCAAGTGCAGGGGTAGAAGTTACTTCTTTGGAAATTAAAGAAAAGGAAATTGGGGCAGGACTGTCATGGAGAAGGTTGGACTAGAAACGTCCAGAGGGCCCATTCTACTAGTTTGGTATCAGTCAGTGGGACTGTTCATTAAGAGATACGTTTCTTAATGACATCTTCACACACCATGGTTTCACAAGAGCTTAATGCGAAAGGTAAATATGAGCCCCAACCTTCCTCAATTCTAGTTTCTTGGACCACTTACTGCTCCCTTGCTCTGAATGTAGAGGACAGCATGAAGACAAGGACATGCTAAAAGTAGGAGTCACACCTCTGAAGGTCTCCTTGCAGACCTACCTCCCCAGAAGGATAGCGGTAGTAGTATTTATCCTGATCACGCAAAGCAAATTCCTCCGGATGCTGCTCCCTAATTTCTTCATAGGTCATTTCTTCACACACACCCTGCCAGAACAGGACATCCACGAGTTTACTGGACATGCTTAAAAAGCATCAGCACACCCAACATGCAAAGCCTTCTCCAAAGCAATTGTATATAACCCTCTGAGTGGTCAGTTCCCAGCAAGAAATCATTTTAATCTGCTCATTCAAGCCAACATCTTGAAGCGTCTGCACAAAGTAGAGGTAAGATCAGAAGCCAAGCTGCAAGTACTGCAGGAGAAGCACCACAACCTTTCCCACAGAAGGAAAATCTCCTCACAAAATGTGAGATTTAGACAAAAGTGAAAAGCCCAGTGCTATCAACCCTGTTTCCGAGCAGCAACCACCATGATCCAGCTGTTCCTACTGCAAACAAAGGTACTTACAGCATCAATTTCATTGAGAGCCTTCCACTGCTCGTAGGGCAGCTGGAGAGCTTCTGCCGTTTGGATTGTCCTCTTTAGCTGACTGGTCCAGACTTTGAGGTCTTTCAGGTTCTGCTCTTCCACAAACTTGTTCAGTGACAGTGCAAACTGTGGGACATAAAAAGAGGTTGATTCCTGATCCACAGCTTTTCAATGGACCTTCTGCCCTCCGTCCCAGTATATGTTGCCTTCTCCAGAACTTCTTTTGCCTTCCATAAGCAGATGTATTAGCTTTCTGCTCTGAGATTAAGAGCAGCAATACATGCATTGATCCCCAACATCTATGAGGGGTATGAGAAAAAGAGAGAACAGCAGAGGAGAAAACTGCAACCAACTGTCACCAAGGAACAACAACACCACCCAAGAAACAGCACCACAAAGCTGGGCTCTCCTACAGTGGTTTGGAAGATCCCTGGCCACCCTTAACCATAGCTCTGCTTACATGTCAGAGCTAGACTGATGTATTCCATTGTCCTTGATAACAGTCACACCTCAAATGACTCCATTTGGACTTCAAAACGGTCTGGCAAGCCAAAATAGCTATGAACCCTCCCTGAAGCAGCACATTTAACCATCTCTTTGAATAATCAAGTGGCGAGCAGTCTGAAAGCACCCCCAGAGTTGGTTATCCCTACCAAAGGGTGCAGTCCTACATCCTGTCCTGCCTACGCAAAATCTGAACCGACTTGAAGATACTCATACACTCTTCTCCTAGAGGTTTCTGCAGTCCAATCTCTGTTACACCCCAACTACATTCAAGCCTACATGTAATGTCAACGGCTGGGAAGTCTTGTCTTGAAGCTATGATCAAGCCCAAATTTAGCTAGCCCTGTAGATATATGTGAAGATGTACTGGGAGACCTTGTTGAGGCCTTTCAGTACTTCAAGGGGGCCTATAAGAAAGGTGGGGACAAACCTTTTTTGCAGGATCTGTTATGACAGGACAAGAGGTGATGGTTTTAAAATAAAACAAGGAGATTCAGACTGGAGAGGAGGAAGAAATTTTTCACACTGAGGGTGGTGAGACCCTGGCCCACGTTGCCCAGAGAGGTGGTCGATGCCCCATCCCCGGAAACATTCCAGGTGAGGTTAGACAGGGCTCTGAGCAACCTGCTCTAGTTGCAGATGACCCTGCTCAGTGCAGGAAGGTTGGACTACATGACCTTTTCAAACCAAAACATTGTATTATTCTATATAGGTTGGATGGGGTTTTGAGCAACCTACCTACTGGGAGGCATCCCTGCCCACGGAATGGGTTTTGGAACTAGATGATCTTAAAAGTCTCTTCCAGCCCAAACCATTCTATAATTCCATGATCCTATGATCCTCTGAGAACTCCAGCTATCATCAAATATCCACTTAACCCCATGGATGACATCTGCTACAGCCAAATCACTCCTAAAAGCCATAGGGAAATATTCCCTGCTCCCTCACCTTCTTGCCTCTGTTGGAGAGGCCTGAGTCACCTCCAATCTTCCCCTTGAGGTTGAACTCACTCTCACCATGCCGACAGAGATAAATCGTGCGGGGTTGGACATGGATGTTCATCAGATAGTAAACGATCCTGCTCTGGATGTGATCCTGAACCCTGTTGACCAGGAACCGACGGCCAACATCGATGACTTTGATGAGAGAAAGCTCCCTAGGAAAAGCACAGCAAGGATGAGGGAAGTGCCAGCGGGGAAAGAAGTAGAAAGAAACATCATCGTTGAAAACCAGCCTTCTGAGGTATCTCGGTCAACATAATCACCCAGCTAAAAGGATTTCCTGCAGGCTATTTTCATCAGGAAGCCAACAAGTAGCGGCGATTCATGGAAATAAGTAAGACCAGTGTAATCGGCCATTCCTCCTTGCAGCAGTAAAGAGGATTAAATGAGACTACCAGGGAGCACGTTCCTCCCCACGACAGGGCTCATCGAGACTGGGATTACCCGCACAGCATGCACAGATGCATTCGTGAGGAGTGGAAAAGCTGGGAGGTGCCTGCATGGTCATGCAGGACAGCAAAGGTCTTCTCAGGGCACGCAACTAGGCGGAAACCACAGGGCTTGCTCAACCTTGTGGTTTAAGCCTGCTCAAGCAGTCCCTTCCTTTAACTGAGAAATGCTCAAACCAAACTTCTTTTCCAAAACCTTTGTATTTAGAGCAGCAGAACCAGCACATCTGAGCCCAGAAGAGCTCAGGAAGGTTTCGGCAGCCAGCTCCCTGGCACAGGGCTGGGGAAAAACAGCATTTCCAAGGAAGAAGCCAATTTCACGATGAGGCTTGGCCATTCATTATTCTAGCAGTCACGGATTTGAAGACAAAGTGAAACACAGCCCCATACTTCATTACTCCTCTCCTGGGAGAAAAAGGCATTCAAGCCAATGTCAGAAACATCTCATACCGGTCATAGTTATCAGGGTCGAGCGGCTGGTAGCTGGCCTGGTAACAATTGATCCTCTTCATGAAGTCCTCCATGGCATCGGTTGAATTACAATCCCGGTAATCAGGGCTGGACAATTTTACTTCCTGTGACAGGGGAAAAAAAAAAACAGGCCGAAAGGAGAGGTTAGGAAGCTTTCCAAGCCAGACCATGCTAATCTCAAGTTTCCAAGTCCTGCCAAGATCCGGCTATTGGCTGAGACACTTTACAGCCATTACTTATGGGAAGACAGAAAAGAAGCAAACTAGACCCAAAACGAAGCACAAGGTGAAAAAATCTGGTATAAACCACTGCATGACTGGTACAGATATGTATCAGTCTGCTCCTGTTCTCCCATGAGTTGGGGTAGCACCTCTTCACCCAACACAGTAGGAAAACTGAGCTTTCTTTACTGCTAAAGAGAAGTATCAAGTTTAAAGAGTTCAGCTGAGGATGGAAAGTCCATAAACTTAGGTAAAATGCTTTTCCTGGGCCTTTTGAGTCAATAAAGCTCTCTAGAGGTAGAGGTCAACTTGGCTGTCCACCATCTGAGGCAGCAGGAGAACATTCAACCTGTTTCTGTGCATTATTTGCTACAAGTTACTGGGCTGAAAGATGCTAGAAATAAGCAAGGTGAATATCCAGAGCTCTCGCGGACTAAGTTCTGCCTGAACTACTCTAGCAGGCTGTTTTTCATGAAGATTCAGGGTTGAGCAGCAGCGTTACACGTTAGTAACTTCGACAAACAATCCTGAAAACAACAGGATAACACAACCGAGCGACACGCGCAGCAGCAGCATCCCAGGCCCACACAGTATTTTCCGCACTGATCCCAGCACTAAGAGCGCCATTCATCTGCAGCACCCCATGGAGCAAAACCCTACTCTCGACTAGTTGTTCATTTTCTCCCCCTTCGAGCAATGATTTCTAAAGAAAGGGATTAAATCCTCCACAGAAATCCAGCTTCAGGGTGTTGTAAAGAAAAAGAAGTGGGGCAAACTGAGCGTTTCATTAGCACCATGGAACAGGCTGTGTGCAACCTCCCAAAAAGCTGGTCACTGGCCACAGGACACCAGCCCCCAGCAGAAGCAAAAGCCATGCTCTAACTGCAACCCCAGCACCCTTTATGGAGCCCATCTCAGGGGTAGAACAAGACCCTTCTCACAGACTGTGTATCCTGCAGCATATTCCCAGACGTCATAAAACAGCTTGTGGAGTTCAGATGCACAACTGGAGATAAGGCTGGAGCAGCACCCAGTGAAGGAAAGGACATTTTCATTCAAGTTAATCATCCCTGGGTAGACCAATTAACATTTACCTGCCTTAGCCAAGTCTAATGGGCAAAGGAGTTCTGCTGGTGGAAAACCAAAGATCCAGCAGGCAGCAAAGTTTTATGCTGCTCTCCCAGCCAAGACTTCAGCTAGTGGCAAGAAACCTCTAAGTTGAGGTTCAAAGCTGCTGTTCTCCTCAAAGCAGACCTCAATAGGTTTTGGGAAGCTGCATGTGGCTGAAGACACCAAGTCTAACTGTTCCCTGATGGGATTTAAACCCCTCACCACATCCATCTCTTCAAAAAAGTGGGACTTCAAGGAGGTCACCAAAGCATCCTGAATACACATCCCTCCTCAATATCAAGTTAGACATCATCAGAAATGCAGAAAGAGTGGAAGAGAACTGGGGAAAGACCACAACAGCTTCTGTTTTCATTACTTCCAGGTGGGCCTGGGTCCTGGGAGACAAACACTCCTTTCTTATCCCAGGACAAGCAGATCATACACAGATAAAAAGCTCTTAATCCTCAGCCAACTCTAGCAAAACATTCAGATAAGAAACCAGCCAAGCTCAGGTAGGAAATCCTACATAAGGGAAACCAAAAGCAAGATACGTCCACACTTACCATCACATTGGTGGCAACTACCGTGGGATCATTGCAGACAGATTCAATGAAGAATACCTACAAAGCAAAATAAAGCTCAGATGAAAGTCACCAATATGGTCTGTAGCATTCAACCAGCTCCTTGCTTAACCCAACTTCCTCCTGGCTTGACCAGAGCTCTCCTGCCCCACCCCCATCCTTTCCTTCTCCAGGGCTCAGAGGAAGTTTCACATTTTTAATCAAATCCATCAGTGAAATCTCTTACACAGGAGCATTGTGAGGGCAGTACAATACTGAAAAGTTACTCCAGCAGTACACTAAAGTGGACTATGAAATACAGGCAACAGCCTGACGGTACCAACCTTGAACCCATTTTCTTTGGCAAAGTTGAGAATCAGCCCTCTCCTCTCCCGCGTGGTATTGGTAGCATCGAAAACCTTTAAAAGCAAAGATTCTGATTAGTACCAAGAGTCTGGTTTCCCACTGAGGCCTTCCACAGAGAAGGAACTGCAGAGCAAACTGCACAGGGCACTTAGGACTGCTGCCAAGCCCCATGGAGAACACCTCTGAGCTTACCGCAATCTGGCCAGCCTCCTCGGTCAGGTACAGCTTGACATCCCTCAAGGCAGCCAGGGCACATTGCCTGCAAAAGAGGAGAGAGATGTGGTCCTGATGTCCTCAGGGATGCTTGTGGCAGCCAGCACACAGACCTCCACTAAGGAAAGTAGGCTTTGCAGCTCCTCCTCACCACCTCCCCCACCTCCCAGGGACACTTCCTAAATATCTGCCAAAATCAGAAGAGCCATGTGAGCCAAGCAGCATGCTGGTCTTCACAGCAGAGGCAACAGTAGATGAAAAAGGAAGGGCCGAACCACATGGCAGACCCCATACCCTACACTGCTGAACCCGAGAGTGAACTTGGAGTACCACCGGTGGAGGACACGTTGGTGACCCTGAAGCTACCAAGCCCACACAGCTTCAGTTTTCAGCTCTCGGAATCCGTGTCAGGCCCTCCTTGAGCAGGCAGGGAAAATTCAAGCTAAAGACCAACTTTTCTATTCATCACTCCCCTAACAAGCTGGGTAGCTGCGCTGCCAGCCATGGGCTTCACCATCCCTTCAAGTGTGAGAATGGACATAGTGCCCACACTTACCTCCTGACTTTCATGGCCTCCTCATTGTCAGGGCGGAAGAAGTCATAGGAGCTGTAGTGCTTCACAGCCTCACGGCGATACTCCCCCACATTGAAAACTGGGTGGGAAAGGCAAAGACCATCAAAACCAGGAGCAGATGTCAGCAAAGGTCTACTCAGCTGTGCGGTTTCTGCAGATAACGCTTTCTAGCAATGGGCCAAGAAGTGACATCCTTAGAGCAAAAGGCTCAAGGACACACCTTGGTCTTGAAAGTGAAGGAGAATCTGGGCTGCAGAAGTACTGGGAGGACATGGATATTTGGCCAATGGGATCTTAGAAAGATCCTCCACTACCTCCCACCCCTCAGGGTACTAAGCTCCTAAAGCAACTGCTGAAGACTAGACCTCATGCCTCAGGAAGCCAATGAAAGCCTCACCAAAACCTCACCTTTTGTTGGGACACCAATCCAGTTGAGGTAGCGAGTCAGCTTCTTGGAGATGTAGGTCTTCCCACGGGCTGGGAGACCAACCATCACGATCACAGTGGGGGAATTGGCAAGCTGCGGCCCACAGGCTACAAGGAGGAGGAGAAAAACACAAACACAACCAGCTGTTAATCTTCCAGCTCATCTTCTATCAAACCTACAAGACACTTGCTCTTGATGTAGCCTTTCTCCGAGTCTTTCAGCAGCCAGAGGAAACCCAAAGTCTCTGCTCTCCATGCACCACCAACTCTGCAGTATCTACCAGGTAAATCCATTGAATCATTTTTGCAATGCAATCTGCTGAATGAGCATGTCAGAGCAGAGGGCAAGGTGGATGGCTCCAGGGCTGCCCACCAGTGACACACAACTGCCCCCGTTAAGCCACGCTGGCCCACATTCACCCTGGTGCCACCCAAACCAGAGGACAAGAGTCACAGCCTGAAAGCCACGCCAAGGAGAACATCTTGATGGCTGCAAACTGGGCAAGGAACCAGCAGCTGTCCCAGGCTCCCTGCAGAACCTCTGTGCCTCAGTTTCCCCATTTGCAAAAGAGACAAAAAATTAGTCACAGCAAACACGACCTCCCATTCCTGCAGTTTGGCCAATCTGTGAAAAAGCTAGAGAACAGACAAGGACTTTGGTTGGGCCAGTCCCTGCAGCAGCACACTTCAGACATGGCTGCTGTGCTGAAATACCAGGTCTGCACCGAGATCTTCACCCAAAGAGAGCACCTTCCAAAAACTTTTGCTGGTTTTTTAGCTGATACACATGTCAATGCAACCAACTGTTTGTTTGGGTTTTTTTTTCTGAAGATATGAGGACTACAGAACCAAAGCAGATATGTTACTTTTCCCCTTTTCTTCATAAACCTGTTTTAAGCTGGGCTTTTGCTGCTGTTGTTGTTGTAGTAGTAAAGAGGCTTGATGTCAAACAGCTGGAAATAAATCTAGAGGCATCACTTACTGATGACCCGGCAAGTGAAGAGAATCACCTCTCCAATTCAGCATGGCCAAAATGCAGACAAATCAGCTGCTGTGCTACCCAGGTGAATTACTTCTCCCTCCATAAATCCTTTAGAAAGTAAATTCCCGGCTCAGTTTAAAGGAAATGGCTGAGGTTGCAGGACTGGAGAGTTGGGCAGAGGGGAACCTCATGAAGTTCAACCAAGGCAAGTGCAGGGTCCTGCACCTGGGGAGGTGCAGTACAGGTGAGGGGCTGACCTGCTGGAAAACAGATCTGCTGAGAAGGAGTGCTGATGGACAACAAGTTGCCCATGATCCAGCAGTGGGCCCTTACGGCCAACGGTCTCCTGGGGTGCATTAAGAAGAGTGTGGCCAGCAGGTTGAGGGAGGTTCTCCTCCCCCTCTACTCTGCCCTAATAAGGCCACCTATGGAGTAATGTGTCCAATTCTGGGCTCCATCATTCAAAAGAGATTAATAACTACTGAAGAGAGTCCACCAGAGGATACAAAGATGCTGAGGGGACAGAAGAATCTCTATGACAAGGAAAGGCTGAGAACCCTGGGCTGTTTAGTCTGCAGAAGAGAAGACAGAGAGGGGATCTGATCAATGCTGATCAATAGCTAAAGTGCAGGGGTCAAGGGGATGGGGACAGACTCTTTTCAGTGGTGCCAAGTGGTAGGACAAGAAGCAACAGGCACAAACTGGAACACAGGAAGTTCCACCTGAACAGGAGGAAAAACTTCTTTACTGTGAGGGTGATAAGAGCCCTGGAACAGGCTGCCCAGAGAGGTTATGGAGTCCTCTTCTCTGGAGACTTCGAAAACCTCCCTGGACATGATCCTGGGCAACCTGCTCTGGGTGACCCTGCTTTAGCAGGGAGGTTGGACTAGATGATCTCCAGACATCCCTTCTAACCCCTACTGTTCTGTGATTCTGTGATTGGAAATACAAACTGGGATTTTTTTTTTTAGTCCTTCACACCCTGGTCCCAGCACCATGGGATGCATCTGGACTATCTGGACCACATGCTCCATAGACCATGTAACGTGGCAGCATCCCTCATCCCTCTCCTCCTGAGCCCTGCTCCTCTCCAGGGTTTGCCCAGCAGAATTGTTTCTCACATGGCGCTGCCCACATGAAAGGCCACGGCACAAAGCCAAGCGCTTTAAATACGGGAGAGGAAGATCTTAACGATGCCTAATGGAATTTGGATGAGCCTTTCATGAGTGACACACCAAGAGCCCCGATAGGCAAGACCCTCCGGGGGATTTCTCACCCACCCTTCAATCCACCCAGCCAGGCCAGAGACCTCACGGGAAAGGAATGCAGGGAGTGAGTGGCTGGTGGCAGAGCCATAAAACCCCAGCAGCTTAATTACAGTCTGGGCGGAGAGCTCTGCCTGCTTGTCCCAGTCCCAGCTGCCAACAGGTGGGACCAGGCAATCTGGGGATGCAAGGGGCTCCCCATGATGGAGACAAGTGGATTATTCTCAGTGGAGATCTGGGAAGGGCAAAGAAACTGAGGTAGCCAGACAGCAGCCAAAGCACGTGGCATGTGCATCCCCTTCCAATAAAATAAAAAATTTAAAAAAATAAATAAATTCTTGCAACAGCTAAAGACAGCCAATTAAGGCC
>WUAM01000305.1:4512004-4523769 GCA_024336885.1 Actenoides hombroni
CTGGGTGCCAGAGCACGGGGCTGGCTCGGCTCCAGCTTTTCACGCCCCCGCACCCCCAAGTCCTTCTCCCCAGGGCTGCTCTCCATCCCTTCACCCCCCAACCTGTGTTGATACTGAGGGCTGCCCCAACCCACGTGCAGGACCTTGCACTTGGCCTTGTTGAACCTCATGAGGTTCACACGGGCCCACTTCTGAAGTTTGTCCAGCAGAAATACAGCTGTGTGCCCACACCTGACCCCCACCTAATTTGTGCTGGAAAGTGATGCAGCAAGGCAGACATTCAGCAGGAGGAAAATAAAACCCCAACCCTCCTCTAAGCACAGACTCTTATAGCAACCATTTCCATGGAGGTGCCCAATGGTTGAAGTTGTTTGTGTTCAGTCCCGTGCTGCATTTGGGATGCAGCTTCCCAGGTGTTCCACTTGCAGGGCCTCACTGATGGGTACGAAACCCCCTATGGATGAGTCTATCCAACCCATTTAAAGTCGAAGATGGTCACCTTCTGAAAATCACAGCCTGTCATTATCCCCTGGACTTTGCTACTGAACTATTTCTTAACGTCTTATTAACACCCACTTTTCATTTAGAGCCTGGATCCTTATCTCATCATTGCAGGTTATTAAATCAAACAATAGCAAAGGCTGTGGCCTTTCCTTGTGGAGCTGACTCACCTTATGATGTAACAAGCCCGGGCCAGTGACAACCTCATTGCTATGGTGACCAAGAGGCTTCTAAAGAGTTGTAGGCAATGATGTCATGAAGCCAGCCAGATATATGGGAGATGCTGGGGAATCTCTTCAAAAGAATGCAAGAAGCTACAATACAAAGCCCTCAGGAAGAAACCGTGGTGGTTTGTACTTCTGCTGATCAAGGAGGAGGTTCTTGTAGGCAGCAGCATGCACCAGATTAATCATAGTCTAGGAAAAGGGGTATTTTTTTTATCCCTGCTGTCAACCCCCGCTAATATCAGTTGGCTCCTGATACAGGGTCTTCTGATCAAGGGGTGATAAAATGCCATCCTATGAAGCAGCATCCCAGGAGGATCTGCACTGCCTGGAAGGCTCGGATGGAAACATTCCCTGAGGGGTGCTGAGCAGGGAAGAGGCGTTGAGGGCTCTCACAGCTCCTGCTGTGTCTGCCTCCATCCACAGCAAAGCTGTGGGTGCTATTTGGGAAGGATTTATGTCTTTTTAGGTGTCTATAAAGAACCGGTCTCCTTTGACTGCTTCTATCAACCATGATGAGAAACAGGCACTCCCAGAACAATTTGCTTGCCCTGTTGTGGATATTGATTGCAAAACAGGATGAGATATGCTCTGGAAGTGTTTGTAGCCTGTGAGCACAGAGGGAGACCTCAGTGCCCTCTATGTCCAAAGCTACCTGACACACATCTCAAGTGCTTCGTGCACTCCATCACGAAGTGACCCAAAACACAATTCCTCGTTCAACCAAGAGTCCCATATAGGGAGGAAGAGTAAAGCTTTGATGAAGAGATGCATTTCGAAACCGCGTACGTGCTGAGGATCCTTCCACCCACACCCTCGTGAGCACGTCTGCCATATCGACAACCTGACTGTCCCTGCTTCCTCGCAGGGCTGGGATGATACAGGCAATGGCAGGTGATCGTTGCCCAACAGTGTCCTACGCACCTCAACTCTGGCCAAGAAGAACCACTTCTGGGGCCAACACCATTCCTCGGGTTGAGCTGTTGCCTGGATCAGCCTCCCCAAGGGTTCACCTCTCCATTCAACTGATGGAAACCACAAAGCATCAAGACGTGAGGTCTAAGTGTCCCACTTCTTCAGGCTGTTGACATATGTTTTTAAACCTGACACCTGCAGAGACTGTTTTTAGGACATCTGTGAAAGACGACTAGGAGAGAAGCTTACGGTCAATAGGTTGAAATTCAGAATAGCAAGGTCCATAACTACACTGAAAAATGCCCAAGGACCAACCAACAGAGGAGCCATTACGAGATGGCAAAGATGTCTGAATTCTCTGCACCAGGAACAAAAATGATCGAGAGATGAAAGACTGACCGAAGCTCTGCCCTTCACACAGCAGATATCCCAAGGAGGTTTGTATTTTTTTATTTTTTTTTTCAGCTTCAGGAGTGAGTTTGAGCTTCCATAGCTTCTGCTGGAGCTCTCTACAGTCAAAAGCCTCCTCCAGGTAAACTTTCAGAGCTCTGATTTCCGAACAGCTCTCCTAACCAATTTTTGTAGCCAAATCACTGGAATCAGATCACATAGATTGCTGGAATGCAGAAGTTAAATAACCAGATTTCCTTATCAGGGTTTTCTTAAAAGTTTTTTTTTTTCTTATAGGGCAAAGATTTTTATTTATCTGATTCCTAGCAGATGGTTTTAATTTGTGCCTCTTGTTTAATCTTTTCCTGGAGACCTGACTAGAAAAAAAAAAAAAAAAAAAAAAAAAAAAAGGCTGTAATTGTCAAAAAATATCTACAGAATTTGTTTCTTCTTTCCTTGATATTTTCCAATCAGGCATGACAAATATTAACGGGAAATGTCTCTGGAATTCTGAGGCAAGCTGAAACAATATGAGGAGCTTACTGCCAACATATTTTCTTAAATGCATTTCAATTTTCCAACCCACAATGACAAGCTGTTAACAGCTCCTTGGAAAAATAAAAAAAATAAAAAAAAAAATCAGCTGAATGTTTATATTTCTTCTCTGGAGTTTAACATATAGTAGCAAACTGGCGTTTGGACACCTGGCAGTCTGGTAGGGATCACAAGGGAAGATGCTGTGCCTCGTAGCACTAGGGAGTGCCCCAGTTTCCTCCCAAAACTGATGTTATTTGAGCTGAGAGCCACAGCCATGAGGGGGTGGCACAGGTGGAAGCACATGTTGGCCATTGACCGTAGGTTGTCCTCACCAAAAATGATGGAGAGAGAGGAAAAACACTGTTATTGCATCTGCTTCAGTATTTCTGGCAACACCACTCATCAGGGTAACATGGCACAAACTTTGTGTGCCAAATAGGGTCTCACTCCTTGAAAACACAACAAATGACTCCAGGAGACAAGGGCTCACCCATGTTCACCCCCGTGTTCATCCCCATCATGCCCATGTGTTCCTCTGCACCTCACCAGTGAGTCCGTGCTCCTGCACTTGCATGTCCCTAGGCTGATGCCTGCAGTGACAACAAGGTCAGAACCAGGGTTTCACATTTCCCAGCCCGTCTGTTTACCCAGCACACAGGCTGAATGAAAACAACTGCTAGAGAGTGGCCTGAGTCAACAAGAGATCTGACCGACACCCGAATCCCAGGCAGGCTCTTCTGCCAACTTCCCAATAAAGAAAGAGAGCTGAGCTTGTACTCAAGTCACAACCTTCCTTCATCTCATGTTGTGCATTTATCACCCAGGCTTGGATAGTCCCAGGCACCTAAATGATGGGAACCTCATTCCCACTGCTGGGTGAAGGTGCTTGTGGTACCTCATGGGTCAGATGGATGGTTGGGTCTCCCGACCTGTGTGTCGGGCCAAGGGAAGCTACAGACTAGCACTCATCAGGGTGCTGAAACCCACAAGGGTTTGCATGGGCAGAGCCCAGAGCATTTCCCAAACCTAACAGCTATGCAAAAGCAAGGTCTTTCTGCAGTTGTGGCTAAGGGGGATCCCACCACCATGAGCCAAGGCAAGAGTGGCCAGAGGGTCACCCATAACTGCAGGACATTCTTTGAGCAGGTATGTATTACATGTCCCCTCCCTGTCCTGCCTTAAACACAGATGCTCATTCCAGTACTGACCAGCAAAATAACCCTGGCAACCCATCTTATGCAGGGTCCAATCCAAGCCCTCACACCTGGACAAGCACGGCTCCCTTGGACACGTGCAGGAGCACATGCAACCTCCTTGATCCCTGGCAGCCCGCGTCGCTGCTGCCCTCGGATGCTACTCAAAAATCTGGCCCTTTTGCATTCAGACAGAGTCAGTCATCAACGAAACAGGGTGACTAAGGCTCAGCGCTGGCACACGCCAGCCTCATCCCACGTTGCCTTGTCTTGTCTTGTTTGAGCTGGGCCATTAGCCACCAAGGCCACCCAACCCCATCGCTGCAAGCACAGCATGGCAGGGCACCCAAAGCCAAGCCAGGAAAGGCAACTATAGGTCTTCCAAAATTTGGACTGGTAAAGCCGTACACAAAAAAGGACCTTTTCCCACCCTCCTGTCCTCCACTGAGAGCTTGGCCAAATTGTTGCTGTTGTAACAGCTATAAACCATTTAATGATGTATTAAATTGCACTCCTATGTATAGCACCGATGTGTTTGACTTGGGTTAGTTACTGAGCAGCTCAGCTGCACCTAAAAAGTATGGGGGAAAAAAAAAAGGAGAGGAGAAACAAAGCAGCAACAAGAGGTGATTTCATGTTTAAGAGGATCAAAGGCTTTTCTTACGGTGTTCCCCCAATGTTTCTGTCCTTCACAGCTGGTAGGAGGTGGGAATCCACTCCCTGCCTTTGGCAAATCACCCTTGGAGAAACAAACACAAAAATCACTGCTGGCAGGTGCCTTGTCTGTTTCAACTCCTCCTGCTCAGCTCAGTTCAACAACACAGAGCTTTCAGTGGCAAAGCCACTTCCGAGTCCCTCTTCCCACCCCAAAGCCTTGTCCTGAGTTGGGAACAGATTCTAGCCCTCAAGATGGGAAATAGGTCCAGGCTGGAAAAAAAAATAAACAAAAAAGCCCACAAAACCCAGATTTTTTGTTCTTCAGTGTTGCTATTTTTTTTTTTTTTGCAGAGGGAGTGTTGCTTTGTGAGCATGGATCCATCCCCAGAGCACTGGTGTTGGCACAAAGCAGGGCAGCATCTCATGGTGCTGGGGCTACAGGGGCTTCGTCGGTCTGCACAAGACCAAATCCCAGCCTCAGCTGTGTTCCTGTTAGAAATTCTTTGCTAATAAGGAGGAGTTCTAAGAAAAATCAGTAAGCAGGAGGAAAACTTAAGTAAAAGCTCCAATTTCTGCAGCAGGCACACTAGAGTCTCCTATTAGTATTAAGGTGGGATGCTTGCCTGGGTCATACCTGGAATGAAAGGACAATGTTCACAGAATCACAGAATTACTGAGGCTGGAAAAGACCTCTGAGATCATCAAGTCCAGCCTATGACCCAATATATCCAATACTTGGGATGAATGGTCATCCAAATAAATTTATATTGTTGACTGAGGAGCCTTTATTCTCCAGCTGGGCAGGATAACCTGGCAGGGCCTGTCTGCATTTTAAGGTGCAGAATAATTCAGTCTCCTTGGGCCGGGCACTGAGTCCCTGCCTTCGAGCCCACAAGCAAGACACACAGTGCAACCCATCCTGCTTATCCCCCTGGCAGAAGCAGCCAGAGCATCCCAGCTCTGGAGAGACCGAAACTGGGAAGTCACATCCCACCTTGTAGCTTGTAGACAGATCTGGGTGTGGGAGGCAAGACGCCCAATTTTTCACCCAGCTGCACTGGGAGAAAAAACCCCTCCCATCCTGGTGTGTTATCCTCGTTGTTTACCAAGCTCAGCTGTTCACCAGGTTTCCTAGAAATAGCCGGAAAGCCCAACAGCCTCCCAGCACCAGCGATAACTGCTCATGCCCCTTTTGCATGTCTCTGGAGGAGGGAGCAGCTGCTGGGAGGGATGGCAGAGGTGCCGGGTGACAGCAAGGTCAGGAAAGCCGAGCCTGGCAGTGTTTCCTCCCTGCGTGCATGTGAACGGGGCATGCACAGCCCGTGCAGCTTCTCAGAGCCAGCACATGCTCTGGCAGCTCTTGGTCCGGGTAGCCAAGCGTGGGCTCCCGCGTGCTAGCGGGCTGCGCACGGCCAAAACACGAGAAATAAATCCGTAAACAAGTTCACCTCGCTGCCCCGCAAAAGGCTCTCCCCACGTCAGGTTGGACAAACAAGCTCCAGAGCTGGCTGCCAAGGCGTCGAGGAGGGGAATAAATCAGGTTGTGCGGAGGGTTTGTAGGCATTTAACTCCAGCCCTGCCCCATCCCTGCCCAAACGTCGCTGCCGAGGGCTGCCGGACCCACCAGCGGAGCCCAAAGTGGGGCAGGGGCTGTGCAGGAACATGGCAGCACCTCCTTTTCCTGGTAAATTTATCATCATTCCTTCTCCAGCTCCTGAAAAGCATCATTTCTCCCCAAGCCATTTCATAGGAAGACATTTGCCTGTCTCAGCCTCCACACCCTGTCCTCAAATAACCTATTCCAGGGATGAGCAAAGCTTTCCCCGAGTTCCAACCCAAATCTCTCCAGAGGGGATTTTAACACTCTGGTTCTACCCACATCGGTTGTTTTTGAAGCTCCATGTTGCACTACGGTGAGATCTGGACTACAGACACACACACAAAAGTACCAACATGGGGGGACATGCTGCAGGATGCTCCAGCGTGGCCCCGTTTGATGCAGAGAGAGCTGGATCTGTAAAGAAGAGCAGCTAAAGCCACAGTCACCGTGGCCTCCAGCATATTGCTGCACCTTGCCCTGTCTCAGTTTCCCATGCCTTGAGTGGTGAAGCTGGAAATCCTCCATGGAGGACCGAAAGACTGGGTAGAGTCCAAAATACATATATAAAAAAGATACATCTATATAAAAAAGGTGTGGACAGGCTGGAGAGGGTCCAGAGAAGGGCTGACGAGATGATCCAAGGACTGGGAAGCTGCCATATGAGGAAAGGCTCAGAGAACTGGGTTTCTTCAGCCTGAAGGAAAGAAGGCTGAGTGGAGATCTTATCACCGTGTTCTAGGTTTTAAAGGGTGGCTACAAAGAAGATGAAGACTCCCTTTTTACAAGGAGTCTCATGGAAAAGACGAGGGGTGGTGGGTACAAGTTACTCCTGGAAAAATTCTGATTGGACACAAGAAGAACATTTTTCACAATGAGAACAATCAGCCATTGGAATCATCTCCTCAGGGAAGTCGTGGAGTCCCCAACACTGGACACTGAAGATTCATCTGGAGAGGAGCTGGGCCTTCTTGTCTGGACTGTGCTTTTGCCAAGAAAGGTTGGACCAGATGATTCTTGAGGTCCTTTCCAACCTGGCATTCTATGATTCTGTGAGAGGGGGAATAAAAAACTCTCAGCAGCCAACTACAAACAAAAAGCATGATGCCCCTGGAGAAAAAGCTATAATAATGAAAAACTCAAAGAAAAACCCATTTCCAAGGTGTTTTATCAAGGCAGTGGCATAGGAAATGCAGGAGGTTGGTTTTTTCT
Source organism: Actenoides hombroni (assembly GCA_024336885.1). Taxonomy (NCBI): domain Eukaryota; kingdom Metazoa; phylum Chordata; class Aves; order Coraciiformes; family Alcedinidae; genus Actenoides; species Actenoides hombroni. Next base: position 4,519,231 of record WUAM01000305.1, read on the forward strand.
GGCCCAGATGGTGCTGGTTCCCCAGCACCCAGGAAGGGCATATAACACTCAGGGCCCCGTGCTTTTGGAAAGAGGTTTAATCTGGGACAGGATGGGGTAGGCAACACCAAGGAGATGTTTTCCAGAAAGGGATATATGGGAGAGTACAAAATGAAAGTAATCTTGTGCTCCAGGAAGGAGAAACTGGGGGTGGAAAAATGTGGAACAGCTTCCAGTCTGAAAAATGATGCTATAAAGAGAATAGTAACTGTCCTCAATAGCCAGGAAAGCTTAAGGTAGATATAGGAAAAGTTGCCCAGGTATTCGGGGAAGCCTGATACCTCTTGGGAGGACAAGGAATCCCCCGGGGGAAAACACAAAGGCAATTTGAAATGGCTTGTGTAGGTTTGATCTTGATTCCCAGCCAGGGCTTGTCCCCCATCCTCTTTATTTTTTAGCCTTAAAATGTGCTTAGGCTGGGAAAAAACCAAACCAAACCAAACCAAACCAAAAGCAAAAAAATAAACCAAAAAACCCCGGGGTGCCCTGCAGAGATGTGTGTGCCTGCGTGTGGGCACGCACGCACTGGGCAAACTGGGATCACGCCTCGCCGGCTGCTGGTTTTGAAATCCTCCCACGTCCCTCCATGAAAAATTCGTGGTCATCTGATTTAAAGCCTTTGGAGTCGTTTTATGCCAAGATTAATTTCTCCATCGTTGAGGGCGTGTTAGGGAAGGGTTCGGCGTGCCAGCCGCCCTGCCGGCACGGGCTCCTGATGGCAAGGGGAAGGTCGGAGATGGTGGGATGCCAGGTGGAGAGGTGGCCCAGAGAGTGTTGGTGGTGTGATCTGAGTGATAGGGTGAAGCCTAAGCCCACTCTGAGATTCCTACGGAGGGTTTGGACCCCTCTTCATGGGCCAAGCCCAGCAAGCTGGCTATTTCCTATATAACACAGCCACCGAGCCTGGTCTTCAGCTGGTGGGGTGGACAGAAAGCACCAGGGTCATGCCAATGCCTGTCCACCCTGTAAACACAGCAAAGGAGACTCCATCCATGCAGGAGGGAGGCAAGATAACAAAGGGAGAGTTATTCCAGCATCCCAAGTTGTTTGGTGGGTTGCTGTCCCTGGGAAGGCAGGTTACAGGCATGTCTGCCTGCTCCCAGGGTAGGAGATGAGGAGATGCTATCAGTGACTGCATCTTTATGTGGTTTCAATTCCCAGACTCAGGAAGTCTGAGAGGCTGTAACAACCCATCTCTACCCAGTAGCTGGTTTCTGTGGAGTGACTGGATTGCAGAGTTAGTCCCCAAAAACCCCACTGGACCTTACAGCTCACCCATAGCTGCACATTTTTTACAAGCCTCCTGCACCAGTTTCAAGTCAGGTCACAGTTCCACATCCAACTGGTGGCAGTGAAGGATGTCCCACCTACCTACCACAGCCTGGCCTGTCCTCACCTGCATCAACTCTACAAGATCTGAGACCGTATCTGGAGTTTTGTGTTCAGTTCTGGTCTCCCCAGTTCAAGAGGGACAGGGAAATACTGGAGAGAGTCCAATGAAGAGCTACAAAGATGCTGAAAGGACTGGAACATCTCTCTGATGAGGAAAGGCTGAGAGCCCTGGGGCTGGAGAAGAGAAGCCTGAGAGGGAATTTTATTAATGTTTACAAATATCTGCAGGGTTGGTGTCAAGTAGAAGGGGCCAGGCTCTTTTCAGTTGTTCCTTTTGATAAGACAAGAAGTCATGGTCACAAGCTGGAACACAAGAAGTTCCACCTCAACATGAGGAAAAACTTCTTCACTGTGAGAGTGACAGAGCCTGGACCAGGCTGCTCAGAGAGGTTGTGGAGTCGCCTTCTCTAGAGACTTTCATGACCCGCCTGGATCTGTTCCTGTGTGGGCTGCCCTGGGTGTTCCTGCTCTGGCAGGAGGGTTGGACTCGATGATCTCCAGAGGTCCCTTCCAACCCTTAGCATTCTATGAGTCTATGTGGGGGGCTTTGCTACTTGGTTGCGCACAACCCCGTAAGCACCAACAGGAACATGACCACCAGGCACGATGGCTCCTTAAACCCACTAAAAACTCTCTAGGAGTGGTCATAAATACTGAAGAAAGCGTAGTATCAAAGAGATAGTGGAGAGGTCATGCTCTTCTTGGAGGTTCAGGGAGAAGGGACATGCCAGGATGGGTGTGATGAGGGGACAGACACCTGCTCCTTTGGGTTCATTTACTCACATTTTGCTCCAGAGGCTGGCAAGGCAAAAGGGGATGAAACAAAACCAAGAGCCAGAAGGAAATTACCCTGGCAAGAAACACCGGCCAGGGGGCAAAGCAGGACAGGAGGGCGTTTCTAGCCTTCCAGGAAAGGTGCTCATTGAAAACAAGGCAATGGTTTGACTCAGACACGAGCCGGTGAGTCAGGAGAGCTGGGTCTGACTCTGCTGCACGTTTCCTCCCTGCCCTTTGAGCAGATGGCTGCGAGCAGACACCCACACTGCCATCGTCACCAGGACAGGCCCCCTGGGGAGCTGCAGCAGGCAGGGCCACCCCCACCCCCCTCCCTCCCCACTTGGTTTCTCCGCACGGGATGCATCGCTCATCAGCCCTTGTAATTCTTCCCAGTGCCTGTGACGGGAAGCGCTGGACAAAAGGTTTTCCAGGGCTGCCAGGAAGGCACGACATCGGGGAGCGACGGGTGATGTGATCAGCAAACGCAGCAGCACGTGGATGCGCAGGGCATGGTCAGCCAGCAAGCCAGAAAAGAGTCCCAAAGTGACAAAATTATCCCTTTTAACACCAAAAAGCTGGGGAAAGGCCAGTCTCTGCCCTTAGCTGTAACCACTCTGCCAAAGCAGAGAGTTTCCCATCAGTGGGTGTTACAACCTGACCATCAGTGGGAGGTAGGATGTCAAGGAAGCACTCGATAGAGAAGGGGACAGGTAACAGAAAGAATAACGCGGGGATGTGGCACTGTCCTCCCCTTTCCCTTCGTGCTCACGTGCAAAAGGCGTCACTGCTCCTGCTGACAAGAGCCTCCTTGATCTCAACAAGCAGAAACGAGACCAGAAGACATCGCAACTGCTGCTAACATAAAGCAAAAAGGCTTAATAAAGAACAGCACTGTTACAGCAGCCGGGCTGTCTACCCACTCCTCCCACCATGCGGCTGGAAACTGCAATGCCTGGTGGCAGAAATCACCTCCGCAACGTCATCACTACCAGGGCATTTCTCTTGCCCAAAACATCTCCTGTTATCACTCACCCCACTGTATAATAACTGCTGCCACCTTTGAATCGGAGCTGCTCGCAGAAGATGGCTCTGCTGGCCACCAGCAGAGAGGAGCCATGGGCAGGTGGACATCAGCAGGGCTTTGTGCAGCTCTACCAGCTGCTCTACTCCACCCACTGCTGTGGGATGCTGCAAACTCCCATGCAGACAAGCACCTATGGTGGCTGGGACATGGTGGTTGAGACACATCCGATGCAACGTATCTGCAGATAGGTCAGTGAGACATACAAGAGCAGCTTTGAGCCCTGCAAGCATCCTGAGGGGTGGATTTGGAGGTTGCTGTTACAGTCTCTAAGATCTCCAAACAATGTGGATGAAAGCCAGTGAATAGGTCCTTGTGGAGGTAGGTGTGATATGAAGAGGAAGGACCCTGGGAAGATTAGGGCTGGTTTTTCAAACCTGCTGCTCCCCTCTGCTTGGTGGGTGCTCAGCTCCTCCAGCCCTTTGCTTGCCCTGAGGTTGTACTCATCTCGGCTGCATGCTGCCATCTCAGAGCCAAGTGTCTGACTTTTCTTGTGGTCAATGGCCATGAAGAGGTTTCCACTTGGGTCACTGAGACCATACATCATCAAAGCACCCTCTGGGTCTGCACGTACATTGACTGCTGGGGGCACTTAGACACCTGGCTTATGCTGAACATCTCACTCAAGAGGGTTAAGGAAGGTGAGGGCCATGTGATATACAGAAAGTTGCCCACCAGATTGTTCTCAGCCTGGGAACTGATGTTTAATCTAATTCATGTTTGCAGAGACCATGAGGCACTGCTTGCTTTCTTGCTGCCAGCTCAGCAGATGAAGGACAGAGCTCAAGTTTCAGCTGCAGACCCCTCGGGAGCTCCTCAACCTCCATGCTTGTGATTTTTCCATTATCCCTCCTTCTCCTCTTGCCTCTGAAAGATGTGGCCGCTCCTCCAGATGCTGCACAGGATCCCAGCACTGCAGTGAGCAAGGACATCTTCAACTAGAGCAGGTTGCTCAGAGCTCTGGCCAACCTCACCTGCAATGGTGCCAGGGATGGGGCAGTGACCACCTCTCTGGGCAACTTGGGTCAGTGTTTCACCAGCCTCACAGTAAAAAATTTCTTCCTTCTCTCCAGTCTAAATCTCCCCTTTTTTAGTTTAAACCCGTCACCCCTTGTCCTGGTGCAACAGGCACTGCTAAAAAGTTTGTCCCCATCTTTCTTATAGCCCCCCTTCAAGTCCTGAAAGGCCACCAGAAGGTCTCCCCAGAGCCTTCTCCTCTGCAGGCTGAACCCCCCCAGCTCTCCCAGCCT
>WUAM01000305.1:4528093-4540363 GCA_024336885.1 Actenoides hombroni
CGCGGTCGCGGATGCCTGCTCTTAGATATGTATATATATATATATATTTACATTTACATATATTTCTTCTTTATTTCTATTTTCTTCCTTCCTCCTCCTCCTTCTTTTAGAAGGAAACGGACATATTTGGGCAAAGCCCGGCAGAAACCGGCGTCATTTGGAGGCAGGGACTGCAGAAAGGAGGAAGTTCTTGCAGTTTCAGCGCTTTTAACCCTTCGCTTCCCGGAGACAGCGGGGCTGGGAGAGAGGGGACAGGGACAGGACAAGGAGATGATGAACTTAGAAAAGGAATGGAAGGCACAGGGAACTGTTTTGTAGTGATTTTGTTTTGTTTTGTGTTTTTTTTTCCTGGTAGGACCAGCACAGAACTCAGTGTAACGGATGTGGGTGGGATAATGTCTTTCTGAGCACAAGAAAGACATGGACCTGCTGGAGCAGGTCCAGAGGAGGCCATAAAAATGGTGGGAGGGCTGGAACCCCTCTCCTGGGGGGACAGGCTGAGAGAGTTGGGTTTGTTCAACCTGGAGAAGAGAAGGCTCTGAGAAGACCTTCTGGTGGCCTTTCAGTACATAAAAAGGGACTATAGGGAAGATGGGGCCAGACTTTTCAGCAGGGCTGAAGAACCTGCTCTAGTTGCAGATGTTCCTGCTCAGTGCAGGCTGGTTGGACTAGATGACCCTGAAAGGTCCCTTTCTATACAAACCATTCTATGTTAACTGTGATAATGGGATTTTAGCCTCCCACATCACCTCTGTCAACCTTCTGAGCTCAGCAGAACACCGATCCCATCTTCTTTATGGTGGCACTGGGCCAAGCTGGGAAAACTCAACTGCTTCTAACACCAAGAAGGGCCAGAAACTCAGATCCCCCCAGCTGGCATCTCCCATCTGCCCTTGCACAGGCTGGACAATCCAATGCCAAGTTGAAGGCTCGGATCCTGTTGTGCTAACCCCGCGCTGGGGATGTGCAAATCCCCCTCTCCTGGGATCACAGAAGGGACAACCAGCATGGGCTGGCATGAGTTGTGAGCTGAGCCCAGAGTTTTGGAGTACAATCAGGTCTGTGTGGTTTCATCTCTACCATTCAGCCTGCAGCTCAGGTAGCAGAAGGAGGTGAAGGTGGAGCATTATCACCTGGAAGAGTCATTTATTTTTACTGTGGTTCCTTCACTGCCCTCCCTGGAGGCAGAAAGAGGCAGTGGATTGGAGGTAGTTAGAAACTCCTTAAGCTGTGCGGGACTGGACCCCATCCTTCCATTTTGGGGGTTAAAAAGTGATACCATGAGATCTCTGCCCTGTCTTTGAATCATAGAATGCCAGGTTGGAAAGGACCTCAAGGATCATCTTTCATCCAACCTTTCTTGGCAAAAGCACAGTCCAGACAAGATGGCCCAGCTCCTGTCCAGATGAATCTTCAGAGTGTCCAGTGTTGGGGACTCCACGACTTCCCTGAGGAGATGATTCCAATGGCTGATTGTTCTCATTGTGAAAAATGTTCCTCTTGCGTCCAATCAGAATTTTTCCAGGAGTAACTTGTACCCACCACCCCTCATCTTTTCCATGAGACTCCTTGTAAAAAGGGAGTCTTCATCTTCTTTGTAGCCACCCTTTAAATCCTGGAACACAGTGATAAGGTCTCCGCTCAGCCTTCTTTCCTCCAGGCTGAAGAAACCCAGTTCTCTGAGCCTTTCCTCACATGGCAACTTCCTCAGTCCTTGGATCATCTTGGTGGCCCTTCTCTGGACCCTCTCCAGCCTGTCCACACCTTTTTTGTACAGCAGGGACCAAAACTGGACACAGTGTTCTCCCTGCAGAACTGTTCCTCCCTCCTGTAGTCACCAAGACCTTCCTCAAACTATCCCCATGACAGTGCTTGTGGTGGTATAAAGCCTCCCTACTCATCTACTGCAGGCTCTGGCCCCATCCAGACCACCATGGTGCTCAAGATGAGCACTCTTCATTCGCTCCAGTGCAGAGTCTACCAGGATTAGCTTAAACCCTGTCCCCCAGAGAAAGCTGTTTATGGATGAGGAGCACTCCAAAAAATCCTCTTGGCAGAGCACAAAATGCCAGGCTGAGAGAGCAGCGGGTGGCTCAGCATCACTTGAGGTTTTCAGAACAGGTTGGGCAAACATACTGGCAGCCGTCTTAGCCAGCGCTGATCCTGCCCCAGGGCTGAGGGTAGGTCCAGATTGCTTCTCAAGATCTTCCCAAGTGCTGGTTTCTGTGGGAGAGGCGCTCAGAGCAGTGAAGTTTGCCAGCACCTTTCTCAGCTATGCCACAGAATCACAGAATGGCTTGTGTTGGAAGGGACCTTAAAGATCATTTGGTTCCAACCCCCCTGCCACAGGCAGGGACACCTCCCACTAGACCAGGTTGCTCAAAGCCCCATCCAACCTGGCCTTGAACACTGCCAGGGATGGAACATCCACAGCTTCTCTGAGCAGCCTGTTCCTGTGTCTCACCACCCTCACAGTGAAGAACTTTTTTCCTTATAGCGAATCTAAATCCACCCTCTTTCAGTTTAAAGACATTAACCCTTGTCCTATCACTACGTGCCCTTGTAAAAAGTCCCTCTCCAGTGGGATGGAGCTCGTTTTCTTCCCAGTAGCTGGCACAGTGCTGTGGTTTGGATTTATGGGAGAATAACGTTGCTGACACACTGATGGTTTGGGTGTCGATAAATAACGCTTATCTTAAATCAAAGATTTTTCGGTTTCCCGTGCTCTGCCAGTGAGCAGGTGTGCAAGAAGCTGGGACCATGGCAAGGAGAACTGATCCCAACTATCCAATGGGATATTCCACACCAGGGAATGTCACACTCGGTGTATAAACTGGGGGGAGCTGGCTGGGAGGGGCCGATCGCTGCTCGGGCATCGGTCAGCGGGTGGTGAGAAAGTGCCCTGAGCATCACTTGTCTGTCTTGGGTTTGATTGCTCTCTTTTTTGCTACATTCCTTTTCATTACTATTATTATTGCCATTATTATATTTTAGTTATCAAGCCATACGTATCCCGGCCTGCACGTTTTACTTCTTTTTTTTCGATTCTCTTCCCCATGACACTGGGAGTGGGGCAGGAGGGAGTGAGCAGCTGTGTGTTGCTTAGCTGATGGCTGGGGTTAAACCACAACAAATGTCCTGTAGGAAGCTGTGCCCAAAGGAAACAAAATCCTATTTTAATGCCCATTAATATTTTAGGGGGATTGTTTAGTTAGAACTAACCCAGCAGAAGTCCTTTTACTGGTCTCACAGGTTTAAAACCCATTATTTGACTGGGATGCTGTGAGATGAGGAAATGGCCTCAAGTTGCACCAGGGGAGGTTTAGGTTGGACATGAGGAAAAAATTGTTCCCCAAAAGGGTTGTGAAACCCTGTCCCAGGCTGGCCATGGCAGTGGTGGAGTCCCCATGATCCCTGGAGGGGTTTCAATGCCATGGAGATGTGGTGCTGAGGGACATGGTTTAGTGGTGACCTGGCAGTACTGGGTTAAGGGCTGGACTTGACAATCTTAAAGGTCTCTTCCAACCAAAAATGGTTCCGTGATTCTATGATTGCAGCCCTCAGCATCATCCTTAATCCCAGAAAACTCTTCCTTGGCCAAGATGGAGATGTAACTTGCCTTCCTCACCTCACACTGAATCAATAGGTGCACACAACCAGGCTTTGTACCAAGGGGCACAGGAGATGAGCTCAGCTGCTCTGCATTTCTGCGTGCACCGAAGGGACATCTTTACCTGTACAGGGAGGAATGGATCTTTGTAGCAGTGATTGCCCAGCCAGGAAACCAGTATTGAACTGCCCTCCCTTTCCAGTTAGTGGTATGGTAAGATAATGGGTGGTAGCCATCTGCAAGATAGGGATGTTGGTGCTTTTCTTAGGCTGGATCCACACAGTCATTTCAGCCCAAGAATCGGTCACGCGGATTTCCTTCACTACAAGGGCTGTGCTCTATGAGGAAACGATAATGCAAACAGCTCCTTTAAAATATTTATATCGTTTTGAATGGCTTGTGTGGCACGAACCCAAGAAAGATTCATAACCCAAGGTGCTTGTAACCGCTGGCACTGGGTCTGCCGTGGGGCGTGCTTATGCGATCGATCCGAGTTGCATAATCCTACTTTGTCCTTTCATAAGACGTTGGAGTGCTCAGGCAGGCTCTGCACCTCACCCCTTGGGTTCCACGTTGCTCAAAGGGGCTACTCTCCTAGGCAGCATCAGGCCCCTCATCCCACTGCTCAGCTGTTTTCTTGCTGAGCTGCTGCCCCTACACCTAAGCCGCTCTCTCAAGGTTGCACTTCAGTGACCAGTCACTGACCATCAGCGAGCTGTTTATAGCCCTGAGGCTTCTGTTTCCAGCCCATGCCCACATTTTCAAGGCCTTTGCTAATCCTCCCACGCTCCAGCAGCCTGAGACACCTGGTACCCAGCTCCCTTTCACACAGCGAGCTCCTCCCACGTGTGCCATCACCAACCTGACACTTGAGTCTTGCAAATTCAGCAGAAGGGAAAGTTGCAAAGCGGCTTGTGGCTTCTTGCTGGCAATGGCAACTGGAGAACAGGCAGCACAACCAGGTCATCGGGGCTTAAGATGCAGCAGGGACCAGGAACAATGAGCTTTGGGAAACTTTCCAGCCAACCCCCACGTGTGCTGCAGCCTGACCTAGACGGATTACTTTTTGCTAACCTCTGGTATTAGAGCCAGCACCTTCATATCACAAAGATTAGGTGCTCTATAAAGGTGTCGAGACAAGATTGGATTAGAGAGATGCAGGTCAAAGACTTAAGACCAGGTGCTTTTGGTGTCTGGATCATGGTCTCCTGCTCTGCACAGTGTATCAGCTTTTGGGTTTTGGAGAGAAAGAAGCAGGAGTGTTGAAAGGAAGTAGGCATCATCTCCCAGGAGTGCTCTTCACATAGTGATCACTGCAGCACCACCACCCACTGTCAGATACGTACCTTACTGGGTTTTTTGCAGCTCCAACAGGTTTCTTAATGTCATTTTGCTCTTCTTGTGAAGGAAACTCAGCCTCCCCTCTCCACGGCTTTGAACTGCTACCACGCAACCCACCTGGCACTGGAGAGAAAATGTTGCATTTGGAGAAACCTCTCCATCCTTCTTCTGATGCATCCAGAGTGACAAATAATCAATCCTATTTCACACAGTCCAGGCTTGGTGAGGCAAATCCTTGTTAAACCCTTTTTCCCCCTTAAATCAGAAGGAAAAAAAAGAAGTATGTATTGATTTTATGATGCCAACATCATTATTTTTTAATATATATATATATAAAAATGATAGAATCTTCAAGTTACCAGGCTTCCCAGGCAGCCTTTGCCTGCAGAAATGCTCCAGGAAAAAAACCAAAGTCCTTCAGGTTTTGCCCATGAATAAAGCAACCTGCTGGAGAGAAATAAAGCTAAGCAAAACACTTTGAAATTAATTAGGTAGAAAGAAAAGTGAGGAAAGGGGTGAGGAAATACACCAGCCCATATTGCTCCAGCCCATATGCTCTCCCAGTGACAACTCTGCATTGCTACAATTGCAGAATCCCAGTGTTTTTCTCAAATGACACAAACCCCACCAGCTTTCTCTTCCCATCCTCACTAAATGATGTCTTGGAAGTGCTGGGTTAATGGTTGGGCTCAATGGTATTAAAGATCTTTTTGAAGCTAAATGATTCTATTATTCTAAGAGGAGCAGGTGCTTGAGGAGCTTTGTGTGTTTTGCTAGAGTATCACTGGAGTTTTGGTTCACAGTTGTTATACAAGTTTTACAAGTTCAAAGCAGCAGAGTTCAAAACAGTTACCCAGCTTTCTGCCTGTGGCAAAAGGTGGAGAAATCTGTGGTGAGTTGAAGACCTTTGTCTTGGCAGGACCACATGGATTCCTGAGCTGTTGACTCCCTGCAAGCTCTCAAGTGGAGGCTAGAGATCACACCTTAGAGACTGGGAGAGGAAAAACAATTCAAGGGCTGTTAAGTGGTAAGAGTCTTAAAAACTGCTTTGGAAAAAAACATTTTCTTCCTACAGGAGGAGTAAGAAGCAAGGAAAGGGGGAGTTACCTTCCTGGGAAAGACCCTGTTTTCCATATAGCTGAGGTTGTCTTGGGCTTCAAGCACATGCTGCTTAAAGCATCCTTGCAAAAAACTCTTGGTATCTGCTTTCAACCAGCTCAGGCTGGGGGTGGCTATCTTGTAAACCAAGTGGGGTGCTGCAGAGAGCTGGACAGAGCAACTGCAGGGCGATGGGCAGGCAAGCACCAGCCTTTAGGCTTGCCCAAAAGCAAGGCAGCAGCGTGTCCTGCACAGGAGGCACGGGCCGGTGGGAGCAGAGCTTTGGTCCCTGCCCCCTGCTGCCCGTGTCTTTGGAGCTGACAGCTTAGGGTGCGTTAATGCCCTTTGGACATAAGACATAAGGCTCTGCTCTTATAGTTCTATACTAACGAGAATGAAAGGCAGCACAAATCCCCCTGCTTTGGGATTTCCCTGTTTCCTAATGCTAAAAAGAAAAGGAAAAGAAAGGAAATGCTGCAAAGCTGCAGTCACAAGCTGGGGTCAGAAACCAGACAAAGAAGATACGGGATGAAAAAAAGAAATCTACAGAAGTATCCACTACATCCTTTCTCCAATTAATCACAATGTTGTCTTTGGCTTTCCCATCTCTCCTCCTCCCTTGCAGATTTTCCCCCTCCAGGACCTTTCCCCCCCCCCCCCCATTCAGGTAGGACTTTGCTTACTGATGTGGAAAGCTGTGGATTTGTCCGTGTTTACAGAAAGCCACGAGCAACACCCAGCCCTACCTGACCCAGTCAGAGGCAAGATCACTAAAGCAGCACAGCTCTCTACATGACCACATTTGTGTTTATTGTCAGCTACTGTGTGATTCTGGGTAAGCTGTAAAGCACTGGCATATGGACAGGGACTTTTGTCATCCACTTAGCTCTCCTGAGGAACATAAAAGTGGGAGACTTTAGGTTTGCCCACCATTTCTTTCCTGCAGTTCCAAGCCCTGCAAGGCTGTACTGCATCTTCTCCTCATTGCTGCTAACTTGCTGAGTTGCATCTCAAGTGACACAAAGGATTTTTTTTGCAGTAAAGAGGAGGTAAAATCACCCTGGACATTCAAAGCAAGCAGCACCTCTAACCCACTGACCTGAAGAATGAGAAAGTTGACCTTACCAACCTATTTAAACCAACCTATTTAACCCATTTAAAGGAAGTTTTAGAGTTCACAGACCCTTCGGTGAGGTGGTCATGCTGACCAGTTATTCAATCAACCAACGCCTCAAAATACCCACAAACAGCTCTCATCCACTACTATGAGCACCAGCACTCCTGCCTCCTCAGCTCAAACAGTTGTTTCTCTGGAACACCGCAGCAAACTAACATTCAGGAAAATAAAAAGCGGGTGTATTTATCCACTAAACTACATCACGGGTGAAAACCAGCCAGCTGAAATGCAGTTTTGAGCCAAAGGAGGGCAGGAGTAAGGTTCACAGAGTAAACACCCAGTCAAGTATTATTCCATGAGCTGCCTGTTCATCTCCAGATGGACTTCACAAAAGTCTCCTCTACAGCCATAATCAGAAGTCAGTGGTGATTTATGAGCAATATTCTGCAGGAATTGCTTTGTTCTTCCATGGGCACACAGACACAGCCTTGCCCATGGTTGGGCTCACACTATGAATCAACACAGAGTATTCATGTTTTAAGACCCTTCCAAAAAGGTCTGGATCAAGACTTTTTGGTCCCAGATGTCCAACTGGTGAAGGGTCTAGAGAAGAAGTCTTTTGAGGAGTGGCTGAGGGACCTGGGGTTGTTTAGTCTGAAGAAAAGGAGGCTCAGGGGAGACCTTCTCGCTCTCAACAGCTCCCTGAAAGGAGGCTGGATCCAGGTGAGGGTCTGTCTTTTTTCACAAGGAACAAGTGATAGGACAAGAGGGAATAGCCTCAGGCTGCACCAGAGGAGGTTTGGGTTGGACATTAGGAAGAGTTTTTCACTGAAAGTGTTGTCAAGCCCTGGAACAGGCTGCCCAGGGCAGTGGTTGAATCACCAACCCTGGATGTGTTTAAAAATTGTGTAGGTATGGTGCTTAGGGACATGGTTTAGCAGTGGACATGTACAGTAGGGTTACTGATTGGACTCAATGATCTTGAAGGCCTTTTCCAACCGAGATGATTCTAGGAAATCCAAACAGCACCTGAAAGAACACAGGAGTTTTCAAAGTAGCAAATAAAGCCTCCCATTGCAGACAGGCTGCGCACTCTCATCTCTCTGCTGACAGCAAATTAACAGCCTGCTGATGCAATCAATCCCCAGTCCTCTTTCACAGACAAGAGCCTCATCACCTAGAGGCATGACTTTTCCAAAGGAGTCAATCATTACCCCATAGTACTGCAGTTACTGGTAAAGAAAGTGCTCATAAGCAAAATTAAGTTCTCCATGATCACAAACAGTTCTTGCTTTGTTGGAAATAGGAACAGGGTTATAGTCTTCTACTTGGTCAGGAAAACATTATCAATGCTTGATGAATCTGTAAGTGGCCTTTGGCTGTATGGAAGCCCCTGCTCTTTGCCAATTTTTAGAGACTTTTAATTTATTTCTAAGATTCTGGAGTAGGTAATCCTGGAAACTTTTCATGAAAGACAAGAAAATCATCAGTAGCAGTCAGCATCGACTCACCAAGGCGAAGTGATGCTTGACCAACTTGATAGCCTTCCTTCTACAATGAAATGACTGGCTTGGTAGATGATGGGAGAGCAGAAGATACTGTTTACCTGGACTTCAGTAAGGCTTTCAAACATTGCCTCCCATAAGATCCTCCTCATAAAGAAGTTGTTGAAGTATGGGCTGGATGAGCAGACACCTAGGTAGATTGGAAACTGGCTGAACGGCCGCTGAATGGTGGTGATGAGTGGCACAAAGTCTGTTTGGAGGCCAGTAACTAGTGGTGTACTCCAGTAGTCTATACTGGGTCTAGTCCTCCTTAACGTCTTTGTTAATGATCCGGATGATGGGGCAGAGTGTACCCTCAGCAAGTTGAGAGATGATCCCAACCTGGGAGGAGTAGCTGATGCTTCAGAGGGTGGTGCTGCCACCCAAAGGGACCTCAGCAAGCTGGAGAAATGGGCTCAATGAGAAGTGCCAAGTCCTGCACCTGGCGGGGGGGGGAACAACTCTGGGCATGAACTTGGGATTTGATTTAATTTAACATGGGATGAATCTGAGTCTGGCACCAAGGGCTGTAAAGACATCAAGTGCTCTCTCATAACACTTCTGCTTGTGGACCAATAAAGACGGGAGGTTTAAGAACCTCTTTGAAGCCTTCCGTATTTTTCCTTCTATATTTATGTATAACTATGTGGAGTTATAATGCACGTTTTCTCCTGCACAGAAGGGTAAAATACACAGTCACACACCATGGGAGCTTGACCTCAGATAAGCACCTCAAAAGGCAAGTGCTTACACTCAGCACACGAATTAAACTCTTTCTCCTCAGCTGGATTTGCTTCAGAATCCAAAGTTCAAGGCTATGAGCACTTCCATTTTCTGTTGTCAAAACAAAATATAACTTCACAAGGAGTGTGGGTTTTGGTTGTTTAGTTGCAAATACAGGGCACTAGGGTAAACCCAACTCTCCATTCAGCCTTCTGCATGACCTTGGGCAAGACACTTTTTGCACCTGGCTCCCTTCCTTTTTGCATGGCTATTCAGAAAGCAAGCTCTTTGGGGCAACAACTCTTACCTTTTGTATAATATTGGCAGAGCAAGCTTAGATTTTATAGAATGATAGAATGGTTTGGGTTGTAAGGGACCATTAAAGGTCATCTAGTCTAATCCCACTGCAATGAGCAGGGACATCTGCAACTACAGCAGGTTGCTCAGAGTCCCATCCAACCCAACTTAAAATCTAAAAAGTATTTCTAGCCCATTTTGGAGACCAAAAAAGACTTTAAAAAGGCCTTCTTAAGTATACACTTGAAAAAGAAGTTTCACAAATACTTGCTGACAAGAGTAGAGTGATGAGATTCAAGAAACCCCAGTTCATTGTGCATGTTAAAAGAGAACATGTATTGGATGCCATAGAACATTCTAGTTTTGATTACTGTCTGGCTTTTCTGTTCCATCAGGTTCTTTGTTCTGATTTATCCTGATTTATTCTCAGCTTGTGTCCTTACCTCTTGAAATTCATGTTATTTCCTTCTCTATTCCTTTTCTCTGCATCAGATGTCTCCTAAATTTCCTAGATACAGTGATGCTACTAAATGAAACAGTGCTAGGGAACATCTGCAGGCAATGGAGCACAATGACCTATACTGAACCTGGCAGTTTTAGCCAAATCCAACTTGCAATCTCTCTAACAAACTTTGGGTACAGCCTGGATACGTCATGAACGTGGCCATCCCTGTACAGAGGACAAGATTGTTCAGAAGTGCTATGGACAACTACAAAAGCATTGGGTCCGTGCTTCCCTCCTGTTAAAACAGCAGCAGTGTTATGAATTAGGACGAGAACAAGGAAGCAAATGGTTATAGCACTATGCAAATCCCTGTTCTTAAGACTTCAGGGTTGATAGTGGGCTAGGGACACCTCGTTCAGCTCTGGGCTGACACGTCCTACACGTCCCTCTCAGCTTGCTGTTAGCTTCAGGACACTGTCAAATCTCTCTTAAGTAGGTATCTAATCTAGATTCCCAGAGGTAATGAACAGTTCATACTTAGCCCGAGAGAAGATTCAGTTATTCAGCATGTTAGAGAATCAGAGTAGGTAGATGGGTGCTTAAAACATGGAATTAAGGCTCAGCTTTAGGAAATCAGAAGCAAAGGCTTCACCTGAAGTGGTATAACCAATGCTGCACTGCCAATAAAGCAAATGGATCTCAACAGGCCACCGTTCTCTTCATTTTCTGTAAAACAAAAACCTTTTAAGGTTTCCAGACAAAAAGGAGAAACAAAAACATTATTGCCTCAGACCACGGGTGCAAGTACGCACCTTACAGAAAAAGGTGGGTGCACAATTTTCAAGTATGCAAAGAGAAAAGAACAAGTAAAACTTTGTAGCTGCAACGAAGAACTCCCAACGAAGTGCTGCTGAGCCTTTCGAGAGGATGCTGACAAATCCCACAGGGAAGAAGAAAAAAAAGGTGTAAGCAGGCAGAGCTGGAGGTGTTAAAAGTAAAAATTAATGTGAGAAACTACTAGAAATACGTCAGTAACAGGATTCCAGAGAAGCTAGGAAGTAGAGAAGTAAATTCAGAACCAACATTTTAAAGGCATGGGAGATACAGCAGTATCTGAGAAAGGCTGAGCCAACACATCAACACAGGCCACGCAGAACAACATGTATTTGCAGAAAAAATGCTTCTCACCAACTACACTACGTGCGCCAAGTAAGGTCTGAGTAAGGACCTTGGTCAGTATGTCTGCTCCTTTTCCTATTTCCACACCTGTGTGTGTGTTTGCATTTAGTGTGGCAGCACCCAGAGGGCAACTGCTTACAAACCAGGCTCCAGTGCCATGTACTGGTATGGCACCCACCCCAGTGTGCACCCACAGACTGAGGCAACGTAGGTCTGACAACACTTCAGAAGGAACTATGCTTATGGTGCCTTAGTGATCCCATGATACAGAAAAAGACTTTGTTTATATCATCAATCTGCTACACAAAACTCTAAATGAACAAGTTCTCTCCCCTACGTTTCCAGGGGTAAACTTGACCCCCGTCTTCGACCACAATAAGGATTTTCTAGAACTAAATGGTTTGAAACTTGCCAGTAACGCCATTCTCAGCAAGTGGAAGACCTCCAGCTTGTCAAACTGGAAGTTCAGAAGCTGCTACTAGAGAAAACAGCAGAACAGCTGGTTAGAAGGCACAAAAAATGGGTTGTATACTTTAGGAAATGCTTACAGCTAGTCGCTCAGAAGAGAGGCATTTGCTGAAATAAGAACCATAAATAAATCACAGTATTGCAGCATGGTAGGGGTTGGTAGTGACCTCTGGAGATCATCTCATCCAACCCCCCTGCTCCAGCAGGGTCACCCAGAGCAGGGGGCCCAGCATTGCATTGTCCAGGTGGGTTGGGAATCTCAGAGGAGACTCCACAACCTCTCTGGGCAGCCTGGGGCCAGGCTCTGCTACCCTCACAGGAGAGAAGTTTTTTCTCCTCTTCAGATGGGACCCCCTGGATTCCAGTTTGTGCCCATTGTCCCTTGTCCTGTCACTGGCCACCACTGAGCATAGTCTGTCCCCATCCTCTTGACCCCTGGTGGCCCTTT
>WUAM01000305.1:4570618-4581272 GCA_024336885.1 Actenoides hombroni
AACCTCATCCCTTTTTGAACATCATTTGATCCATTGGCCTCAGCCCATTGATCCAGGCTGTTGTTGCCCACAAGGAAATGCTAGGGGATGTTTTGGCATTGGCTGTGTACTAACCTGATGATTTTGGAGAACAGCATCAATATCCAAAAAAGCCAACACAATGTTGGATGTCCTAACTGGGAATGGGACAGAGAAGATAATTTTGCTGCTGTATCAAACCTTGGTGGGTGTATGTGTGGGGTAGCTGGTGTCATCTCAAAAAGAATGTAGAGGAATTGGAGAAAGTCTGGAGAAAGACACGTAAAATAATCATGGGGACGGAGCAGTTGCTTTACAAGGAGTGGCAGCAAAGGTCTAGGGTGGTTCAACATGGAGAGGGAGAGGATGTGGATAGGTTAACCGGGTCATGGAGGTGAGGGATATGGTGAATGAAAACCATTAGCCACCAAATCCCACAATATCAGAACCAGGAGACATTTAGTAGAATGCTGGTTTAAAACAGATAAAATAAGTCTCTTGTTTGCACAATGGGCCCGTTCTCTCGCTGCCAGAGGAGGTTGTGGAGGCCAATAGTATTGGCAGGTGTTTGTGGTTTAACCCCAGCCAATAACTAAGCACCACCCAGCCACTCACTAAAAGTAAAAAAGTGAGAAAACTTGTGGGTTGAGATAAAAACAGTTTAATAATTGAAAGAAAATAATAGCAATAACAATAACAAATTGTAATAGAAATGAAAATAACCAAAGAGCGAGAAATAAAACCCAAGAAAGACAAGTGAGGCAAATGAAAACAATTATCCACCACTAACCAACCCATGCCCAGCCAGCCCCTGAGCAGCAGCCTCACCACCAACCTCCCCCCCTAGTTTGACTGCTGGGCATGATGTCATATGGTCTGAAATATCACTTTGGTCACTTGGGGTCATCTGTCCCAGCTGTGTCTCCTCCCAGCTTCTTGTGCACCCCCAGCCTGCTCTCTCTGGTGGGGTGAGGAGCTGGACGCGCCTTGACTCTGTGTAGGCACCACTCATCAGTAACGAAAACTTCCCTGTATTCACTGTTTTCAGCACAAATCCAAAACACAGTCCCATACCAGCTACTATGAAGAAAATTAAGTCTACCCCAGTCAAAGCCAGTGCATAGGTTCAAAAAGGGATGACACTGCTGATGGACAGCAGGTCCATAAATAGATCCAACAGGCATGGGCAGAGCCACAGCCTTTAATTCACAAGCCAGAAATGCTTGGAAAAATGAGGGGATTGGAAGTAGCCTGGTTCAAGTGACCTCCTAGCACTAGCACCTTCTCTTGCCATTGCTGGAGGCAAAAGGCTTGGCTAGAAGAACCTGATCCAGCAACTGTATTCTCATGTTTCTTGTATTAACTGGTATAAACCGTCCTGGTACCTGCTGAGAGGTAGGAACACACCAGGTACCTTTCAAGGCACACGTCCCCTCCAGCCTTTGAGATGGAGCATCATTAGTAGATAAAGGATATAAAGTGATTTGTTTGATGGATTTAGCTCAACACTGAACACTGGACCCTTGAGGTCCCTTTCAGTTTTACTGTCCTTAAATATTTATCACAGAACGTGGCATCAGTGAAAGGAATAGTTAATAAGAGTATAATGAACCACATCCAGGGTGTTTGACAGGGCAGACTATTTTCAGTCACTACATCACAGAACCATGGAATGGTTGGGGCTGGAAGAGACCTCTGGAGAGAGAGGTAAATGAAAATCAAAATAGCAGATCAAGATCAAAAATAAGCAATTTAAAACTTTCTTTTCAAATTCAGTATGGATTTTCCAGATGGATCTGTCTCATCCAGCTGTAGCTTCCTAAAAGACCTGTGTTTGGTTTAAACTAGTTATGCTGGTTTAACAGTTGTCTGCAGATGGGAGTGAAGTCCCCGTGGGTGATTCATCCGGCAGACGTAGATGTCCAGAAGAGAAGGTGAATCACTCTCTAGATACACTTGTTGACTCTCTTCATTGACTCAAGGGGGAACTTTGACAGCTATATTGACCATACTTAACTAGAACCTAAATACTTGTTGACCTTGCAAATAAGCTCCATTTAAGATACGAAAATTTGTGCACCCCATGTCAGCTCTGTCTCAATTTTACGGGAAATAAAAAGCAGTTCAAACCAGTTTGGCCATTATAAACACCTAGGTTGGGTGAAGAATTTCTGGTGATCGTTTCCAGCATGTGATGTAATTAGAGCTTCCCCACACCTCTGTTTTGCAGCAGAGCTGGATGCCGCTGTGGGGGACGGGAAGGGCCTTGTGCGTGGCATCTTTAATTACTTTTCTTGAAAATACTGAGTGTAGCCCTCAAAGTAATCTGTAAATGAAGCCAAGAGTGGCCTATTTAAGTGCAAAATGTAGCTATCTGAGCTTCAGCTGTTCAGCACAGAGTATCCCATGCTCAAGGCAAAACTCCCAGTGCATTTCTGCCCAAGTAAATAAAAAATAAACAGTGTGAGTTTACAACCACCATTACCATAATTTCAAGGACGTATGAGGAATATACTGATTAACAGAGATTAGTTAGCCATTAGAGCTAACAGAGCTTTTAGAGCTTCACACCCTCCTGGCAAGGTCCGTAGGAGGTGTTATTTCCTTGAGTAGAGGGCTCATGTAAGAGTGGTTCACAGCAGAAAAGTTGAACTCAAGAAAGAAAACAGCTTCCTTATTTGACTGAGTTATGTGGATATTTACCACCGCTTTGGACTGGGAAGGGTTGCAATAAGACTGTAGTCTTGTCCTTTCTTTAAGCTGGCTTGTTTTTACTGGCAACGTTGTTGGGTTTATAAAATAAGCAACGCTCAACTGGAAATTTTAATACCACTGGTTTTTATTTGAGATGATAACATAAAGGGGCCAAGTCTCCTGAGTCGTGGAAGATCTTGATACAAACTTCTATGAATTCCAGATTTCTCCCCAGCTTCTGAGTGATTCTGTTTTATTTTTTTCAATCAGATAAAACTGCACCAGGCACATTGTAAAATCTACTTACAGCCTCCTCTACTCAGACCTCCAGACCAATCGAGTGTGTGCACTAAGAGTTTTAAAAGCACTTGCAGGATTTCAAAAGGCCCTTGTTCAACCTAGACCTAAAGAAGGCTGGAGCTGTGTTTGTGTTTTACGCTCTGGCAACTCCATTTCTGCATCTTCCTTGGTCTTGTGGCATTGTATAAAACTAATCTTCATAATCTTGTCTGTGGTGACCTGGGCCACGTGACAGGCTCTTTTCCTCCCAGCTCTCTGCTGAAAGAGAGGACTTCTCTGAGCAGCAAAGTTCTCATGATCAGTGGAAGAAAGTCAACAAGCAACAGAGACACCATCACTTTCTTTTTTGCCTACACCTTCCTAGATGCTCAAGGTCATAGAATTATAGAAATGTTTAGGCTGGAAAAGACCTTTCAGATTGTTGACTTCAACCATTAACCCAGCACTGCCATGTCCAGCACTAAACCATGTCCCTCAGAACCACATCTGCACATCTTTTATATCACTCCAGGGATGGGGACTCCACCACTGCCCTGGGCAGCCTGTTCCAATCCTTGTCAACCCTTATGGGGAAGAAATTTTTCCTAATGTCCAAGCTAAACATCTCCTGGAACAACCTGAGGCCATTTCCTCTTGTCCTATCACTTGTTCCTTGGGAGAAGAGCCCCACCCCACCTGGCTCCAACCTCCTTTCAGGTAGTTGTAGAGAGCCAGAAGGTCTCCCCTTTAGCCTCCTTTTCTTCAGACTAAACAACCCCAGATCCCTCAGCCACTCCTCACAAAACCTGAGCTCCAGACCCTTCACTATCTTAGTTGCCCTTCTTGGGTCACTCTCCAGACCCTCAATGTCCTTCTGGGAGTGAGGAGCCCAAAACTGAACCCAGGATTTGAGAAGCAGCATCCCCAGTGTCCAGTCCAGTGGAGTGATCCCTGCCTTAGTCCTGCTGGGCACACTAGTGCTGATCCTAGCCAAGATGCTGGTGGCCTTCTTGGCCACCTGGGCACACACTGGCTCATCTTCAGCTGACTGTCAACCAGCACCCCCAGGTTCTTTTCCACTGGGCACTTTCCAGCCATTCTTCCCCAGCCTGGAGCACTGCAGGGGGTTTTTGTGACCCAAGGGCAGAACCCAGCCCTTGGCCTTGTTGAATCTCATCCCATTGACCCCATCCCATTGATGCAGCTTGGCCAGATCTCTCTGTAGAGCCTCCCTACCTTCAGGAAGATCAACACACCAACCCAACTTGGTGTCATCTGCAACCGTTCTGAGGGTGCCTCGATCCCCTCATCCATCTCATTGATAAAGATACTGAACAGAATAATTTAATAAGAACTGTAGAAAGAAAATGCTCCTATTTCCCTCCATCACTTTCCAGGTTTCCACTGCGTTTTCATAATATCTCCCCTCATTTATTGCCACACACTTCTGCTGCTGACATCTGTTGTTATTCATCTAAATTATAATGACAATTACATTTTGGTTTGGTTTGTGGGTTTGTTTTTTTTCTCAGAAACCCCCATTTTCTCCTGTGCCTGGGTAACTTTCCCCTTTGCCGAGTCCCTCTGTTCTCACCCTCCCCATCTCTGCCTCACTCTGCCTTGGGTCAGCTGCTTGCAGAAGCCGCACGGTTTTTTCCTGGAATTGTTCAGCAAGCTGACCCGTTTCACAAAGCTGACCCAACTAATTGCTCTCACAAGCGGTAACCGTTTTTTTTTTTTTTTCCTGACCTTTAAAAGGTCTAAATGCCAAGTTACGGGTCTTTTTCTCATGCAAACTGTGCTTATGGCAATTAGCCACCTGGGGTCATCGTTCCTTCCAGTACAACTGGCTGCACATCGCATGTTCTGGCGAGGATAAAAACTCACCGCTTCTAATAAAATCCTAGTGGCTATTATCCACCTATGCTGAGCTTTGCTACTTGAAAGCTAATGGCTGCATGAAAGAGGGAGCATGTCGCAGCTCACCTGCTGAGAAAAGACCTTTTTTTTCCTTCCAAAAGGAAAAATTCAGCTTGTCGAGAAGCTGTGTCTGCAGTCCAAACTGCTGCCCTCTGCTCAGAGTTTGCAATTGTTAATTGACTGGAATGAGATTGGGTAGCTAAGAGAGGCAATTTGAGCTGAAGGACTGCAGAAAGCAGTCCCTGTCTCTGCCTCCATCATGCAAATAGCTATGAAATTAAATAGTTTGACCAGGCAAGAAATAGAAGGAGATGTTGGTGAGTTAAGCCCTGTACCTCCAATGAACAGACACTGTGGGAAGTATGGAAGTATGTATATGGGAAGGATTAGTATGGGAAGGACAAATTGTGATTAAAAATCTGGGATTTCTTTCTAGGGAAGGTAACAAATAAGTTTTACCAACCCAGTTGAGTGCAGTTCTGTGTATGGAGTTGCAGATCTTCATTTGTCTTGGAAAAAGGTGAAGAAGTTGGATATAAGACTTTCAAACAGATGATTTCAAGAAGCAATCTCTCCAAGTCCTTTAGTGGACTTTGGCATGAGTGTTTCCTATTATGCTGTTAAATAGGAGGATGATTTCGCACTAAAGCAAAGACAGTAAATATCTGTGGGACACGGAGCAGCCCTGAGGTGAGCAAAAAGTTTGACCCACAGCAGTGGCTCCAGAAGTCTTACTGGTTCCCTGTGCCCTGCTGCATTTGGGTTTGGGCAGTAATCTCCTGGCCAAAGCCTCATTGCCAACAGACCCTCCAAGAGAACTTGTCATCTACAACAGTGAAGCTGCATAAAAGTTCTCATGAAAAGGGCAAAGGGAGATTTATTAGGAGAGATAAAGCAGGGGCTGTGGTATCTCTCCTGTTGGCTGCTCTCATCAGCACAGCCTAAAGTCTTGTTTGCACCTTTCCACATTCTGGGGGAGAAGATGCACGTTTGTGCAACTTCCCATAGATATGGCATCTCCATTCAGCCCCCTCAGAAATGTCTGGTTTGTGTCTCACTCAAAAGAAGCTCCATCGTGTCAGCTGCCTTTCACAAGACCATCACCCTGATGGATGTGAGGACAGGAGGGTCTCTGGTAGTGAGGAACAAAGACACAAACAGAGCATTCTCTGCATCTGCAGCTTTGACTGATGGATGCAGCTGTAGCAGCACTTCAAAAGGTATCACAGCTCTTTCTTAGCATGTCTTCCAGAAAGATTTCATCCATTGGGGATTTATAAAGGAGAAGTAAATGTCCAGCTTGTAATAATCATGATTGAATGCCACAGATAGTTCAAATCTGTTTTTTCATTGTCTATCCCAAATAATTCTCCAGGTGCTGACAGATAATGATTTCTGTGGAAATGTCTGAAGAAAAACTACATACATTTTGATACCTTCTTGATCATTTCCAGCTTTCCACCGACATTTGGAAGAATAGATTTCACTGGAGCCTGGCAAACCCAGACAA
This sequence comes from Actenoides hombroni, assembly GCA_024336885.1. NCBI lineage: Eukaryota > Metazoa > Chordata > Aves > Coraciiformes > Alcedinidae > Actenoides > Actenoides hombroni. The sequence continues at coordinate 4,577,040 of WUAM01000305.1, forward strand.
TTTAGGAACAAGAGAAACCCTTTCCAAACCTGCCAGCCTCATCCTCACAGACTTTTTTTGGATCAAACTGTCCCTCCTTCAGAAACTCAGCTGTCACTCAGAGAAACTGCAAACATGCATACATCAAAAAAACCAAATGCAGTATGGCTTTATCACCAGCAGATAAAGACATACAAAAAGCCAAAACGATACCCCATGGGACCTTTTCTTTGTGGTCAGAGCCCAAAGATGGTTTCTCAAGTCCACTGTCATACACTGGACAACTATCCTACAGCAATGATCCCTCTCAAATACCTGTCCAGTCATAGATTTGGGGTCGAGTGGCTGCACAACTGTGTTAAAATCTTGCCCCCTTCTACACTGACATCAGCTGTTGTGGAACAGCTCTGGAGTCAGTAGATCTGATGTGTCAAACCACTTCCTACACACGACGGCACACTGAGCATTAAGTTTGATTTCCTGGATAAAAGCTACTAATACCTGAACAGAGAGCAGCCTTTATTCTCTCTTGCAGAGACAGCCAGTGAAACGATGGTTTGCTGACCAAAGAGCAAAGTCCTTGCTGTGCACACAGGGTGATGCTCCCCACCAATCTAACCAGGCAGTAGACGGCTCCTTGGTTTGGTTGGCACCAGCCCATCATTTCTAAGAAACTTCACCATCCTCAGTGTTGCGGAGAAAAGATGTGAAGAAGTCCCATGGAGCTCAAGTGCCTTTTGATGTGGCTCTTACTTGGATCCATCAAGGGGAACAAGCCAGGTAAAAACCTATTTCTGCCTTTTGGGGTGGGAAAATATGATTTGGGTTTTTTTTTTTGTGGTGGCTGCTGGAGGATGTTCGCAATATCCTGACTCCTTCCAGGTAAGGAGAGGTGCCACAAGCTTAAGGAATTTGTGATTCTAAGGAAATGAGAGAAATGGGGCTTGTGCCCACAAGCCAACAGCTGCTGACAATCCAGAGCACTACAAGATATTTTTTGTCTGAGTAATGTATGTATCCTCCAACCCATCATTGGAACAGTGGGCAGATCAAAGCAGTCTTGTGCACCTTAGGTAGCTCTTTGAATTTGGGTTTTTTTTTTTCCATTTTGCATGTATCTTTAGGAAGTATAAAAATAAATGTTGAAATGTCAGTACCTCTGCAGGTAAAACTGATGGCAATGCTCTTAGCTAAAAGGTGCTACTATAGATACCAAGTGTTTTTTCAGTCACACCCCCCAACCAGTCGTGCCTATAAACTGTGAACGGAGGCAGCTAATTCATTCGGCATAATTTTACACATCTATAAATTGTGATGCAGCTTATATTTGGCTTATTTATTGTGACAAGTGTGTGCATTGAGAAATGGTCTGGTGATATATTAGCGTATTTGAATTTAAACTGCTTTCTTCAAAGGGAAAAAAAAAAAACCCCACAACCTTCTATTCTCACAGCTCCATAAATGTGATATTTCCTTCTGTATCTGCTGATGATGTCCAGGTTATGAGCAGAAACAAGCCTAAGGCAGGTTCTCAGATGCAATGGTACTGTAACTGCTGATGGAGCATGTCTAGCAGGCTGTGAGTTTTACTAAGGGCTGGGCATCTCAAAGGAAAACTGTGTTGCTTACAGCCGAACCCATTCATGCAGGCAGCACCTTCACAAATATTTAACCCCCAGGTGATTTTCTTCTCGTTAAAGTAATTTGCCAGCAAACGCTGTACCTTGCTCCTTCACGGGGCATTTTTGTTGCCAAATGAAGTGCCAGTGCCCACAGCGAGCGTTTAAGTGCTGCATGCAAGAGCATCGCTGCGAGAAGTTCAGCCAGAGCTATGTAAATAGGATCGGTTCTGGGATGAGTCAGGTCCCCTACATCATGCTCTCTGTATTACTGTGCCTGGGACATGTTGTGAGTTTTCTTGCTGGCAAGTCTCATTTATCAGAAATCTTTCTGGTTTTTGGAAAAAAAAAAAAAAGAGGAGTGTTAGAGCAGTTGCATTTTATGTTATCTGTTGTGATTTCATTCTCTGATGAATGAATAAATGCACAGCATTGCATTCTTCTCTGTATCACTGGGCTTTTCATTCCTCAGCTTCCTGATTTATTTTCAATGTCTCTCCCAGTACAACTACCTGAAGGGACGGTGTAGTGAGGTGGGTGTAGTGAGGTGAGGAGGGAGGTCTCTTCTCCCAGATAACTAGTGACAGATGACAAGAAATGAGCTTAAGTTGTGCCAGGGGAGGTTTAGATTGGATATTAGGGAAAAATTCTACACTGAGAGAGTGGTGAGATATTGGAACAGGCTTCCTGGGGAGGTGGTGGAATCACAATCTCTGGAGGTATTAAAAAAACTTCTAGATGTGGCACTTCAGGACATGGTTTAGTGGTCATGATAATATTTAGTAGACGATGATCTTGAAGGTCGTTTCCAACCTTAATGATTCTGTGAGTCTATGATTCAATGTTCAAACATAATATTTATGTATATATTTAATATATCTATAATTTAATTTTAATAATGCAGTACGGTATAAACACCACCTTTTACCAATTTAGGTTTTTTTATTGTAGAGGTGACTGAAGTATAGGTGCCGTAAGACCTTTTTTTTTTTTTTTAAATTCCTTTTTTAGTTCCTTTAATTCCATTTTTAATTCCTATGGGGAATCAACAAGGACACCTGGGAACAGACATAGGCAAAGAAAAGGGAAAGAAGCCAGGCCAAACTGGTCAGAAATCACCTATGTTTCAGTACATAAAGTGCTATTCATATTATTCTGTCTTAATCTTTTTAGTTTGTCCCAGCACTACAACTTCATTTTTGTAGACAGATCCTGCCATAGATGTTGTTTGCAAGAGGGTTTCTGGCAAAATGCACTATCAAGAATCAATTTAATTAGGGGAAAAAGGAAATAAAAAGCCTTTATTTTAAAGAATATTTTCATTGGTAGATCTCAAAGTGATTTTAGGGGTCAAAGACCTCTGATACATATGTTGGGGGAAACTAAGGCATGAGATGATCATTCATTTAGTAAAAAATAAACTACACCTTAGTGCTAAAGAGGGTAAGAGAAATGCTGATTTTTTTCATGCAGAGCAGCACAGTTGTCTCATTTACTCTGCACAGCAGCAGTGCCTAGAAGCTGTGGGCATGGATGAGGCTTGAAGTATGCTAGACAAGCGTCAAATGCAAGATAAAAGCTGGTCTGTGCTCCTACAACCTTTCCATCTCACTATTCATCTTACAGGAATACCCTGAATTGATTTGCAAGTTAAACCTGGAAAGGATTAAAACGCACAAAAGACAGAATTTCATTCAGCTGAATTTCATTCACACAAGATGGGTCCCAGATCTCAGTCGTTTAAATGAGAGGAATTTCTTCCCCATTATACTTGCACACCAGCGCTCGCTCCCATGGATTTGAAACGCAATGCAGAACAAATTAAAGTTGACAAACACGTACGAGTGTTTCTTTTAAGGTCAAGCAGAGAGCAAATAGCTTTATAAACCACCTTCCAGCTACAGTGGCTCTCAGCAGCCAAGTGCCCAATATATAGCTACAATCAGGAAAAAAAAAAAATTGGTTAAAAAAAAATTGTTAACAAGTTGTGAGCCCACTGAGAAAAAGGACATGTTACAGACAGAGATATTACAGCATCTTCTTCTGCCTTCAGAAGGAGAAATCTTCTCCCCACCTCATCAGAGATGAGATGCTATGTCCTTACCTTTTATCATAGCAAAGAAATCCACTCTTTTGCTACTCCTAGAAAGCCACTGACTTTGACTTTGCTCACTGTTGCCTTCAGAGTGTTGCAATTTTGGTGTCCCTGCTTTCTTTCTCAATGTTAAGCTTTGTCTCTCCTGTTTTTCCTGTTGCATTAGTTGCATCTTCAAAGCCCAGCTTTTGGATGTTTTCTACCCATGGTTTCCAGCTCCTGGCCCTGGTCCTGAATCTTGGAACAATCTGGCTTGCTGAGTCTTTGCTCCATCTTCTCCAATGCTTCTGCAAAACTCACGTTTCCAAAGTTCTTCCATGACTTTTCTCACTTGACTCCCTCTTCCTCAGCCCTGCCAGGGTAGCAGCACTCTGTTATCTGCAGCTTTTTCTTTATGTTCTCTATTTTTAAAGTGTGAGCTGCCAGATAAAAAATATAAAGCCCTCTTTATTTGGAAAAAATATTTCATAGAATCATAGAATCATAGAATATTAGGGGTTGGAAGGGACCTAGAAAGATCATCTAGTCCAACCCCCCTGC
>WUAM01000305.1:4581372-4629995 GCA_024336885.1 Actenoides hombroni
CAGAGCAGGATCACCTATATCAGATCACAGAGGAACATGTCCAGGCGAGTTTTGAATGCCTCCAGAGAAGGAGACTCTACAACCGCCCTGGGCAGCACGTTCCACTGCTCTGTTACCCTTCATGCATTACATATCAGAAGAATTATCTGCAGAGGGATCTGGAGAGGTTGGACTGATGGGCTGAGGTAAATTGCATGAGATTTAACAAGGCCAAGTGCTGGGTCCTGCACTTGAGTCACAACAACCCCAGTCAACACTACTGGCTTGGGGAGCAGTGGCTGGAAACGACCTGGCAGAAAATGATCAATGGGTGCTGGTGAACGGCTGGATGAACATGTGCCCAGGTGTCCAAGAAGGCCAAGGGCATCCTGGCCTGTATCAAAAACAGTGTGTCAAGCAGGAGCAGAGAAGTGATGGTGTCCCTGTACTCTGCACTGGTGAGGTTGCAGCTTGAGCATTGGGTTCAGCTCTGGGCACCGCAGGATAAAAAAGATATTGGGGTGCTGGAGAGGATCCAGTGAAGGGCAACGAAGCTGGTGAATTGTCCGGCGAAAATGTCTTATGAGGGAACTGGGATTGTTTAGTCTGGAGAAGAGAAGGCTGAGGGGAGACCTTACTGTTCTCTACAGCTACCTGAAGGGAGGTTGTAGTGAGGTGGGTGTTGGTCTCTTCTCCCAAGTAACTAGAAATAGGACAAGATGTAACGGGCTTAAGTTGCACCAGGGGAGGTTTAGATTGGATGTTAGGAAAAATTTCTACACTGAAAGAGTGGTGTGGCATTGTAACAGGCTTCCCAGAGAGGGGGTGGAATCACCATCCCTGGAGGTGTTCAAAAACCATCTAGATATGACACTTCAGGACATGGTTTAGTGGTCATGATAATGTTTAGTATACAGTTGGACTTGATGGTCTTAAAGGTCATTTGCAATCTTAATGATTCTATGATTCTAAGAAATAATTTCTATCCGACTCTTGAGAGCTCCAGCGTAAAGCTCAATGTCCATACTAATACCACAAGTCAAATAAGATGAGTCTCAAAGCCACATTTGAAATCAAGAGTCCCACGAGACATTTTTCATTGTTACTCAAGACAGGGACACATGCTTGTTAGCCTGTTCGATTATTTTCAGAGAGGATATTTTCTACTGCCCTTCCAAGTCAACAAAAGGCAAGGCTGAGAAAGTACCAGCCAAAGAAAAAGATCTAAATTTCTGCTGCTGCTTAAAAAGCCAATTTTCTTTCTTGGTAATGTGTTTTTCCCTTCAGATAAGAATACCAAAGAGGTGGGTGTTACTGAAGTCAGAGATTTAAGCAAAAATGTAGCCAAACCTATTCAAACCCCAAATGTCACACACCAAAACAAGGCTTTCATGTATGATATTCTCAAAGCCAGACTGCGTGTTCTGCTACTGTGCCATGCGCAGCAGTTGCCTTTAAAGATTGTGAGCTCTGTGGCTTTACCATGGAACCAAGAAGGTTATATACACCCAGAAACGTAAGAATAAGAAAAACAAACGTTCCCCATTCTCCACTTCATACATTTTCCATGCAGTGCACTGTGCTTGGACTGGTTTTCCTCCCTCTTCCTGCCTTAGGAAACACTCTCCCTCTTTCCTAATGCTCCCTCTTCCAATTCCACTTCTGCAGTCCAAGTCTCCAGCCCAGACTCCATGCCATGGCAGTCATGAGATTCATCTCACATCTCTTCTCCATCGAGCTGGACATGTGGGCCTCCTTCATAGCCAGGGGAGAGAAAGAAGCACTTTTAGGGCACAGTTCATCTACCAGATTGCAGATAAGGATGTAATGAGTCATGTCCTGTAAATGTCACTCTAGCAACTACACAGGGACTTGGAAGGTCTGCTTTTTGTTGACTGGGTGACACTCAGTCAGTGCTTTAAAGCAGGAAAGTGTTGGTGGTGAAGGGAGATAGTTGTGCTTAGGAAGAGATCTTAAATTAAGAAACATCTGGGTCAGTAGAAGATACAACATCTGCAGGCTGATTTGCTGGCAACTCACAGCAAAGTGAGCTTTAAAATTGTATCAATGCATTAGCTAAACCACACCAATTATCAATGTGAGCGTGTTAACAGTGTTCTTCTACCACTGCAGCCCATAAAACAAGAGAAGCACCTTTAAGGATTCCTCTAGAGAACTTGTTAGGTGTCTGCTGTCCTCTTGAGAGGTCTGCCCAGCTCCACTTCTTACGGAAGGAGCTAAGAAGGCAGGTTCTTGAGGTTAAATTATGCTTAGCATGAGAAAACCTAGTCCACTGTCAAACTGACTCTATCCTTGCTGTCTATTGAAATAATTTTTGCATTAGATTGTCCTGCCTACATCAGTGGCAAACAGCTTATCAGCATAATAAAGCCAAGGGATTGGAGATGTGCATCTCCCAAACCTAATTCTCTATGGTCCTACAAAGGGTTAATGGACAGCTCCTGCTGGTTCATATTCCAGTTTATTTTACACTGTCTTTCCAACACAGACATCTTCTAGTACAGCAAACTCAGCAGGCATGGAACTGCCTAGTGCTTAGAAGAGGACATGCCACTTCTACATTGCCAGGAATATTAGAACCCATCTCCTGCCTCATAAGGCTGATCTCAACTCCAGCAGTGTTTGCATTAAATCTTGCACCTGGTGATTTAATCGGCGTTGTATTTCTGTCACTTACATTGAAGACTCATTACTACTCAGATGACTTTGTAAAATAATCCCTGGCCAATTGACAGCATAGCTAACCAAAATCTCACAGGCAAATTACCAAAAAGTTCAGGTCTCCACCCCAGCCCCACAGCAGGAATCTATTTCCAGCTTACAAATCCACACAGAGAATAAATGACATTAATCAGAGGGGAAAGCAGCAGTCAGAGCTGTAGCTACCTTGTTAACCAACCCTTTGGGAATAAGTTTTGAAGTTAGAAAAAGTTCATTACCATTTCAGTCCAGTTGCCGGTATCAGTTCCTTCTCTTCACCCATTATCAGTTTCATCTTCAAGAGACACACTCTATTTAGAGAACACGTGGTTTCAGGCAGGTTATGAACCCCCAGGGCTGCATTAGCTTTTCAAGCACATCTGGGGAAATGTCTTCATTTTGACATGGTTTGATTTCTTGATATCTCTGGGGAAAGGCTCTCTTCATCTCTGAACTGGGCAGGTGTGTGAAGTGCTTGGCTTCTTCCACTGCTTCTACCCAATTCTTCAGAATGGCCCGTTTCCTACTGATCCCGTCTTATTGCCTTTGTATTTAGTGGAAAATGATCCTATTTTTGCACCTTGACTTTTCAACTTGACATCAGAATAATGTCAGCACGGGTGACACACAGCCACGTGACAAAGGAAATTCTGAGCTTAGGTTATCGTGGCATGACTCACTGTCTGTGTTTACCTAAGACCAAAAATAGCTGTTAGAAATTTTCCCTGTTCACTTCTTCTGGACAAGAGGTGTTGCTCTGATGCCTTGCCTAACACTGCTCTAACAACTCAGACGTGGAAGAGAAATAGGCAGGAGAGCTTCATAAATCCTAATCCTGCCAGCATGTTTACTCTGAGCAGTTTTGTGTTGGGTCAGCAATGTATTCCAATGACAAACCTCAGAGAAGAAACCCAAGCACTGAAAGAGCTGAAGATGATTTAACTGGTGATTTTCTTTCTCCTGAGCCTAAATAATGATGCTAGATACCGAGGGTAATCAAAGGCAGTTAAACTTTATTTAGCACATGGCAATGAACTTGCAAAAACCAGGGCATGTAGAGTATTCTGCCTGGCACCAGCCTCCAATAACTCATATGTGATATCTAACAGCTTATATGGTGGCCCCAGCTGTGCTAAGACACCTCAAATGACATCAGACACAGTTGCTGAAGCAGAAAGAGTGGTAATGCCACCTATCTTGTCACTCAAACGATGAAGACTGGCTTGCAGGTCTCAGAAAACTTCCTTTTGGGAGCACACCAGAAGGTGCAATAACTACTTTTTGATTTTTATGTTTCACAAATGCCTATCATCTGAATTCATTAGTTGCCTTCTAATTACAAGGGCTTGTCACCATCCACTATATGGTATTTGAAACTGGTTCTGTAATTTCCAGAAATGCTGTAGGCACCAAAAATCCACTAATATGGGGAGAAACACAGATTCCCAGCTGCTTTAGGAGAGCTACATGGTCTAGCAATTCCGCAACTGACAGCAGTGCTAAATCCCACAAACGCCATTGCACCAGCCTCTTGGTTTGACTCATTTCAACACGTCATGTTAGCACCTCTAAGTACAAAGAAATGGAGTCACAGGGCTCTTTTGAGGTGTAGGACATGAGAATGGGAGGTGATGAAGCTTGTGAATGAAGGAAAGGGAAGATAGAGGACATCAGGACTGAAAGAGAAGGAAACAGGGACACGTAGCACCTTGACATGGGGATGGAGAATTGGAGGATGCGGGGAGGGAAAATGCAGAGGCAAACAAAACCTCAAGAGATCTGAAGGTGTTGTGAGGGCAGTCTTTTAAACCAGCACCAGCAGGAGTGTATCCCTGGAGCAGCTGTGGAGGGATGCAGAATCCAGTGGGAAGCTGGGCTCTGCAAAACTGGGCCACCAGAGGCTATGAGGCAAGTCACACCTAAGAGTGCTGCCCTTTTGTAAGGTCTGTATTTTCATAACACACCAACTCAAACAAACTGACAGACTAATCCCCAGCCAGGTGCAAAAGAGCAAAAAAACAAACAAACAAACAAAAAGTTCATCACCCCTAATAATGTAAAAAGTCAGAAATCTAGTCAAGGAGTAAATACACACTGCCATTCTCTAGTTCACTGGCTTCTTCCCATCCCTTGGCTCTTTTATCACCCACACACTGGGGATGTTGGTTTTTTTAGGGACAGACCATGCAGTTTCCTGGGGCACAAAGAAAGACTGAATAAAGTCCTAGGCATGATTCACTCCAGAGGTCATTCTGTGTAGGCAATATGGTCCAGACCTCACCAGGTCTGATTTCTCTCTGCACAGTTCTCCCACACTATACCAAAAGGTGCCATGAAACACTCCTGCACACCTACATGCCACCACCTATGTCCTCTGCAGCTTTGGGGAATACTTATTCTTCCCTGATGGAAGTCTGAATGCAGTGATTAGCTGGAACCTGTGAGGCTGATAAATGTCAAAGCACTGGGAGCTCTTCTGGGATAAACTGTAGCTGCTATTCTCAAGTAGACTTTGTTGGGTGTGTGGTCATTGTCAAGGGTTATGATCACATCTACTGCCACAGTGCCTGGAGTCCTGGCTGATAATTAGGGCTCGTTTGTATAAGCATGGTACAAATAGCTGACAGACACAGAAATGTAGGATCCAAAGGCAAGGCAAGCAAGTACAGAAGTAATACTGATCAGCATGCTGGCTGTCTACCTGTTCTTGAAAGATGGATAAATGACCTTTTAAAGAAAAACACCCCTGAAGATGTATAAGATACTTAAAAACAATGAAGAGGAATAATGGCAACAGGCATCTTGAAATGCCCATATTCGTGCATCGCTCCTCTTGGTGTGAGGACTGGTACAACAATAAGCCCAATAGATGATGATATTGATGTCAAACATGTTGGTGAGAAGGTCTAGCATGGGGACAAAAGTCAATGTTATGAAAGGTTATGACGGTTGATAAGGAGAATGTTCTTGAAAATGAGAGAAAAACATCTGACGTGACAGCAAATCAGTTAGAAGTCATCAGAAGGAAACAAACAGAAGGTCACAATGAGACCTAGAAATTTAACTTTCCAAATGCTTTCTGGATGATCAGAGATAGAGATATTGCTGTAAAGGCCAAAGAAGTAGACACTGCAGTGGTTTAAATGTGAGAAGATAAGAATTTGAGTGATGTGGATGAAATGAAAAGGCTGGATCCTAGGAGTGTTGTGTGACATCCAGCTGCAATGTGGATGAGTTGATCCAAGAGCATCAGCCTGATGCTCACCGTCACCCCTGTGCTACACAATATCCAAGTTCAGAAGAACTGTGACTTCATTTGATCATCGGCTAAAACAATGGTTGCCCTTTATGATGAGTAGGCTAAATGCTGTGGGTTTTCTTAAGAACACACTAAAGAGTTGTAGGTTTGTGTCCCTCCTGCTGAGATTCAGATCTGCAGTCTTCTTCAAAGAGGCTTTTGAAGTCTTGAGGGAAACATGCTTTTAGCTTTCAGGGAAAGTGAGAGTACATGATCTCAACTTGCTGCTAATCTGATAACTCTTTAATTTTAATCACCCTGACAGTCTGTGGTAAACCATGTGGTTAACTATTTCGGGTACAGACACGTCTCTTGAAGCCACAGTCTGATGTAGTTTGTAAGACAAATCCTTTGATAATACAAAGATAGAAGGGGATTGAAATATCCCTGACACAGCTTAGCTGTTAAGCCGCTCCCAATACTTTTCTTTGTTGCCTTCTTCAAGCTTTGTGACTTCTACTAAGTAGCAAGATAATGAAAAGTAAAAAGGGCAGAAAATATCCAAGTGAGAAAATGATGGGTGGCCCTGAAGGGCACTGCAGCACTGGGTCTGGGAGTTGCTGACTGGGCTGCTGTAGGCAAGACGTGGCTTTATTTCATGGAGAAGGCACTTTGGGATTTGACTTTGGGAGTCAAGGGTAGGGTCCAAATGATCAACAACGATCAGTGATTCAAGGCCCCTTCCAGTCATTCTTGCTAGCTGCTAAGGCTGCATTAACTATGGCTGCAGGCAATGGGAAGACATGAGAACAAAGAAATTCGACTCATAATAGCTGTTACTGTTCTGCCTAAGCATAAAGGGCCACAGATCATGCACCCAAAGATCCCACATGCCAGCCCTGATGCAGCCAACATGTTTTATCTTTGAATTTCTCAGGCTTTAGGCCTTAAATAATCATTAAGTAGCACCTTTATCAACCTCTGGGTCTCCAGCTCAGCTTCAGCAAGCTTTTCAAGTGCACTGAAATGATCTAGCTTAATTCATTCCAACTGATTGAGAAGTATATTTAGATGTGATTTGCTGATGACACAGCACTTCACGTCCTTGTTTTGGGACAAGTTATATTTAGGTTTGCAAACTTATTTCACAGTAAGCTGCTCTCTGGTGTGCTCAGACAGAACCAAGACTCAACTCCCCTTTCCACTGTTTGCTTATAGATGATTGCAACTTTTAATGGCTTAGTTTTGCTTGTTATGCCTCACTGCATAGTTTGAGGGCTGCACACTCTGGCGCAGGCAGCAGCTCTACACCATAACTGTGTATGGCTTCATTAAGAAAATGCTGGTAGTATTTCATGTTGCCCATCTGCTGGGTGCAGAAAGGAAGGGCTCAACAGCCTGCTTCAGGCAGGGGGGCAGGAACTGGCAGATAGGCCTGATGCCTCCTACCACCACTCCCAGCTGCTGCTGAACATCCTTGCTCCAGCATCCTTTCCCCTCTAGAAGAAATACAAGGGAGTGGAACCAGCCCTTCCTAACTAAAGAAGTGTAGACAAATACAGGCTTCATGTCACTTGGTGTAGACACTCCCAAGGGATTTTTCTGCATCCTGAACAAATCTGTACTTGTAAAATCAATGGCAACAACTAACTCCAGTGTGAAGAAGGGTTTGGATCACAGAATGGTGGGAGTTGGTAGAGACCTCTGGAGATCATCTCATCCAATCCCCCTGCTCCAGCAGAGTCACCCAGAGCAGGGGGCCCAGGACTATGTCCAGGTGGGTTTGGAATCTCTGCAGAGAAGGAAAGTCCACAACCTCTCTGGGCAGCCTGGGCCAGGGCTCCATCACCCTCACAGCAAAGAAGTTTTCCTCATGTTAAGATGGAACCTCCTATATTACTGTTTGTGCACATTGCTCCTTGTCCTGTCACTGGGCATCAATGAAAAGAGTCTGGCCTCACCCTCTTGACCCCTTTAGATAGTTACAAACATTTATGAGATCCTAGTACGGTGGGGCTGTTCTAAAATAAAAATAAAAAATGTTCACTTAAAATAACTAACAGTTTCACCAGACACTCAGAGTGTCTCCTGGGCTTAGGGAGACTCAAAGAAACAAAGCTTTGCTACCCTCATCTTCCCTTCATGACATCATTTCATTCCTCTGCTGTGATTTTAGCCCTGTGGCTGGAAGCAGAATTGGGCTTACTTCACTGTGCTCTGGGCATGATCTTGTAGTAATAGGACAGAAAGATGTGGGAAGTCCTTTATGGATAAGGCAGATGCACAGGCTGTCCTGATTCTGTGGCTTTCTGTTTGCAGAAGTATGCCCACCTCTTCCAAGGACCCAATTTGCTGATGTTACCGCTGAAATGTATCCCCTGGGGACCAAGCTGTATTATGACTGTGACAGTGGCTATGCCAGAAGAAGGGGCCAGTACGCAGGAATTCGGTGCCAGATGATAGAGCAGATTGCTTCTTGGGTCTACAAGAGCTTTGAATGCATTGGTAAGTGATTATTGTCCTTTTTTTCTACACTTGTAGGGGTGTATTCATCACAAGAGGTGTTTTTCCAACAAATTAGTTGGTATAAGATACATCTGGGCATTGCTCTAACAAACGATCTTTGCAAATTAGAGCTTGCAACAATTCTATCCTGCCTCTAAAAGTTTGGGTGCTCTGGCTTTGCTCTGCTATTAGTCCTGCTGTAATGCAGCAAATGTATCACAGAATCACAGAATGTTAGGGGTTGGAAGGGACCTCAAAAGGTCATCAGTCCAATCCCCCTGCCAGAGCAGGATCACCTGGATTAGGTCAGACAGGAATGTGTCCAGGTGTGTTTTGAACGTCTCCAGAGAAGGAAACTCCACAACCTCCCTGGGCAGCTTATTCCAGGGTTCTGTCACCCTCACCCTGAAAATGTTTCTCCTTATGTTTGCATCCTCTCCCACAGATGAGAAAATTTTGTTGTCAACGGCTCCCATGACGGAGTTAAATGTTACACAGAAGCCAGAAAGAAAAACACAGAGCCCTGAACCCCAGAGGCAAAAAAGCCTTTCAGAGTTTGACCAGAAAGGTAGGCAAGAGCCCGTTCATTACTGTAACCCTTCTTCCACTTATTTCCATGGAAGCCGGGCAAGAATGATGAGTAATTTTTAATTATTTTGATGGAGAGAAAGAAGCCATTGCAGTAATATCTTGGCTGAATGAGTGAGATGGTGTAAGAAAATGAGTATCTTATATCCTAACAACGAATTAGGAAGGCTTGATGTATCTTGCTTGTCCATATTTTGTGAGAATACAAATCATATTGTTTCAAGAACAAAAGCAGTAGGTAAAATCTATCTGCTTTACTCATGTGCTGCTTTTGTGATCCCACAGGTTTTTGTGGTCCTCCCAAGACTATTCCACATGCCTCTTTAAGCCTGAACAAAACGTATTATGTGGGGCAAGTATTACATTTCAAATGCCAGAGTGGTTATGATAAGCGACCCCCCACCTCCGGCACCAGCACATGCAAGAAGGATGGTGGCAAAATCATCTGGACCTCCTTTGACTTGCAATGCACCAATGGCAGCAGTGAGTGGCTGCCACAGACTACTGAGCAAGGTAAGATGGTTGCTTTGGCATCACGTGGGTGTTGTGCCCTGTTCATGCAGGGTCCAAACCTCCCAACTCAGCACATCAGTCCTAGGGAACGACCTGCTTGGATTTTGGGATGGAGAGGTCAGCCAGAGCTCTGACACTGATGGAGATGTCATTTTTGACTGATGGAAATGACATCTCTGAGGAGATCAGCATCTCTCCACAGTGACTACAGTAGAGCCAGGGTGACTATCTCAGATGCCACATCTACATAACGGTTGCTGAGATGAATGCCAGCCCTTGTGACCCATACCAGGCCATGTGGTAGAGCGGGATGATTTGGTCAGGCCCCTTTGCCTGCAGAGCAACCTGTCAGGTGACACTTGGCCATTGTTGCCTCTTGTTGCTTTGACCATAAAAATGAATCACCTTATTCACTGTCGTTTGACATCCTCTTGCAGGTGTCAATAGGATGGGGCCAAACTGTTTTCAGTGGTGCTCAGTGACAGGAGAAGGGGCAATGGGCACAAACTGGAACCCAGGAGGTTCCATCTGAACAGGAGGAAAACCTTTCTTCCTTTGAGGGTGACAGGCAAGGCTGCCCAGAGAGGTTGTGGAGTCTTTTTCTCTGAAGAGATTCCAAACTCATCTGAACATGATCCTGAGGCCCCTGCTCTGGGTGACCCTGCTGGAGCAGGGGGGTTGGATGAGATGATCTCCAGACACCCCTTCCAACCCCTACCAGTCTGTGATTCTGGGACACAATATTTCAGCATTAACCCAGGATCTTCACCCCTTCTTCATAGATCTGTTTCCCTGTGGTGCCTGGCTGAGAGTGTTCCAGGTCCAGCAGTCACAATTTGTTGTTTGGTCTTTCCTTCTCCTTCATGACAGTAATTTTTTTCCATTCATAATTTCTGTGGGTACTATTAGGACAAAGGAACTTCTTGTTATGATGGAAATAACCCATCAACATACCAGTCCTAGGAAATGATATAACCTATCTACTAGTCAGAGGTTACAAATAGTTGAAAATTTAAAATTAGGATTATGAAAAACATGAGACTGGATGATGAAAGAGATCACCTTGGCTTTTAATTCAACAGAACAATAACTCCAGCTTCCTGCAAAAGTGCACTCAAACCTGAGCATGGTCAGGACTTTGTAATTAGTGCACCAAATATTTGCTCCCCAAAAGTGCTGCCTTTCTCTATGTTAAGATGTGATGCCTTTAATGGAGCTGGATAAGGAATATCCTCTCTCCCCTATCTCAGTTCTCCCCTCCCAGCATTCAGCACAAAGAGATTTGTCAGGAGATCAGTCTTACAGGACCTCTTCTTAAAAACCTGTCTATATCTCTGGGGGACCTTATAGTGGCCTTTCAGTACTTAAAGGGGGCCTACAGGAAAGGTGGGGAGGGACTCTTCATCAGGGAGTATAGGGATAGGACAAGGGGTAATGGCTTTAAACAGAGAGAGGGTAGATTTAGATTAGATATCAGGAAAAAATTCTTGACTGTGAGGGCAGGGAGACACTGGAACAGGTTGCCCAGAGAAGTTGTGGGTACCCCATCCCTGGAAATGTTCAAAGCTAAGTTGGACAGGGCTTTGAGCAACCTGGTCTAGTGGGAGGTGTCCCTGCCCGTGGCAGGGGTCATGGAACTAGATGTTCTTTAAAGGTCCTTTCCAACACATGCCATGCTATGATCTCACACTGGCTCAAGTTCAGAGCTTCCTTTTCAGGATAAGGGAGAAATTCAATGAATTTTTTTGCACCAGTGAAGTTTTGGCTTACATTTCTGAGGAAAAAGAGGTCCTGTTTGAAGGCATGTTTCCAAAGCCTGTCTTGGCACCTTGAAAATCATCCTTCCCAATCTCATATGAAAGAAAGATCTTAGCTGGATCCCATTTCCTGGAAGATAGAGTTTGCTTCATGCCCACCACTAACAGCTATCAGATCATCACATATGTTGGTATCCAAGCTGGAAACATCTACTGATGGACAAGAAACAAACATGGCAATTATTAAATATTCTGTGCAGAGGGAGAGCTGTCAGACTCTACCCTCGTCACTGCCTAGTGCTGGAACCAGCTGGCTCTTCGCCTGACTCTACCCTCATCACTGCTTTGATGTTCTTTGCCAGAAGAGCAAATCAATAGAAAAATCAAGAATTTCTCTCTCTTCATAGATTTGACTCATCCATCCTCCTCCTCATTCGTGATACTGCTGGTGACAGGTATGCCGTTTTGTTAATTGGGCTCCGACTTCATCTCCCAGAGCAGTTACTTTGACTTTCAGTTGGCTGTCCTACTGAAGACATCCATCTGTGTGGTATAAGAGCTAATAAATATACTGCGAGACACATTTATGTCCATGTATTGGGTGAGAAGCCAGGAAAGAAAGTGTAAACAGAGGCTGTTTAAGCACTCTAAGCTTTTTGTAAGGACGTTTTCAAAGGCTCATAAGCAATGTAAAAGAAAATAGATCAAACAAAAGTCGATTTTTTAAATGAAGCAATTTTCAGATTCTTTCCCTGAGACTTTCTGTGAATTCAGAGAATAACATCAAGTGAAAAAAAACCCCAAAACAAAACAGGAAAGAATGTAAATATTTAAATGATGTTTTTCTGTCACACTTTCAAAGAAGTAAAAAAAAAGATGGGCAAATAAAATATTTCCTCACAGCTAAACTGATGCATTTACATCAGTCTCAAGAGATTTTCTTCTCCCCTTTCCCTGTCTTCCACTCAGCCATTAGCTGCTAAAATAGAAATTGTCTCTTACTGTGGATATGTTCAAGACTTTGTACAAGGGCTTTTGATTCCAGCTGGAGTCTGCTGACAACTGTAGCGCATTATAATAAAGAGGAATAATGGGGTGAGATAAAGGAAGGGAAAGAGGAATATTGCAAGCTATGCCAGAGGCCTCAGCATCAGTAGTCCCTGTTTATTTGGCTATGTTGCAACATGGAGGAACTTTTGCCTCAGGGCATAGGGACGATATGGGACTCTATCCCAGGCCTTACCTGTTCCTCCCAGTTGGAGTAACTGCAGTAATTAAGGTAACACCAGGTGCTAACCATGTTGATTTTCTGTTTTAACAGCTATCTTTTGTGTTCTGCTTATCATTCCTGCTGTCTTTCTTTGTGTGACTCACCAGAGAATACGGTAAGTGGGGCTGAACCAGAAAAATGTGAAATCTAAAGAAAAAAAAAAAAAAACCCCTAGCAGCGGAAGAGCTACGAACCAGATCAGCCATCTCCCTGTTGCACTGCTTAGATTTCGGAATATCTTCTTTGGTGTTAAATAAATGACCCCGGGTTTTGGGTTGTCTGGTTCAACTGTTAAATACTGGCACAAGAAAAGAAGGAATCGGAGCTTTCGAAATCAAAAAGCACGCTCTGTCCCAGCCATCATGGAGCTGAGAATGGCAAATCAAATTACGGGTGTAAAATTAATCCCATGGGCAACTTAAGGTTAATTATGCAAACGTGTTGGTTTTAGAGAGATGATTCAATCAGTCTTTTTCTGTCTGGCTAACCTGTGGGAAGTCTGGTGGAGCATCTGCCACCACCATGTAATTCTTCTTCCATCATCCCCCTGATTTCTCAGACGTGTCATGACAACTTTGTACTTCAGACTTATTTTAGTCTGGGCTCCTCGCAGTTTCTATTACTACTCGGAGATGCACCAAGGCTGTTCCTGTTCACAGGCTTCCCAGCCTAGTTAATTCAAGATGTCCCTATTTGACACTGGGGAGTTCTCCTTTACTCATCTCTCTTTGATAATCCTCATCCCAATTTCTACTCGTGTTCCTTACTAATTAGTGATGGGTTCTGCTTCCCAGCTGAACTGGGATTTTTCTCAAAAAGGAGGAGGGGTGGACCTTTGTGAAACTACATCAGCACTTATTTTTTTGCCAGTTCATGATAGGTTAATGCCAAAGAAAGTGTAGACAGTGCTTTGAGACGTGTTTTAGAGAAGTCAACCATGGTTCAGATTGCCCAGGCCATTGTGGATTTTTTGAGAATATGATAGCTAAAAAATTGTCAAGAAAGATCTACATTTCACTGATCCTGTGGTGGAACAAGTGATGAAATAGCCAATACCAGATGAAATAGTAACTGAGATCCTAGGTGGTGTCTTCTGCAAAAGGTACTGTGTGGTTTCTCATAGTGAATATAGAGGAATCTATAGAACACCTGCTTTTTCCCAGTTGTAGTAAGGTCGTTTTCCTGCCACAGACAAGACTTCTCAGGTAACTGCAGAGTTCAGATGCAAACTCATGAAATCTATGACTTTCCACAGAAGAAACCAGACTGTACCAGTGACTCCAAGACCAGAAGTGGCAAACAAGGAGGAAACCTGCACATTCAAATCCAATGTGTGAAGGACGTAGAAAATATTACAGCTTACTTGTTATGGGGACAGAGTGACTTTCCACCTACAGAATATGGGTGAAGGAGGTACACCCCATCACTGACAGATGGGGAAAGAGCCTTGCCTGAAACTGCTTCCCAAAACCACGTCTTCTCCTCCTGCCATATAGCAGATGTATTGCTAATAAAACTGCAGCCTCTCCCAAGAGACCGGGGTATATATGGTCCACTCACCCAAGCACATTAGGTGATGGCACCATCATTACAGCTCACACACACTCTTTCCTACAAAGAGAGATGCTAGACACTTGATGTCCCCTCATCCTTTCCCGAGTCAAATGCAGTCACACTTTTCTCCTCCTTCCACTGTTCCTCTTGGAAAAGGAAATTAAACCCATTTACCCTCCGTGCATATGCTGAAAATCTTGCTGGATTCCCTCATGGTTCAGTGTTCACACGCATTTGCCATTGTCTCCCTCTTCCCAATTATTTTGGACTAGCCCCTTCCACAACAGCTACTACATTATTCCTCTTGCTCAGCAAAGGATGCTGCAGATTGTGGCAGTTCATTAATTTGACAGCTCCTTTTGTAGCTTCAGAGCACGAAAGAACCTAGCGCAAAGGTATGTGAGGACAGACTCAAGCAAACACAACACTTGACACATATTACTGGGAATCTGTGAAGTCTGAATAGTCTTCTGCCTCTTGTCAGCCATGTTCAGCCTGGTAGAATGGGGTTCATCTGACAAAATGATGCAAACATCTACATCTGAGGGAGACAATGGTGAGGAACAGGTCCCTTTAGAGACCAGTTCATCTTACCCTATTGCCTAGATATATGTATATCTGTCTATATATACTTACTTATGCCACATAGATATAGATATAAATACATACAGGCCGAATAACTCATGGTCTAAAGACACCTCTTTCTCTGCATTGACTCTAAACCATGCCCAGATTGACCAGGTTAGGTATAGATGCTTACATGGCATATGGCAAAACCAATACGGGACAAATCCCACCCTTGTAATTCAGGAGGCAGGAGTAGTTTTCTATCAGTAGCTTTCTATGTAATGTAGTTTTCTATTTTACAATAGGGCGTATATGTCATTGAATCACTGTTTTTTATTCCTGTTGAGCTATTCTCACTCCGTAGCCTTGATATCTGTATTTCCCATTGCTTTTTTTTGTTGGGTTTTGGTTTTGTTTGGGTTTTGGTTTGTGGGTTTTTTTTTTGTTGTTGTTGTTTTTGATTTTTTCTTTTTCTTCTTCTTTTTCTTGTTCTTGATTTTTTTTTTTTTTGCTTTGCTTTTGGGTTTTTTTTGTTTCATGTTGGAATAGGACTGGTTTGTACTCCGTATCTTTATAAAGATGGATGTGTCATGGTCTATTACATGCTGTTATTTTGTATGGGAAGCAAACAGCAATCTGTATGTAGTGGATGAGAGGTTTTCACACCTGTCAGCTGCTCTGAAGGCTGCAAGCAGTGGTACTAAGCTCTTCTGCTTTGTTTGGTCCATGCATGTTGCCTCTTGCTAACACAGCTCGGTGAAGCACTGCGGCTAGGCTGCCATGGCTTGTCCTGCTCAGGGCATTTCACTGGAGAAGGCAAATATTTCATCTACTCCCACCATGCACATTTTTATGCAGATAACAAGAGCAGAATCGTATGTCTTTTACTGCTCCAGTTTTTTTTCCTCCTTTCCCGAGCCACCTTGGCTCAGGGACTCTCTCTCCATAATTTGTGAGCAATAGTGGGTTACAGACTGGACAGCTGTTATGGGGTTTAATTTTCCTACCTATCAATGTCTACATAGAGAGTATGAACCCAGGTGACTTCCAGCACAAGAGCTGTGTACATACCTGATCTAGAACATGTAACTCTCAGTCAAGCTGTTCTTTATGTCTCTCAGGTAGGTCTTGTCAGCCCTCAGGGCACATGTTTGTGTCTGAGGCTTGAGCCTTCAATACAAAGGCAGAGAGCAAGTAGAAATCAGTAGGATCCAGCCTGGGATCAAAATGCCACCAGTGGAAGAGGCTGTGTCCAAAGGGGCACCATTACTGTTGTGCTTTCTCCACGGCCGCTCTCACTCGTTTCACATGAGATGTGGTGGTTGGTATTTTTATTTTGTAGACTTTGATTTTCTCAGCATGGAACAACTAATAAACAATAAGAATAAATTGTTCTGGATGTTTGAAAGGCATCTTGTTCTTCTTTCTAGTGATCTAAACTTGGAAAAATACACAATTTATTTTCCGTTATGCTCTCATTTTAACAAAAGTTATGACAAACTCAGGAGTGTTGCAGTAAGGTTTATTCTAAAGAACTAAAAAGCTATCACACATGTGCTATCACATCACACATGTGCTATCACATCACACATGTACTATCACAGATAACCTTTAAAATGCAGGAGGAAATGAAAAATATTTGGGCAAGACAATCTCTGGCAACGATGTCTCCAAACCAGACAATAGAAGGAAATAATAGATTTTTGAACTCTAAGGGCAGTGGAGCTCCCTTAACCCCCACTCTCTCCAAGGGGTGGAAATACACATACTCCCATACCATGGGCAGGAACCCAAGTGTGAGAGAAAATGTTTTTCCAGAAGTCTGCAGTGTAAGAATCAGCCTGCACATTGCAATGCATCATCATATGTGTTTCATACAGATGTCATCATATGAGCTGGTCCCATCACAGTGGAGATAAGAGGAGTCTAGAGACACTCAGTTGTCAAATGCAGGTGTTCACCAAGACTGAATAGTTTTCCAGACCCCTTGAACCGTATCAATCATTGACTCATTTGACTCTACTGGGAGCTCAGACAGCAGCTCTCATGGAAACACCTACAGATTGTCTGGTTGCCTAAAGATAGGTATCTGCCATGATCTGAGACACACAGGGGTGTTGGAGACATCTACATAGGGCTGGAAGCTACAAGACAGGAACTGTGGGAGGCCTGTCCTCCTCTGCACTGATAGCTGGAAGTCAAGCAGCACCATTTGTTTGTGGCCAGCCTGCAGAAACGTGTAAACACCTACTAGAAGATGTCCCAGTAAGTGAGATGGATCCCAGCCCTAGAAGTCATGAAGACCTGCAGAATCCATCACTCACCTCTGTAAGTGCATTGCTGAAGAAACCTGATGAAAACATTTCCTGCCACCCTAAGACAAAATAATTTCTTAAATTTAATAGTTTTTGGTTGCAATGACAAATAAAAAATAATAATTGGTGGTGGGTTTATGCACAAGGACTGCTTGATGGCCGAAAATGGCCCGTGTCTTAGACAAACTTAGAGAGTAGATGTAAGGCGAGGTTGAGAAGGCAGTGAAACAGCACAGATGTGCCTCTCAGTCACAGCCTTAACACTGCAGCTACCTACACGTTTCTAGATTCGTTTTGACTTTTTCTACAGGAATAAGAGCATGTCAGGGCAAATATGTCCTCACCTGGGGAGTATGAAGGCATGCGAGCAGAGACTTCAGCACTCCAATGAGCACCAGATCCACCAGTCATTTCCACGTTTCTAATTCTCTATTTTCTCCTCCAGTCTTTCTGCAAAAGAAATTCAGAAAATATTCCCTAACTAGATGACATTTTTAAAGCCGTGGCATTCACCCCAATACCAAATCTGACCCTTTCTATCAAGAGATTCCAGAAGTGTCATCCCAACCGTGGGGATATCCATGTGGGAGGAGGGTGCAATCCATGGCCGCAGGGCAAAGTGGTGCTGCATAAATGGCTTGGGCCTTTTTCAAGAAGCAAAACTGTTTCTCCTACCCTTCCAACAGCCTCCAGCTTGCCCTCCTCTTCCTAATACGGCCCTTTCATCCTCCGGATGTACCACCAGAACCCAGTGGTGCAACGGCCAAGAAGTCCAGCAGGGCTGAGGGCTCCCATATCAATGCTCAGAGCCCAGTGATCCTCAGAGAGGCTCCCGGAGAGATGTCACTGTAGGTGTCCACAGGAAACCTCCCACCTTCTCAGGGAAGCTGGTGGCAGCATCGCCACAAGCTGACGAGAAAGTTGATTTCTGAGGTGGGAGGTGGGTATCAGAAACACCCTGTTTCAGCATTTCCAGACCAAAAATCATCAGAATTTCCATTTCAAGGGGAATTTGGAAACTCTTTGGGTTTTGTTCTGATTCAGACTGAAACCACATTTTGAAATGACAAAATTTCCTGTGTGTGAGTAGCCCTGTTTTCCAGCTCGCTCTGTTCAAAACCAGCTTTTTTTTCTCTCCTCCAATTTTTAGTATTTTCGTGCTTCTCAAACTCCCTCAGTCCTGGGTCAAGTTCCGATTTAAGGCAGTTTAAGAGGAAACTAATGAAACTGAAGGGTTTTATACTCTCCTTTTTAGCCTTAAATCACAGTGTACAGTGAAATGAAGATAATTCACTCTTTAATCTATGGATTGGAAATGGTGGCACTGAGGTGATTTGGCAAACCAGTCTCAGTCCCGGTGCAGTGCTCCGAACATTCAGAGTAAGGTCTCAAAGCCCCAGTAGTAAATTACTATTTACCATTTATACATGTAGCAATCTGTTAAAACAAGTCTTCATTTACTGAAGGAAGGAAAATGTGAGCAAGGTTACTCAGAAAAAGACCAGATTCGGGTAACGTGACAAGGGGGACGTGTGGTTGCGTAATTTGTCAGAAATGGAGCTCAAACTGATCAGTACTTTACAGAATCTGATGTGATGCTTAGAAAGCAAACACTAGACTCATCGAAGAAGACCTGGCATCTTGGATCTGAAACTGTTAATTGCACTGGTATCATTATGGCACGTGGAAAAGAGTATTCCCAGCAAATATCCCGAGAGTTGTGGAAAATCGGTCAGACGCAGTGTGAAGCTTTGCAGCATGTGCACTGTTTGTTAACTCAGTGTTAACTCTCCGCCCCAGTTTAAAATCTTATTAATTCCCCCATATCAGAGCTGAGATCTCAATTTCCTTCCTACTGAAGGTTTCCTCCAAGCCCAGTTTACAGTTGGTTTGGCAGAAGTCTTCCTCTTCCCCTTGTACTACTCATTTGCTACCTCTATGCAAATATCTTCAATGACCCAGTTGTTTCAATGGTGCCATTCCCCTTTTATAAGCTCTCAACAGACTCTTCTGCTGTCTCACAGAATCCCAGCATCCCAGCATGGTGGGGTCTGGTTGGAAGGGACCTCTGGAGATCATCTCGTGTCACTCCAACAGGGTCACCCACAGCAGGGGGACAAGGATCACATCGTCCAGCTGGGTTTGGAATCTCTCCAGAGAAGGAGGCTCCACAACCTCTCTGGGCAGCCTGGGACAGGCTCCGACACCCTCACAGCAAAGAACTTTTTCCTGTTTAGATGGAACCTCCTGGGTTCCAGTTTGTGTCCCTTGTCACTTGTCCTGTTGCTGGGCACTACTGAAAGTCTGTCCCCATCCTCTTGGCCCGCGGGGGCCCTTTAGCTCTCGCTCAGAATTGATCAGCTCCCCTCTCAGGCTGCTATTCTCCAGCTGAACAGCCCCAGGGCTCTCAGCCTTTCCTGGACACAGAGATGCTCCAGGCCCCACAGCATCTGTGGAGTCTCTGCTGGACTCTCTCCAATAGTTCCCTGAAGCTCAAACCTTTAGTTCATATATTCAGGGCCCTTCCATTTATCCATGCTGGGTTTTGCTCTAGGAGTTGCCAACCATGATTTTAGCCCTTTGTGCTGTTTTTGACAGGGGTAGAGTTAATTTTCTTCACAGTAGCTGGTATGGGGCTGTGGTTTGGATCTGTGCTGGAAACAGTGTTGATAACACAGGGATGTTTTTGTTATTGCTGAGCAGAGCTTACACAGAGTGAAGGCCTTTTCTGCTCCTCACCCCACCCCACCAGCAAGCAGGCTGGGAGTTCACAAGAAGCTTGGAGGGGACACAACCAGGACAGATGGTCCCAACTGACCAAAGGGATGTTCCAGACCATATGATGTCATGCTCAGCATATAAAGCTGGGGGAAGAAGAAGGAGGGGAGCAGACGTTCAGAGTGATGGTATTTGTCTTCCCAAGTCACCATTACATGTGATGGAACCCAGTTGTCCTGACAATGGCTGAACACCTGCTGCCAATGGGAAGCGACAAATTAATTCCTTGTTTTGCTTTGCTTGTGAGCGTGGCTTTTGCTTTACTTATTAAACTACCTTCATCTCAACCCATGAGTTTTCTCACTTTTACCCTTCTCATCCTCTTCCTCATTCCACTGCAAGAGAAGTGAGTGGCTGCATGGGGCTTAGTTGCTGGTTGGGATTAAACCATGACACCTTTAAATCAAGAAAAAGCACTAAAGATGTGACAGAGGATGCTGTCGAGATGCAAAGATCCATGATTCATTGTTCCTCCATTTAACTGGCCAACAATAATATTGCACATATGTGGAGGAAGAATCAAGAAGGATAATTGTTTTTCAAGTCTGCAGGCTTTCCAGGTTATTTGGTGACCTTGCAACAGCAACACATAACATGTGAAAATAGAGATGTTGTTTGTTTTTGCACATTCCTCTCTTCTAATAGCTCCTGGAAAGATAAAGCAGTTAGGTTAGTGGAATGATACTTTTTTTTTTAATTTTTCCCTTTATATAGATCCACATTTCACCCCAGACAGGAAAATCCCAATGGGACCTCCTGTGAGACTCTGGAAAGACCCTCTATGGCTTTGAGACTCATTTCCCAGGAAGAAAACCTGTCCCTTCAAGGTGAGATTAGGAGATGTGCACTCCCCCCAGAAAACCAGCTAGGAGACAGGCTTGGAGTGCCACAAACAGCACGTGTTTTGTGCAGAAACATGCACAGTACATTTGCTGCCGACGTGAAAGACATGTGGCAAATCCAACAGCTTCAGTGTGTCCAACCAGGCAGATGGAGACGGCATCTCCTTTGCCCAGGAGATGGCAAAGCCCCAGTAAGGGGCTCCCAGCCTGCCTTCCCCACATGGCAGCCAGAGATGCTCTTGGAGAGCTTTACAAATAAGCATATTGTATTTACTCGTGTGAAATGTTGTAGCTGCTCAAAATCTGGATGCATCTAAGGAGTTTTGCCCAGATGCTTTCTCAAGCAGAGGCCAGATGATGCCACTCTCTTGGTTTTCTTGTTTCCTTCTTTTCTGGGACAGGATGTGGTGACATGTGGCTCAGTCCAAGGGCTTTGACCCGTTGGTGCTTTTGGAAAAGGACTAAGCAAATTCCATGATCCAGCCCTTCTCAGGGAACTGAGCTTAGACAGTGGTTGGCCTTCTGATGCCTGTTCAGAGAACCTCAGCGGGCGACGCAATGTGACATAGGGCTAATGGGGTTTAGTCTCCAGCATCCCCTCACAGATCCTGAGCAAAATAGTTTTTCCTTTGTGTCTAAAATCCCAGCAGTCCACTAGTGCCCAGAGCTCTCCCTAAAGACAGACAGACACAGAGAAATCTGCAAAATTACCTTCCCATCTCAGTGTCACTGCATCTTCCCAGCAGGCAGGAGCTTCCCACTCCACTAGGGTCATATCCATGATGCATGGATCAGTTTTGAGCTCAACTAAGGGCTGTATCACTATTCCATAGCCAGAAGCAGCAGAAACCACAGCAAAGCACAGATTAAAGCTGCCTGGGATGATTCCCCTGGAACTGGGGACCATGGGGATGTGGCAGCCCTCTGCTCAGCTCCAGGATGGTGTGCTGTGTGAAGTACCCCTGATACCTGCTGGAAGGCAGCCTCAAAAAATATTTATTTGAGCTTTTATTTTTTTTTCGTCTTCCTATGTATTTTACATGCTTGTTGTGGAGGGTAGAGAATTTCTGGGTACTATCAGGGGAAAAGGTTCTGAGGAGAGCCCAAGGAGCTGATGAAGGGGTGACTCACGGGTGTGACTGGGGAGTGGGGGATTCCAGCAGAGCTTGGAATGCAGGGGTGTCAGGGCATGGGAAAGGCAGTGGGAAGGATGAGTGTGGTTTCAAGCCTCAGTGGGTGTGAGGAGTGATTGAGCGAGTCAGAGGAAGCCCCATGAGCAACCCCAGATTTGTTTGCAGAGGTCCCTCAACTTGAAATAGCACTGATGCCTTCACCCCATAGCTGGTCTGCATTTGAACCATGGAGCAAAAATCCATTGTGGTAAGGGATCTGGGAACACAGGGGCTACCCAGCAAGGTGGGATGTGAGTGATGTTCCTACCTTGTCCTCCTAACAAGCAAAATATTCTCCTACCTCACTGAACAACACAGCTGGCACAAACAGATGCTGTTGCTGCTCTCACCATGGCAGCTGAAGACGAGAGGAGAAGTCCATGATGCTACCAGGCATGATGCTGCCCAGTGGTCTGTGGTGGCATCTGGTTGCCTGCGCTCAGGTGTTCAGAGCCGCTGGGGATGCCCTTTGGGAACATTACAGGCCTCTGGCTGCTGGCCCAGCTGGGTGCGGGTGTCTTCCAGGATCCTGCAGCTCTACTGGATGTCTTGCATACATCAGGGCCTCTCAAGTGGTCCTGGATGGTCTTTATCTGCTGGCTGCAGTCAGAGCTCAGACACCCAGCACGCATGGAGACACCTGCATGTAGGTGTCTGACTCTGCACCTGAACCCCACCCCCTGTTTCTGTGCAGCCTCCAAAGAGGTTTGTCCTGGGTGAGAGATGAGACCCAGCAGGCTGGTGAACAGCTTGTGAGCTGAGAAGTTCAGATTCAAGCTGGTACTTCTGTGAGACAGTTTGTATGTGCTGTTTTCGCTGTGATACACTTTGTTCATTCACATTCATCACAGAATGTTCGGTGTTGGAAGGGACCTCAGAAGATAATCTAGTCCAACCCCCCTGCCAGAGCAGGTTCACCTAGATTAGGTCACACAGGAACACATCCAGGTGGGTTTTGAATGTCTCCAGAGAGGGAGACTCCACAACCTCCCTGGCCAGCCTGTTCCAGGCTCTGTCACCTTCACCATGAAGTCTCTCCTTATGTTTACATGGAATGTCCTTCATTCGTAGGAAAAGTAACTGGAGTCTGATGGTGACACTTTTGTAGCTGTTATCATAGAATCATAGAATGGTTTGGGTTGCAAGGGACCTTAAACATCTAGTTCCAACCCCTCTGCCACAGGCAGGGACACCTCCCACTAGACCAGACTGCTCACAACCCCATCAAATCTGGTCGTGAACACCTCTAGTGATGGAGAATACACAACTTCCCTGGGCAACATGTTCTAGTGTCTCACCATCCTCAGAGTGAAGAACTTCTTCCTAGTATCTCATATAAATCTACCTTCTTACAGTCTGAAGCCATTACCCCTCATCCTATCACTACAAGCACTTGTAAAATGTCCCTCCCCAGCTTTCTTGTAGGCCCCCTTCAGATACTGAAAGGGTGCAAGAAGGTCTCCCCTGGAGCCTTCTTTTCTCCAGACTGAACAACCCCAACTCTCTCAACCTGTCCTCACAGCAGAGAGGTTCCAGCCTTCAGATCATTTTTGTGGCCTCCTCTGGACCTGCTCCAACAAGTTATGGCATCTTCAGTCTGGCTTTGGACAGCCTGGCTCCTGCAAGGATTCTGTAGGTACTAGGGCATTACCAGCAGTGGAAGTGTCAGTGGGATGAAAATTCTGGTTTATATGTAAGGTGACCCTACAGCTCAGCACAGGAGCAAATAATTTGTATTGTAAAATACTCAGAAATTAAATCATATGGCATACAATGATCTTTTACATGCTTTGAATATATTTCTCAAAATCAGTTACGCATAAGTCTGCAGAAAAGGTTCTGAAGTAGAGCAGAAAATGAAGTTATCCAACCAGTGTATCACAGAAGTTTCTCTTTGGCTGGTCAAGGCTTGCTGGATGTTTGATCCTGGATCTCTGATACCTCAGTGGTCCAAAAGAAAGCAAACAAAAACCTGCAACTAAATTTACATAAGCATGTTTTTCATCTAAGTTCAGGGATAGGCAGTCTAGTGATTAATGTAGGTTATTTCCTTCCTTCTCCTCGTTTTAGATATTTACAGACCTTGAGAGAGCTGGGATGTTCTTCCTATGCTCAGTTGTCTTCCTCCTTTCCACCTTCCTCTCTCTCATTATCCTTTGCTGTTGCCATTGACTCTGTTGGTCAGAATGTATTAGTAGGACAACCCTTAGAGACTCTCAGCAATCCTTGGGTTCTTTGCTTTCCTTGTCCCAGGATGAATCACAGAATCACTGCATTGTTGAGGCTGGGAGGGACCTCTCAAGGTCCTCTAGTCCAGACCCCTGTTCAAGCACAGTCAGCTAGAGCAGGTTGTCCGGTACTGGGTCCAGTTGGGTTTTGAGTGTATCCAGACATGGAGACTTCACAACATCTCTGGGCAACCTGAACAACTCTAGACCAACAGCCTTCCTGAGAACATAAAGGACAATTCAGCAGCACATGATCAGTAATATCTAATGAGGAGAGGGAGGAACCACAGTCGGATACTGAGCATAAAGAAAAGGGAGGAAAAAAAAAGTAAAGTCCCTCTAGTCTCAGTGACAAGCTCTGATTTCCTTGCTCATGGGTTGCTATCCACCTTGCTCCTCCAGAGTGGCCAGAGCAAGGACTCCTCCCTGAGAGCTCCCTCCAAGGGTGGGAAGCAAAGCAAACCAGCTAGAAGCTCTGCTGATCTCACTCTCCTTCTTGTCAGAGGAGAAAGTGCTCTGAGAGACAGAGCTGGAAAACTGCTAGAGAAGGAAGCAGGACGGATGCTGCACAGGACGTGTGGGGAAAGCTCCTGAGCCTTTTACACCCTTGATGTGAAATGGGGCTTATTCCCGGGGACAGTCTCTGTCAAACAGAGAAACCTGGTCCCTCCCGTAGAGCTCAGTCAACAAGTCCTCCAGATCCCCCAGCGTGAGGAGCTGGACCTCGTTCTTATCATTCTCAGCAATGACCGCCCAAGCTTTCCTGTGGTTGGTGTCCACCTCACAGCAGGCACTGGACCAGATGTAGCTGGGTTTATTAACCCTCCCCTTGGCGATATAGTTGTTCCCAGGCACAACACCCACGATGACGTAGGTGGTGTTACAGCCCTGGGTCCTCCTCATCATCGTTTGCTGCTCGTAGTTGTTCCAGGCACCGCCATTGAGTTTCTCATTCTGGGGCACTATGTTGGTGAGGGTGAAGGTAGCGGTCCTGCTGTTGGAGTCGTGGTGATGGCTGCTGGGGTTCAAATGGCCACGGTTCAAACCTGTCAGGTTCTTGTAGTCTTTGAGGATAGCCTGGCTCTTGCTGAGTTCTTCTAAGGTGACGCCAAAATTATTTAAGAGGGTCCACTCTCTTTCCATAGTTTTGGGATAAGTCGGACCTATCAGCTTGACAGGTAAAGAAGAGAAAAAAGTGTTAGTATTGGAGATGGGAGTAGTGGAGCAGGTTTCCCTGGAACCCAAGTGTCTGAGTGTTGAGCAACCATTTTTTGTCATTTCAGCATATGAAAATGCATGGATCAGAGAGAAATTATAAAGCTGCCCCTCCCCAAGGAACACAGAAGATTTTAAATAAAAAAAGAAAGAAAAAAAAAATCTCAATTTGACTTGTGACCTTTGAAATCCAGCCTGCTGCCTGCGGTGGGAGTGTGGGTGTACACATAAGACAATGAGCATTTCCCACTCCCAGGTTGGAAAGGTGACTTTGGTAAGACATCTCCCCTGCCACATCTGGTTCCCTTTCCTCCCTTCTCCACATCCCACATCTGCCCAGGGCTCTGCCAAGTTCCTCCCACCACTGTTAATCACATCTAGACCTCATCACCTGCACCTAAACACACTACTGTCACCCTGCCCTTTGTTCTGTTCTGCCCCATTGTCACAAGAGCTCTCCCAGTTTCTAGGAAAAGTTTTTATGCCTTTTTTTTTTTTTTTTTTCTAATCCAACCTGCCAAAACCCTACAATTTTATGAGCTTGGAGAGAACGAGCATGGAGATACCATCTCTGAAGGTTGGGTGTCTTAGGGAGTCACTGAAGGTGGACACAGTGGGAAGTGGATGAGCAGAAGAGCCATGGAGCCCACAGGACTAACAGAAGGATATGGGGAGGACCCTGACCCTTCTTCTCTTCTGCTTTGCCCCTCACTCAGGAAGAAGTTTGTGTGGTTGCTTCAGGTGTTATCAGGCTCCTGGAACACCAGTGTTTGCCTCCTCTAACCCCATACCCAGGGAGATGTGTTGGGAAACCCACCCCAGAGGTGAAGTTTCCCTGGCAGAGCTGTAATTCATTGCGAGGATGAAGCTTTTTTTATGCTCAGTAAGCAAAAATACCTCCGTGCAAGTGGGATTGGCTACTGCAGTGCTAATAACATGTCTCAGAGCTGATCTGCACCAGGGAGCACAGATGTGTTCCTGCTCCAACATCACTGAGAAGTTAGAAACGATCTGCCTCTTAAAGAGCTCCTATCCCCAGAGTTCCCCAGGGAACTGAAATACTGCAAAGACCTCTGTAGAAAGTTAGCAAAGCACAAATTTCGCAGACAGCTGGGGCCATGGTCCAGGAGAAGTGAGAAGTTTTTAGCCCCTCTAAATGTGGAGGCTGCGGTGGTGTAACACCAAATAATCTGCTTGAGTTCCTACGAGTAACAAGTGCAAATGCTTCTTTTTTTTTTCTCTTTCTTTTTTTTTTTTTTTCATAACTCTAACACCTTTCTTTTCATATTTAGGGAAACTTTTTTAGCCTTCCTCTGCAACAGGGCATACAGCTTTCTTCTGTGGCTCATTTTCACCTAAATCCCCTACTGCCACTGTGTCCCTAGCAATGACCTGAATTTCCTCTTCTGTTCCATAATTTGCTCAGTCTTTTTTACTGAAGGTCTGAAGATTATCAGAATGACGTTTGGGAGACCTCTAGTCTGCAGAGATCTGTGTGTCTGGTGGATCCTTCTCAACCAAGCCAAGGTCATAGGGGGCAACTGGAGGTGAATGGAGATTGTGCTCTTCTGACTTGACTGATAATGATCCCACTCACTTATCACTGTCTGAAATCTCACCCAATAAATTCACCCAGTGTTAAGCCAACCCTCCAATCTGCCTAGGCTTTTTCACTGAGGCGTCTCACCTGGTTCTGAGTTTCTCTGCACGTCTCTCACACCACTTCCAAAGTCAAATAGACTCTTTAACAGGGAGCAAATAAGCTATGTCAGGAATGCAAAACAGCTCAGTGGAGATCAGAGCCCAGCACAGCTGGTCTCTCAAATTTAGCTGTTGTTGGTTGTCTTTTCTCTATCGTTTGGTCCCTCATCACAGAATGGGACCAGGAGGGGAGTCATTTGACTGAGTGTAATGTAAATTAATGTATTGTAATGATTTGACTTAATGTTCCTGTAAGGCCAATGTGGAAAAATGGGCACTTTTAGGGCATGACTCATCTCATCCTCCTGCTGATGTCTCAGAGGAATCGTGTGGTGAAGGTGTTTGAAGTTAGATGAGCTGAACCTCATCCACTGGGTCCATTTGCATGTGCGTGGGGGTGGGAGAAAAAAACCCAAGTGTTTGGTTAAAAGTTCATCTTTGAATGAGTGGAGGGTGACACACAATAAGAGAGGACACTCACCTGGGGCTCAACCAGCCACGTTTTAGGTCTCTTGCCAGGTGCAGGCTGGTAGAGATAAGCAGAATACACAGGAATACGCCTGTCCCTGTCATACAGGGTAGCATAGTAATACTGGTTCTTGTAACGCTGGCAGATCCAGACTGGGTTGCCTGGCTCCAGGGCTTCATTTGGGGGGGTTTTCCGGAAGAAAAACTGAGGGCATGAACTTTCAAAGGATGTCACCACCTCGCTGTGTCCCAGCCAGAGGCAGCTCGCTAAGACCTGCAGCAGCAACAACAGCATCGTGGGGAGGATTTCAAGTGAAGGGCTCTTGCTCACCTGGAGGGCAAATGAAGAGGCACACTCAATTTGGAGAAAGCTCATCACAGCCTGTAGTCATTTTTGTGCTTGTGGGACACAGCTGGCAGAGGAAGGGACTATGAGAGACCAAGGAAGGGACAATTTCTGTCCTAGATATGGAAAAATCAGCAGTGGAATCTAAAAGAGGTTTTAGGTACCTAGAGGAGGGAGCAGTGGGAGAATTTAGCCTGTCTGAGGAGGAATCTAAATATACCCCATGTCTAATCAGCTCATACAGCAGTCTTCTTGGAACTAAGGTGTGGTGGTAGGATAAGGCCACCTTTTGTTGTCCAAGAGCTCAGCTTTTGCATTGGCAATGGAGAAAAAGCCCTAAAGCAACCCAGGGCCTGGAAGCCCTTACTTGAGGATAGCATCTCACTCCCATCTGCTCAGAGGACCTGCCCACAGCAGAGGACCTGCAGCTGGGCACATACTCTGCTCAGCCAGCTGCAATGCTGAGCTGGGCTTTAGTCTCATGGGGGATTTGGAGAAATAACAGTGATGCTGCACTTCCTACAGGTCTCTGGCCACATCCAAGTTCACACAGGTATGCAGCCCTTCCATAACTCCTCTGTGCTCGTAGCAGGATTAATGTTTCCTAAAGTTAGGTCAGATATTTCTCCCAACATGGTCCACCTTGGGGTCCTGGCTCTCAGCTGACATTGGGAAACATGTGTCCTGCTGCTCGGCTTGCATTTGCAGGGTGCCCAACCCCAGACAATGAACTTGAAGACAAATGGACACAGAAAGAGAAGTGGCAAAGCAGATGGTAGCAGCAAGCACAAGGGATGACACCTCTATCTCAGCAGCACCCTGTCTGCTGCTGCAGTAATGCAGTGATGGAGAGGCAGCTCTTCCCACGGTCGCACACGATTCCTGCTGACCCACATCTTTAGCTTTGCTGATTGTTTTTCCTGTACGGTAAAAGGCGCTGGTGCAGGAATTTCTATTTCTTGAACAGAAACAGCTCCTAGTTTGTCTTTCTCGGGTGTTGACATGATTTTCAGCAGTCAGCAAGATCTTTCTTTCTGGAGAAAACTGCTGAAAAATTCCATGTGATGCTGGCAGCAATGCTGGGTGCTTTATCTTCATTCAGATGCACAGCAGGCTTTTCCATTTCCATTGCTAGACGTTCAACAGAGTGGTTTTAAAATAACTAGCATTTTAAATAAGGCAGGCAGGGCAAGCAGCTAAAGGGATTCATGTGACAGAAATCTGCCATGGCTTGTAAGACACGAAACCCCACCTTTGACTGGGGAAGGGTCTGAGCTGAGGACTGCTGAAGGCTTGGAAAGTCACCTTGCACCTTTACTCTTTTCCTATTCTTTATCCTGACCCTCATCTATTAATTTCCACTGGATTCAGGATATGGAGCTAGAGAGATCCTTGCTCTGACCCAAGGCATCTGATCCAATACCTCTTCACTCATGCTAGATCAGGAATGTGGTGACCAGTAAGCCAAAAACTGAGAAGAGTGAACCACAAGAAGCCACCTACTACAGTACTCTGCAGAGAATGACCATATTAAAAAGTCCTTCTTTTGTACCACCTCCTTCACAAGCTTAAAATCCATCTAACTTAATATCATACATATAGGAACCAACCTACCGTGTGAAAGACTGGCACATAAATACGTTTAGTCCCAGGACTCTGCTCACAGCCCCAAAGTGGTAGAGGACTTTCACATGCCTCTGCTGCAGTCTGAACCTGGCTGTGATGTTAGGGCAGTTTATATATGACCTCCAGAAAGGCAGAGTTGTTAGATTGCTCAAACAGTGTTTGGAGGAAGTTTGTCCAGGGGTGGAGCCAGGACTTGTGTCTTTCCAGAGGTCTTTTGCAAGGTCATGGGTGGAGTTATGGTACAGAGTGAGCTCCCCCCACTTTAATTCAACAGTTTGGTGTGAGTTGTCCAGGTGACCGAAACTTAATTATGCAAGGTGTTTTATGGCACTTCTGATAACCTTGAAGCCAGTCGTCCCTACAGCTGGGAACCAAACTCTGTCAGGGGGCCAAAATAAGACCTTGATTCTTCCCTTTCCTAACATTGCACCTGAGAGAGGGTACAAATCCAGCTCCCATCTGCTTGGTGCAAGCTGTGATTGACTTCATAAATGATGTTGCCAGATCAGGTGTAAACGAGTGCGTGGCTGCACTAGGCACCCTCAGATGAGGGGGGATGCTGCACCCAGCATCTTCAGTGCATCTTGAACAAGCTTTGTCAGACTCCAGTGCTGCAGGCATTTGGACACAACCCAATGCCTGGTGTTCACTCTTAGCTAGCTCCCTGCTGGAGCCTAGGCAATAATCCATCCTCAAAAAGATGTTCAAGATAGGCAGGAGAAGTTGCAATCATACAATCAAAGAACGGTTTAGGTTGGAAGGGACCCTGAAGATCACCTACTTCCAAATCCCCTGCTGTGGGTAGGGACATCTCCCACTAGACCAGATTGATCAAAGTCCCATCCAGACTTGCCTTGATCACTTCCAGGGATGGGACATTCACAGCCTGAGCAGACTGTTTCACAGCAGTCACAGTAAAAAACTTCTTCCTAATATCTAATCTAAATCCACTTTCTTTCAGTTTGAAACCATTAGCTCTCTTTCTATCACTACACTCCTTGATGAAGAGTCCCTCCCCATCTTTTCTGTAGGCCCCCTTTAAGTACTGGAAGGCCACTATAATGTCCTCCTGGAGCCTTCTCTTTTCCAGGCTGAACAACTGAAAAAAACCAAGACAGAATCTGTTTTCCTACAAATAGACATCTCAGTTCTCCATCAGGCACCTCTTTGTGCTTCTGTTCCCAAGGCTTCCCATGCCAATCTTTTCCCTGAAGAATCCTTGGCCAGCTTCAACACTTGGCCAGGGCAGCAGTTGAGCAGCATGAACTCTGCCACCACTTCAGAGCATCCCGCCAGGTTTTGGTGACTTTTCCAGATGGGTGACAGATTGCTAGAGCTGCTGAGGGCTTCAAATATAATGGGATCTCGGGGATCAGCTTCTGGAAGTGCCAGTTCATAGTTGGGTAGTCTATTCCCTTTGGGAATAGCATTCCTTCTTTGAGGTTTTGATCTGAGCACCACCAAAAGTGATATTTTTTTTCCTGAAGTCCACCTGATTTTATTTATTCTGAGATACCGGGGATTAGCTTGTGTGGTGACAATTTCAAAGCTTCGTCCAGGCACTTCTGCATCTCATATTCTCCAGATCTTTGCTTTTCTAGGCTTGAGTCTCCTTCCCAAGCCACTCCTTCTGTCCTTGCCCTCCTTAACGTAAAATATTAAAGGGGTACAAAATACAATGCATTCATAAACTCTCATTTTCTCCTTGGAAGGGGGATGTTAGGGCTCAGCAGCTGCAACCCACCCTTTGTCTGATGCATTTATTCTGAAGCTAAAGAAACACATCAAATACTGCAGTCAGTGGTGAGAAAGGAGCAAGAGCTTACCTTGAAGCAGTCTCAGAACAAACAGTTGAACCGTGGCTTCACTCTTCTCCCTGGAGAAACATCTGTCTGATCCCTCAAGAGTCACACTGCAATATATACCCCATGATAAATCTGCCCCTTTTCATGAAAAGGGAAACTCACAGGAAAGAGATGATTTCTACTGTTATCCAGGAGAAATTTGCTCATGCCTGCCCAGAAATGGGGTTACGATTGCTATTTTCTGTTTCCTCAGGATTTCTCCCAAGGTTGCTGACTTGCAGCATCACGTGCCAGAAGCAGAGTGCTGTGTCTGGTGATTTCCCTTTCCATTTCCTCATTCCCCATGGGGCACTGCTGCTGCAGCACCTACACATGTTTCTGTTCCTGGCAGACCGTCTCTGGTGGCATTAGACAGCCCAGACGTTCTCCAAGTACGCACAGATGTTCATAGTCTGCTCTCCTACAGCCTCGCAGAATGTAGTGAATATGGTCAGGCCACATATTTTCCTCTGCCTGATTGCAAAGGCTTTGTAACCACACTTACTAACACCATCCCACAGATGCTGGGGGCACACCTTGGTCTCTGCTTGCTGCTGTGTAGCCAGTGCTGAGCCCATGTTCAAATACAATTCCAGTCTGCCCAGAAAGGAGGCTTGGTGAAGACAGGGTTTCTCCCCTTAGGATTAGATCTGGGAGATGGATACAGAGATCAAGGTTTGGTAGGCTGTGCTCTCTTGACCTCAGAGGACAGGTTGGATGGAGATTTGATCAACCTGGTCTAGTGGGAGGTGTCTCTGCCCGTGTCAGGGAGGGGTTGGAATGAGATGATCTTCAAGGTCCCTTCCAACCCAAACCATTCTATGATTCTATGACAGAGGGAATGAGAAGGGTTGGCTCCTATGGTCTCTCAGGGCAGCGTCAAGCACCGGTCATAGACCACAGCGAGATTTTGCTCATATTCTCTGGAACAGAATTAAGACTCAAAATGGAGTCAAATGCCAATTGACTTTATTTGCCCGACAAAAAGTTTGCAAAGCAAAGAGAAAGAGAGAAAGGAAAGAAAGGAAGAAAGGGATCAGTTGCAATAGCAACTGATTGGATCAGGATGCCACCATGGATCTGTGGCATCCTGTCAGTCCGATTTGTTTCCAGGTCTGGTGGGAGAATGTTCCGTCTGATGTTGGTGGTTCCTATTCTTTTATCGGGACCATCCTGCTTAACCACAACCACCACCTGGCAGTGGCATGCATGCCCGACACCATCTCTGAGGGGTCTTAGGTGGTCTTCAGGGGTTTCCGGACCCCTCGGTCTTCCAGGCCCTGGGTGTGGGCGCATGCGTAGGGATGGGGTTGCAGTTTTCAAAACTAACTTGCGATCCAACCGTTGTCCAGTTTGTGGTTTGAAGTCTGTCCACACTGATACGTCACCATCTCTGATAAACCGTCGTCCAGTTTGTGGTTTGAAGGCCAGTTTGTGGTTTGAAGGTTTGATACAGCAATGTTGAGGCATACACTACACCGCCTCTGTCACCATCTCTGACAGACAGCTGGAGGAAAGACGCTGGTTTTCTACATTATTAGTGGCATGGAAATTGAGACTAAAGATTGTTAATGATTAGGACCAAGAATGATCAGAAATGGGTATGATGAAAGCCAGGAACTCTAAGAAGGGCCTCTTGTCCTGAGCTGCACGTTCGTGCAGAGTTTAAAGCAGTCTGGCAATATTTTGTGGAAATGTTGAATAAAAGCTGCAAGGAGCATGACTATTTATCTTGAATTTTTCATTTCTGTACAGACCCCTGGTCTCCAGGCTCTCTGTGTCTGACCCTGCATATCTCTGAACCCCAAGGGTTCAGTTTCTGCCATCTAGCAAATGCTCCCTCCTGTTGGCCCGTGAAAGCATCAATGGGAAGCAGTTCCTCATACTGGATTTCACTCCTTGAGCTCTGCCCTTGCCCTCTGGGTCTGATCCTGCTACATTTTGTCAGTGCAGGAGCTAGCCCATTGAAAGCATGTCTCGAGGTATTGGAGCAATGACACTCTGTGACTCTAATTTATAACAGCATTTGATGGACTTCTCTGAGGAAGAATAGCAAGGTGCTGAGCTTGATATCCAAGCAATCCTTGTTGGCCCTCTGCTTTTAACACAGTAAAGTATCAGGTCATGGTTAGAGTGCTGCCACTCACAAAATGTTGGTACATACAGAGACAGGAAGAGGACAGGCAGTCAACTCCAAGTTTCTTCTTTTGATGAAAAGGACTTAAAATATCCACAGTGAAAGAGTAAGCGGCCAAAGCAGATACCAGCCATCCTGGTTTCAGCTGGGATACAGTTAATTCTCTTCCCAGTAGCTGGCATAGTGCCGTGGTTTGGATTTATGTGAGAACAACATTGATAACACACTGATGTTTTAGATGTTGCTAAGTAGCGCTTATCCCAAGTCAAGGTTTTTTCAGTTCCCCGTGCTCTGCCAGTAAGCAGGTGCACAAGAAGCCGGGACCATGGCCAGGAGAGCTGACTAGAACTATCCAATGGGATATTCCACACCAGGGAATGTCACGCTCAGTGTATAAACTGGGGGGAGCTGGCTGGGAGAGGCCGATCGCTGCTCAGGCATCGGTCAGCGGGTGGTGAGAAATTGCCCTGGGGATCACTTGTCTGTCTTGGGTTTGATTGCTCTCTCTTTTTGTTATATTCATTTTCATTATTATTATTATATTTTATTTAGGTTAGTTGTTGAATGTTTTTTCTCTCAAGTGACACAGTCTTGCTTCATTTTTTCTTCTCCTCCTCATCGCACTGGGAGGCAGGTAGAGTGAGCAAGAGGCTGTGTGGTGCTTGTCTGCTGGCTGGGGTTAAACCACAACACCAGTTGAGGTAATACAATCAATAACTGTGATATCAAAAATGCAATGGCAACATAGCTCAAGTTTTCCAAAGTCCTGATGGTGAAATCCCACATGGACTAATTTGCAGTAAGCCAGCCTTAGATAACAAAAAGTTTTTTCCATGGCACTGCCATCAACAAAAGCTGGGTTGACTCTTACAGCGGACCAGTGAAACTGCTTAAAATCCTTATGTGGTCTCCCTTCTTTTGGAAGTGGAGGAAAATGAGTCCAATGTCATTGTGAACAAATGAGCAGTGGGCACAAAACCAAACTCTTCCACTTGCCCACAATTTTAATGAATATGGGCAAACTTTCCCAGTGTATCCAAAAAATGTTATTTGTCTAAAATGCAGATAACAGTCCAAAAATCCTGTGACAACAAGCTGGTTGTTATAACCAGAAATAGCCAGAAGAAGCCATGAAACTCTCATCCTACTTCTGCGGTCTATGAGGTCATGGTTCTGCATTTCACTGATTTTTTATAAGAATTATGCTCTAATGCATAGTAACTGGTACTATTCTGCCTTTTATGCCAGTGTAGGCCATGTCTATATGTTGTTCAGAGGTGTGCACTTTTTGGCTGGAGAGGTGATGTGAGTGATGTTGAATGAGCATTTCTCCAGGTCAGCTCCCACATGGTCTGTCCTGTAAGACAAGCCTCTGTTTCTTCAACTTATAAAGGTCAGAGATGCAAAAATCCTATTGAATCTTCCAGTCTACTCCCAGTTGGAAGCTCAACAATTCGTAGATGAAGTTCTTCCAATAGATTTTCCATGTCATGGTTGAAAAGAAACAGGACTTGCAGTACTTTTCTAGGGTAAGTGTATTGAAATCCAGATCTGGCTTCTCCATGAGGATGTTCTCTTGATACCTATTTCAGTTTTCTTTCTATCAGATGCTTAAGACAGCAGTTCAATCTCCTGCTCAAAGCAGGGTAAGCTATGAAGTAGCCATCCAAATGCAGTGAAATATGAGCATCTCTTGTGACTGCAGTGAAGGAAAAGGAGGAGTTTGAATCAGCAGAATCAGAGGAGGGCACAATTTCTATTGCAGAAAAAGAGATGCTACCAAAGCCTCTCTTCAGTCCCCATGGAAGAAGCAAACGAATAGTCAAAGAGATGTTGACTAGATTGATCAGTGGAGGTCTTCAGGAAGGAGTAAATCACAGTAGCAGAAGCCAAATGGGCACGAGAAAACAAAAGGCAAGGAAAAGAAACCTTGCTTGGACATGTGAATCTGGGAGACATATGCTGTTCTGGGTTGTTCTCCTTAGAGGGCAGCAAAGATCTTGGTATTCCATGGCCACAGGCAGGACATGAAGATGTCCAGAGACTGGGCATGCCACCCTCATTGACTTGTATGTCACCTCTGGTTTTGGGAGGTACTCTGCTGCTGTGAGCGAGGGCACAATGGGAGCACAGACACACCAGGGCCAGCGCATTCTTCTGCATCAGCCAGGATGTTGAGACATAAACATCTCATCCTGCCTCTATGCCAAGTATGTTCACCCTTGCCACGTGTTTGAATGAGTGTGAGATTCAAATAGGGGTTGAAAAACTGACCCAGACCAGACCAGACCAAAGATTTGAGGTGCCCAGTAGAGGCAACAGCTGCTGCTTCTCTCTCTCCTCAGTGTTCCAGAAGTAGCTTCAAAGCAGCTCTGCTGTACAGCTCTCTCTTAAGGAACGTGGCTCTCCCATGCAAACAACACAACCTTTCTTCACAACCATGTAAAAAAATACCACATTTCTGGAGAAAATTCAGGAAAAAAAGGTAAAGATGTAAAAGATTTCCTAGGCTGCCTAATCCCTCCAAGGAGAACATGTATGTATCATTAATTTTAAACTATTTACCTTGAGCTATTTGTCTACGCAACATGCTAAATGCTGACTTACAGCAATCCTTGCCTCTTGGAGGCAAACGTGTTCAACCCATCCTTCCCCCTTAAGGATCAAGCAGAGTTTTTAATGTGTTAGAGAGCAGCTGAAAAAGCTGGCACGTGATTTTCGTAACTTTAGTTACATTAACTCCACGAGCCCGAGTGCCATGGTCCCTGTGCATGCAGAGCAGGTAACACTTAGGTGGCAGTGGGGTCTCCTTCTTCCCGCAGATGAAGCATCACCCTGCTACAACTACTCACCAGCAGAGAGCTGTCAGGTTGCCTGTGGTTACTTTCACTCTTTCAGTTTCATTCAGCTTTGGGGACCAAAAATCAGCCCGTTATTTTCACTTTCTGATTCTTATGCAGCAGCACAGAGTCCACTGGGGAGGGTTAGGCAATAACCAAAACCCCTCGTCACAGACACGCGCCAGTTCTTCTGATCAGTGAAGTGATGGCAGCAAGCAAAAAGCAGGATATTTGCTTGGGAGCGGAGGTATAATGTGGATGAGAAAAACAGTGGTGTGATATTGATGTAGAAGGAAAATAAGAGGGCTGCGTTTTTACTGATGACACATGTACATCTAAAAATAATCTTATTTTAAAATCTTAACAAAGGAAGAAACAACAAGAGGTGCCCATCTCCAAAATCTCTCTCTATGGGATTCATCCATCCTAACTCAGGCATTTCAAAGGTCATGTACTGAGGAACAAACTCAGTTCTTGCACTGTGGTATGAAAATCAGCAGAGTGCTTCTGTGTCTTACCACTTTTTTGTGGACTAGAGTGGTTGCAGGTGCAGACTGGGTTATGTCACACAGATGGGTTTCCCCACGGAAAAAAAAAAATTGTTTGCTCAAAGGTCAGGGAACTCAACCCCATGACTCAGGGTGGGGAGGGCTGGCTTCTTGCTCATTTTATGTTGCTGCACTAAAAAAAGTGAGTGTTGGATTGGTGGGGAAATCCTGCTGGTGAGGTCAGGGCTGGGAGGTCCAGGGTGGAGGAGGTGTATGTTCTTGAGAGGATAAGGAAGGACCACACACATTAAGGCCAGTAAGCACAGATCACTCCTAAACAGATCTTCCTAGAAATGCTTCCTCACTTGACCTGGGTCATGAAAGCACCAAAGGGGAGCTCTATACAGATTTGGGATCCATCCTTTTGCATTTTTTAGGGCTTGTGAGGCTTTTTTCTTCCATCTGTCCAGTTTGCTTCTCCCTTGGAGGGCTCCCTCATTTAGTTCAGTAGCATGGCAGCTTTGCTGATGTACCCAAAATAATCAAAATCAGCCTTCAGCACATCCAGTCATAGAATCATAGAAACATAGCATCATAAAATTGTTTTGGTTGGAAAAAACCTTTAAGATCATCAAGTCCATCTGTTAACCCACACCCAAGTCCACCACTAACCCCTGTCCCTCAGCACCACATCTCCACAGTTTTAAAACCCCTCCAGGGATGGGGACTCAACCACCACCTTGGGCAGCCTGGGACAGGCCTTGACAACCCTTTCAGGGAAGAAGTTTTTCCTAATATCCAACCTAAACCTCCCCTGGTGCAACTTGAGGCTGTTTCCTCTTGTCCTGTCACTTATTTCTTGGAAGAAGAGCCTGAATCCACCTGGTTCCAACCTCCTATCAGGGAGTTGTCAAGAGCAAGAAGGTCTCCCCTCAGCCTCCTTTTCTACAGACTAAACAAACCCAGTTTCCCTGAGCTGCTCCTCACCAGACTTGTGCTCTAGACCCTTCCCCAGCTCCGTTGCCCTTTGGATGCACAGTCAAATCAATTTGCTGAACAAATGCACTTACCCTGGAAGCCTGAAGCACATCCCATTCCCCCTCCTCCAGTCTTTTCTCACCTTTATGGGCAGCAGGTCACTCACCTCCAGCAAGGTGGAAACGTTATCTGGAGAAAAGCAGCAGCATCACCAAGCTGATGCACTGCTTCAGTTGACTGCTGGTCTCATGGACAGCAAGGGAAATCAAAGGGTAGTAGGTTTGACTGGAAAGTATCTCAAACCCTGCAGTTGTTTGTCAAGTAAAGTGGAAGTCCCAAGACATTAAAGCAGCTCTGGAGCCAGAATTTATGGGATTTCCTTCCTTCTACTGTGCAATGATCAAAGCACACCTCTTCATAAGCTATAGAACACTCACAACTGTGCTTTGATTTCATGAACAGGCTGGTCTGTATGGAAACTAATCCATGCTGTGGTTTCATACAGATATAGTTTTTTAAGAGGATTAAATCTCTTTACTTACTAAAGCAACTTGTTTATTAAGCCTCCTTTGATTTCTTCTCCTGGAAGATGTTTGTATATTAGAGCCAGGGTTTCCCATCTACATGGACTCCCAAATCCTGCTGACACTTGGATGGTTTGAAGCCACTCTGAGTTATGCTGCCTAGGTGGTCTGAGGTGTGGTGTACACATCACTCAGGTCATATCTCCAGGTTTTGAAGCAGCTCTTTGCCATACTTAGGAAGAAGCTCGGTTCTTACATCTTTGGAAAATATGTTGAGGGATTCAGGCTTCTTAAGTCTGGCATAGGGGAGACTGAAGGGCAACCCAATAGCTGTCTATAGCTTCTTGGAAGGTCAAAGATAACAAAGTGAAGCTCTTTGTGGTAGAGCCATGCACTATAACAACAGGCAGCAGCCACAGACTGTGGCTTGGGAGGTGCAGGTTGGACAGCAGGATAAAATATGTCTCCAGGCATACAGCGTACAGGCTGTTGGGAAATGACAAATTATTTGTGGAGGTGACTCAAGGCCTAGCCAGATGAAACCACGGCTAAGCCAGTCAAGATCTGACAGTGCTTCCGCTTCAAGCAGGAGGTTGAATTAGAGTCCTCTAGATGATATTGCCAGCCAAAGTTTCTATGACCCTATGGTAGATGCACCTCCCATTTTCTCCCCACATTGTCCTGCCCTGCCCCAACACACTCAGATATTGGCTGAAAAATTATAACAAGGCAGCAGATGGTCAAATGCCCTGGCCCTGAAAGTTGTACATTAAAGTCTTTCTACAGCCTAAAGCCTCAAAAAACACACCACGTACCTTAGAGAGCTGAGAGGAGGCCACGTTTCCAGATTCCTGGTTCTGACTCCTCTGGGGGAAAGATACCAACCAGATGAGACCCCATCAGCTCATCTTCTCCCCCAAGGAGAGATTGATGATAGCCAATAGTCTGCACCAACCTGGTTCCTCTGCTAGCCACGTGAAATTGCCCCACTGCGAGAGGTGTGCTTCAGCCACTCAGGAGCCCCAGGCTGGCCCTCTCTGCAGTAAACACAGGCTGTGTTAATTATGCCGAGGGTAATTAGCAGTTACGTCAACATGAAGATTTCCAGTTTGGCTGCTCACTCCATATGGAAATGAGGTGGTTGACTGTGAGCGGAAATATGTCAGACCAGACTCCAGAGGAAAGGCCTCATTTGCTAATTAGGGAGAGCAGCCCCTTTGCTCAGGGGTTGTGCCTTGGACCATCTCTGCTGGACTTGGCATCCCATGAAGCTCATGGATGTGGCATGGCAGGAAGACCCAGCTGTCCACGGTGGGCAGTCCTGATCTTCACCTCTGAAGCTGTCTGCTCTAGTCATGTGCTCACTGCCTTCAGTCAGAAGAGACGTGAGAATGTGGCATCATAGGAGGGTGACAGATCCTGCCAATACACAGGTGTCATCTTCTGTTAAGAGACAGAAGTTGTGATTTAAGAGAAAGCCCGCAGAGATGCTGAAGCTGCCAGGAGAGACCTTATTCCTGTTAAGTATAATCTTATCTATGGGCTTTGTAATTTCATATTTTGGGGACTTTCTTGCCATTACTGAAGG
The DNA here is from genome assembly GCA_024336885.1 of Actenoides hombroni. Taxonomy (NCBI): domain Eukaryota; kingdom Metazoa; phylum Chordata; class Aves; order Coraciiformes; family Alcedinidae; genus Actenoides; species Actenoides hombroni. Next base: position 4,621,155 of record WUAM01000305.1, read on the forward strand.
AACTTCCATTCAGAAATCTTGCTCGATGCTCACACTTGCTGATTCCTGAACATGTTTCTGGTAAAAGAATTCAGACGTAATGCTTCACTATTGGGAAGGTGTTAAAACCACTGGGTGTTAAGTGCTAAAAACCACTTAGGTTGATCTTCGCTCATTCAACCAACTTACTGAGTTTTAAGTTAGGATCTGTGTTTGAGAAAGCAAGAGCAAATAGCCTGCTCTTCCCAACTGGAGGGTGATGGTTTGTCTTACAGTGGACACGGAGCATGAGCCAAACACTTGAGTTGAGTGCATATGGCAGGAGGTCAGTGTGAAACCCTTTGAGTGTTGAGTGCCTGAGACATAAGATGTTAATGTTTCCCGAGTGCATTTCAAGGATGTATATGTTAAAGGCTGTGACTAAATCTAAAATCAACAAAATCCACTCTCTTCCACCTGCTACTTAGAATTTACATCCGGAATATAAAGCTGAGGACTGGTGGGAAAAGAGAGACAAAGCTCAGACACAAAGGCCCACAGCTATGTCATGATGTATGGGTGAAGAAAATAGCCAGGACTCAAATCCTGACCAGAAACATTTCCTAATTAAGCTTTATTCACAAGAAACTGGCCCTTGAAGCAAGAGAAACACAGGCAAACAATAGCAACAAACCCCTCCTAGCTCACTGAATCCAAATGACTCAGACTTCCCAATTTGCTTCTGGATCTCTGGTGATGGTTAAGCAGGATTCACCCTGTTGAAGATCTCAGCAATCTCTTTAGAGTCAATAAAGGATGAATACACATTTCCAGGGCACAGTTCACACCAGGCAGATGAAGTGAATTATACTATAAAAGTGCTGATTTGTCTCGATGAGAGATCCCCAGGTGTCAAGCTCTAATTTACACCTCTAAGATTACGTGAGATGAGTCCCACTTTATGGTGCCATCTCTATCTACATGCTGTCTATTTTATATTACTTAGCCAACACATAACATAAAAATACAAAAGCTGCCCTTTACCAAAGCTCTTGCCTTATGGACAGACCTCTGATGAAAACAGCCCTTCCTCATTCATTCTCATGACCTTGACACGTTAATCCAACAGGAACTTCAGGGGAGTTTTGCAACCTTCTAGGAGGACCTGCTGCATTCCCAGCACCTTTCCTGTGTGGCAGGATATTCTCTTGAGAGCACAACAGAAAGATAATCAGTGTAGCAGGGAATGGAAGAGAAGGATGTACTTCATGCAGTTAAATCTTAATGTTTTTAGACCTATTAATTTGATATGGTTGGAGAAGCCAACAGAGGGTGAAGACCAGATGTATCTTTTTCTTCTTGGCAGGTTTGGCTGGGTTTAGAGTAGAGTTCTGCTTGTTACTCAAGCCCAAAGTAGCTGTTAGCAGCAGAAAATCACCTAGTCTGAAGATGAGCTCACACTAAACTAGCTACGGGCTAGATGCAAGTTTGGGGTGCTTGAGAAGTGAAGTCAAAAGCTGTTTGTGTAGGTGACTCGATCTGAGTCAGACCTCCTGCTAGACCAAGAGCCAGCTCATGGATGCAATGGGGCAAGTCAAAAGTCATCTTATGCCTCCTTTAGGCTGACTCTTACCCTTGTGATGCAGCTTTACCCTGTAACACTCCCCTTTCAGCTCAAATAGATGAACTCAGAGGACTGAGCACAACACAAGAGCACCAGTGATGCTTCCTGGGTTTCTGCTGGAGATACCACTTTGTGGAACATGACCATTGCCAATAGGACGCATGAGAAAATCCTGAGTTTCAACCCTGTGGAAGCAGAATTCAGTGCTCATTTTCACTATAAGCATGTGGAGAACAGGTTTACTATAAAAATATAGCTGTGTCCATAATAAGCAAATGGGGAAATTTTAAATGGGTATTTCCAGGAGTATGTCAACAAGATATGGTGAGTCACGAACTGTGGTAAGCTAAACTCAGCATTTCCTTTGTTTTGTGGGTTTCTGCACCAACATGGTTTTGAAAGTGTTGTACATGGGCAGCACCCATATTTCCAAGTAGGAGAGAGAGGGATGGGAGCATGGAGGACTGATGGCTCTGCAGGTCTAACTCAAGCAGGGTGAGATGTGCCCTAACAACAGGCAAATTCTTCAGTGATGAACAAGGCTTTTCCTCAAAGAGAAGCAGACGTGAAGCGAGCAGGGAAATGCAGAAACCTGCACGCAGCCAGGTGAGACGTCACCTCACTAGGCTCTTTGATGCGTTTCCCAAGGTGGAGGCACTTCCCTAGAATGTGAAATTCACAGCAAGATCCCAGTGCCAGGAGCCGTCTCTCAGCAGGGGCTGTTTGCTGGGGGCAGAGAAGGTAGCTGATGCGGTTAGAGAAGCATTGGGTGGCAGCAGCCTTGTGTTTAGGCAAGCTGCAACAACAGCTGACCTGCAGTCCACCATATGGGTCTAACCAGAGGTTGTTTTGCTCTTGAAAAGCAAAAGCAGAAGTATTTGCTGACACCAGAGAGGAAACCAGCTCAGCAAAACTGTTTTATAGAAGATGCATCTGAAATCCAGTCTGGCTGATAAGAGGCAGATCCCATTAGTAATAAATTTTTGGAGGCATTTTTAGGTGTTTCTGCATGTTTAATCTTTGGGGTTGGACCACACCTTGTTGCCCTCATTGGACCTCTAGGTTGCCTTGGTAGAAAAAGTCAGATTCACCAGTTCTAAATATAGACTTTTACACCTGGGCAAAGCAAGAGAAAAATGCCACCAGCAGCATTTGGGAGTAGGGAACCCTAAATTGGAAGCATACCAACCTCATGGTGGAGGTACTGGGTGCAAAGTGGTGGGCTTGTTCAAACTGGCAAATGGCAACTTTTTGCGACACCATAAAACCTGGGGCGGAGATGACCTTGAGCAGCCTGATCTAGCACTGATGCTAGGTCTGCTGCGAGCAGAAGTTTGGGCTCTCCAGAGCTCCCTTGCAACCTCAGTCTCTCCATGATGATCTTCTTGTCCTTGCCTGGGCTTCACAAAATGTGAAGTGTAGCTTCATCAGGAGCCAAATCTGTGTCTCTTGTGTTTAGTGTGTGGACACTGATCCCACAGGAGGAATGAGGAGGCTGACCTGGAATTTGCCACATGCATCTATTTTTTTTTTTTTTCTCTCTTAAACTCCTATATCTGCAAAAACTAGAAGTCTCTCTTAAAAAAACCCCACCTTCCTATAGCTACAGAGGGTGCTACAGCACCCAAAGGAGAGGGGGGAGGCAGAGAAGGACTCAGCGTGGAGTCAAGTCCAACCTCAAATGTCAAAAGGCAGCTCTTTATAAAACCATGGGCACTATGAGAAAAGATCTGGAGAGTTATTCAAAACAAGACTAAAATACAGGTCAACACGGGTAAGGCTGGAGCAATAAGAAGGTAGAAAATACCAGGTTTAGAGCTTGATTTCGACATCCCGGTTCTTGTTTTTAAGTCACCCGCAGACCTAAATCACAGAAATCAGCACAAAAGGCATTGGCTGATACTTTTAATTTTTTTTTTTTTTTTTCAGTGGTAAGAAAAGTTTCAGGTAAATGCAGAGCTGTTACCATCAGCCCCAACACGGTATCCTGGGAGATGTGCTACAGGAAACACCACGCTGACAACGTGACTCGCTCTTTTTGTACCACTCTCACACTTACTCCTGGATATTCCCCGTGGATGCTTTCTTTGGAAACTGGGGTCACTTATGCTTTCTTTGGGAATTGGAAATTGTCACCTTGGGGTTAGTGGCATACACTTGTCATTAAAATCCATGCATTTATTTAATATCACCCTTTCAAAATGAAATTCTTCTGCAGGATTAAGACAGGTAACACCCCTCTTTATTGTAACCTAGGGCAACTGCTCAGCTTGATTATTTCATCCCAGAGCTCATCTCTCCTAAAGATCACAGGTGCCCTCCAGCTATTTGGGTATTATTTGTCAGCGCTTATAACGTGAAGTCTTCTGCTCATCCGAGATTCTTTCTCTGCATGTCATGCTCTATATTGAACTTTTATTTTTGCTCTTGGAAATCGCTCAAACATTCAGAAGAGAAAACAGAGGAACAGTTTTAAGGATATTATTTACTCTCGAACTACTCCTTCATGCTCCAAATTATTTTCATTTAGCATCCACTCAGGCAGCTCATCTAGGTAGCCTTTAAAAGGCTGCGTGTTGTTTATTCTCAGTCATCCAAACAAATTGGCCTGCGGGAACAATTTGTCCCCAAAGATAAGTAAATAACATTTACTAATGGCAGGTAAAATCTCACAGCTTTATTGGTTTCTGTACCAGTCACTGGCTGACTTTCTAGTAGAAGACAAACTTCAGTGCAAGTTACAAACATTGTCATTAATATTTTTCAATTCTGTTATTGTAATTAATCACAATAAGGCTAGATGACATTGTTGATAAAATGGAAAAAACCCCAAACCAATAAATAACCCAGTATGGAGAATTTATATACCTTCTGCCCAGTGATGTCCAAAAGTAAAACACACACAGACACAAAGTATTAAAAACTCTGGACTTTTTTGTTTCCAGACTATGTTGTTTAAACAAAACCCCTCCTGAAAGCCCCACCTTCCTAGCTCCAAAGCCGTCAGGCTTTCAGCAAATCTACATCAGCAAGCAAACACAAGGTAAACAGGTTTTGCTGTCCAAAATAAACAACTGTTTTTAATACATGCATTTCACTCCATCCCATCCAGGGCACTCCAAAGATGTGACATGGGAGGAGGAGAACATCCTGCCCGTTGCACCGACCTGCACGGTGCTGAGATGTCTCTCTGGGGAAGGGGTTTTCCCCGGGTGCCACCATCACTCTGCACATAGAAAAGCAGAGCCAGGACATTTTTTTGGCCTTTTTTTTTTCTTTTATTTTTTTTTTGGTAAGAGAAGGAAATCTGCCCTGCTTAGCGTCGGCAACCTCAGTACAGGAAAGGGGGTTGTGTGCTCGATAGCGTTCAGCTGTCACACGTAGGAAGTGGTGTGACACTTCCACGTACACAGCAGTTACTGAGACCGCAGCACCTTGGTTTCATCTGGGGACTGAGATGAGTGCAGCAAGCCGGCTGTCTTCCATCCTTACCTCAAAGCAGAAAAGCTCTTTATCTTTTGAACCGAGATACCCAAGTCAGCAAGAGCTGAATTGCAACTGGGTTTTGCTGGCAAAACATGACGGTGTTCGCTTAACTTGCAAACACAGGGGAAATTCTTTATGAGAAATGTCAGACCTGGTCCTCCTTTGACTTGTCTCTGCTCTTATGAAAAACACCCCGCCGGCTGCAGGAATGGGAGCCAGGATTTCCTGAGCTCTGATCTCAGCTTCGACAAGGACTACCCAAAGCACTGCTGCAAACTCCTAAATCCTCTGCTGCAGCCTCCCGACCTCGATACGACTGACATAAAACACTTGGGAGCTTGGCAGTGTCCCAAGCAGCACAGTAAATGGACATGGAAAGGACAGTTTAGCCCATGATCAACCTCCAGAAAGGTTCAATCCGGAGTACACCATTCCTGGGCACCTTCCTGTCCCATCTACTCACAGAAACGTACTTATTGTAGACTCTGCCGCATGCCTGGGCAGCGCAGGTCTCCCTGCATTACCTAACTGCATTAGCTGCTCTTGCTGCTGGAGTTTTAAATTATTTTTTTTTTTCCTATTGTAAACCCTTAAATGTGCTTGTTACTGAACTTGCTGAAAGGCTGATGTAACGTTCAGCACAACAGCACTTGGAAAAGCAGGTGGTCAGCCTTCCTGTGCTACAGGCTGTGATTCAAGACATGTCCACAATTCTGTAATCGCAAAGAGTTTTTCACACGAGACAGGCAACAGGGGGAAATAGTACACAAATTACCTCTTTATTTCGTTTCCAAAACCTGCCTTTTCCCTTAGTGAATGATTTTCTTTTTGTTCTTAAAAAGTGTCTGTTTTGGAAGAGTTTTGAAATTGAGGTTTGCAAATGCTCGCAGCTGAACACGTGTGCCTGCGCGCTCGACTTGTTTCCCACTTTAAAATAAACTGCAGTGAGTTCTCAAGTACAAACTTCTCTAAAGAAGCGTGATTATAGGTACAGTGAATCTCAAGCTCTTCATCATCAGGAGGTAGCATACAGAAAGTAGAAACTAGGTCAGCTTCAAGAGATAAGACTCCTTGTACTGAGCATGCTGGGACTAAATCAGAAAGGCCAAAACATAACACAAAACTGGAAAATCACTTTTTACGTGTTCTGTCATAACGGGACCAGGAGGAACTCAGTCGAGAAGGTAGCTTATTGACAGGTGGCACCTGCAAAGCTGAAAGTACCCAAAAGCAGCAGATACCTTCAACTTGCCTGGGTCTCAGGAACTCTTCTGAGATAATTGAAAATAGCCACTAGAAGTTGTCTTGGGGAACTTGAGCAGGGTAGTAAGATGCTTTCAGATGAAGAAAGGGCAGAAGTCATGCTTATCTTGGAACCTATAGACTGGGAGGATGATCTTCATTTCTTTCCGGAACGACTGATGACACCAACTTCCTGCAAGCACCTGGAAAGTAACAGGACAGAAGGGTTTATCATGACCAGTTTTTATCAAACTAGTCTCATTTCCTCTTGTGACTTTGTAACAAACTTTGTGGGTAAGCAAGAGGCAGATGATTTCATATCGTTTCTCTTCACAAAGACTTTGGGTCACCGCTCCTGTGGCATTGAGAGACAAGAGTCTGAAGCAATTCTTTGGTATATATGTGGGAAGTGCTGGAGTGTTGATCTGCAATGGAGTGGAAGAAAGTAGCCACGGGTTTCTACAAAGTCTGTCCGAGGTCCTGTTCAACATCTTCATTGGTAATTCAGCTGATGAAGGAGACCATATCCTTATTAAATTCACAGGAGGGCTGGGACTATTATACAAAATGATCAAAACAAATAAGAGAAATATTCTGGGGAAAATAAACACAACTTGAAATGCTTATGGATGGTAGGAGAGCCTTCAAGACTTATTTTGCATGCAGTTGTTCCACTTCATCCTGCACTGCCTTTCCCACCCCACAGCCACCATTAGAGTTAACAAAGGTCTGAGAAGTAGAATGGATCAGAGTACCATGGGGTTAGACCAGCCTGGGTGGCTGTTGTAGGGCAAAGCACAACACCGGTATTGTCTATGTCAGTGCTAATCTGAAAGTTACGGTGCCTAAAGCTGCTGGTATCTGGTGGTGATGTGATGCAAGCTGTGATGGTAGTAAAACCTATAGTCCACCATGGTGCAGTACGCAAAGGCATCGTGATAGAACATTTTGGCATGAGCTTCCTCAAAGATTCAAATGCCATCTCTAACATCAGCGCCAGTAAGGACCCAGCTAGAGCAGCAGACTGAGTTTTGGGCACCTTATGTCAATGAAGTGAGTCAGTCGGGAGGAATCTGGGAGTGAGAGATCTTCATTCTGAAAAACACAACCCGTGATGAACAACTGAAAAAATACATTGCTTTTTAAAAGGAGAATCTGAAGGCTGAGCAGCAGGCATCAGGTAAGCACGTGGTTTCTGCTCTCCTTGCCCATGCTGGATGAGACAACCATGGATTAAACTAAGCAAGACTCAGGGCACTTCAGGTTAGACATTTAGGGAGGTTTATTTAACTTTGCAGGTCCTGGAATAGCATCCTCGGGAAGGTGTTGGAGTCTCCAGGATGGGACATCCTTCAAGCAAACCTCAAGCATAATTACTTCTGGGGCGTGGTTGGGAAATGCATGGGACGATCTTTGAGGTCAACCACCTGTCTCTGCCTCCAATCTTACGACTGTGCTTGAGTTTGCCACTGATATACTGTGTGCCTGAGATCAAATGACTCAGTTTTTTGGAGATGTTTTCCTCCCACCACTAAGCCATAAAACTGAATCTTGCTCCGTCACATGAAAATTAGTAGCTAGTGAAAATGTGGTCTCAGGGTGTGAAAGACTCCACCACTGCCTGACTAAACAACATCTGATATGCTTCTGGCTGACATCCTTCCAAAATGATAAAAAAATGTACAATTAATCCCTGTCAGTTTCTTTCAGCTTAACGTCTCTTCAGCTGCCATTATGACCCTGTAGATTTGGTCTTTAGCCAAGGGAAATGAAGACAAGTCTTCCCTGAAGTCCTTCAGCTTGATTGCATCTCTCCCAACAGCAATGATGAAGACATTTTTTTGCTGTCCCTGAGCCTTCTGGGGAATGTTCAGCAATGAAGAACAGTTCAGGGTCAGAGCTCCTTTCTTCTTTCATTTTATCCAATCTTTTAACTGTCTGGATCTGCCAGAGACACCACTTCTTGGTGCCACATTCATACCTCTTTTCTTGAACGTGAGAGACCATGGTGGGTGAGGAAGACATTCCCATTTGCAGGTGGGTACCTCCTGTTAAAGTCCTTTTCAATCACTAATTCAAGTGCCATCAAGATTTGACAAGGGCACCTGAAAAAGATGGTCCTGTAACTAGACATAGCAGAGGTCTCAGCTGGAGACAGTTTCTAGGAAATGTATCTTTATATCCCAGTGAGTTCCTCTACTTGCAGAGGGCAAGAGGATAATAAATGGGACCCAATGAAAGGGGGCTGGCCATTTTTAGGCAGCTGACAGCAATCAAACCACCTGATTCAGTAGCTCTATGTTGAAGTGGCAACACTTAGAGTCACCCTGAAAAGGAGCCACAATCCAAACGACAAACTCGTGGCAGTTCCCTGACTATCACAAGGCAGGAGGTTCCTGTGGGACTTTAGGACCTCACATGTGGGAATCTGGACACTTCTGTCATCTGCATCTGATCCCAGGTCAGCATCCCCTAGTGATGTGCCCAGAGTGGCACTACAGAAGAGTACAGGAAGAGAATCTCCATTTTGA
>WUAM01000306.1:0-20944 GCA_024336885.1 Actenoides hombroni
GGCGGGTTACTTTGGTGTTGCGTGTTGTATTGGGTGTGTGTGGTGGTAATGAAGTCGTCGCTGTGTGGGCCGGGGGGGGGGGGGGGGGGGGGGGGAGAGGGGGGGGAAAGCTGTTTCTTTATTGTTCACAGAAGCCTTTTACATATTTGAAATGTGTTGCTGTGTCTTTTCTTCTTTAGGCTGAACCGTCCTCGGTGCATATTAATCAATTCATCAACACCAGCTGCTCTTCTTGACAAACAATCTAATGAATACTGAAATAAGAATCTTGTTTCTAAGAAATACGGTCTCTGGCACGAGTCAGGAAGAGAAGGGGGAAATGGAAAATTAAACGAGAGTCCTAGTTTTGCAATTCTGCTGTCATAAACACAAACAGCCGCTCGCTAATTTAGGGGGTTGCAAAGATTGGACCCCGTTGTTAGGCACTTTACATAAACACCTTTTTTTCTCTTCTACAAGCCTTTGTGCTGTTCCCCCTTCCTGGTTTTCAGCTAGTGATGGGTTTTGTCCAGCATTGGCCAGCGGGTCTATGGCAAAGCTAGGAATAAAATTCAAAAATTCCCTGCTCTATAGAGGCATTTCCCCCAAAAAGAGATGGAGGACCAGATGAAGGGTTGAATCTGCCCCTGGCTTCCACCCGGACCCACCCTCCCAGACTGATACTGCAACAGAAAAGTTCCAGAAACAGTGAGAGTGGGGAAGGGCACCATGGGAACTGGAGATGATCCTGGAGCGGAAAAAAAACAGAAAAGTGAATTCATAAAATTCTCCACTGATGTGCTAATACACTTGGTAAGAGAACTAAAAAAGAGAGAGAGAATTTCCGCTGCTTTATATTAGACATGCTTTCAGGCAGTAAATGTTTTTTAATGTGATAAAAATACATTTTAGTCGAGGCTGCTACTGTCTCACGGAGACCTACATATTCTTGATTTCTGACCACACAGGTATTTTGTCTCACAAAGATCTGCTTTTAAATAGAACAATGTCACAAGGATTCTCCAATAACCAAATCTGTTTTAACTAAGAAGCTTTCAAAACACACCACTTCTCAGAACTGGGAAGCCCCAAACATCTGCAAATTAACTGAGAGGTCATTTTTCAACTGAGGCCACATATATGTAATTTCCAAAGTGGGAAATTTTGGGGAAAACTGCTATGTTGTAAAAAATCAAATAGCTGAAATCCCTCTAAAGTACTCTGCTTAGCAGTGGCTGTTGGCTGCAGCCCTGACCCCTGTGAAACAGCCCTTGAAAGGCCAGCAGAGTAGCCAGGTCCAGGCATCCTGCTTACATGGCATCCACCCATCCTAGCTAAGATACTCTCCAGCATGTGTTGTTAAAAGCTCCCAGAAGGAGAGAGAAGGTTCCTCTCTGTGGGCTGCTTCAGCACACTGACCCATCAGAAAACCCCTGGCTGGTTTTAATGTCTATTTTCCCCTTTTCAGGGTGGAACAGCAGAGGTGGAGGCAGTGGGATTGCCCAGCAGCAGGGCACCCATAGCGAAAGCCAGTGCTGGTTTGGCCAGGATCATTTTCTTCACAGTGGCTGCTGTGGGGCTGTGTTTTGGATTTGTGCTGCAAACAGCGCTGATAGCACAGGGATGTTTTCATTATTGCTCTCCAGAGCTTACAGAGTCAAGGCCTTTTCTGCTTCTTGCCCCACTAGCAAGTAGGCTGGGGGTGCACGCCAAGTTGGAAGGGGACACGGCTGACTCCAGACCATATGGTGCCACTCTCAGCATATAAAGCTGAGGAAGAAGGAGGAAAGAGGGGACATTTGGAGTGATGACGTTTGTCTTCCTAAGTCACTCTTAGGTGTGATGAAGCCCAGCTTCCTTGGAGATGGCTGAACACCTGCCCATGGGATATAGTGAATGAATTCCTTGTTTTGCTTTGCTTGTGCATGTGGCTTTTGCTTTACCTATTAAACTGTCTTTGTCTTAACCCACGAGTTTTCCCCCTTTTATTCTTCTGATTCTCTTCTCCATCGCACCAGGCTGTGGGGGGCTTAGTTGCTGGCTGGGGTTAAACCCTGACAGCCTGATACCTGCTGAGATTTCTGAAGGTGTTCTACAGTAAATGGGCACTTGAGGGTGCTCTTGTGTCTCTGGGTATGTGAGGAATGAGGACTGAAAAAGGCTGAAGAGGTATAAACTGTACTTTCATTATGCATTCCACTTCACTTCTGCCTCTAAGTTAATCCTTGCTCGGCTCTTGCCTCTATTGGGGAGCAACCTGAACCCTTCATCTTAGGGGCCTGCCTGTGACTGCAGCTGCCATGGGGAGTGAGTCAGTCAGCAGACAAGGCATCTCCTTTATCAGCCCTAAATGAGAGAGGGATTTTAATGATCCAAAAGTTTCAGCAGTGGTGAAGGGAGTAGGTGTGTAGTGTACTCTTAGCTGCTTCCATATCCCCAAGGAGAACTAGAAACTAGAAGAGGAGATTTTATTAGCATTATTTCAGCGCTGCCTCTGTGTTATAGAAGGATGTGTTACTCACCCATTAGATTTGTGCCTCTCTACTGTTTTCCAAAACTTGCTAATCCATCTGGGATTGCTGCAGCAATGCTATACTTGGTTGACAATGAGCTGCAAGATTTTGTTTCGTTTTCCTTTCCCTGGTGTTAGAGCAGTAGTTGTGCTTCCTACAAGCTCCTAAGCGGTTGCAGTCCTGGAGCAAGAGCAGGAGGGAGCATCTGGCACAACGGTGCAAGCCAGGCACCGTGGGAAGCCCTGCAGCTCCTGCCAGTGTCCCAGCAAGACTCACCTTGCATTGAAGGCAATTTCCAGAAACTCAAAAAAACAACTTTGTCTGGGTTAATACAGCTGAGTTTTAAGTTTCGGATTGCAGGTGTAAGACTCTTGTTAGGGTATCTTAACAGCTCTTCTGGCCTGGAGCATCGCTGGTTGCCCACAGTTATCCAGCATCCATGTTGTGTAAGTGTGGAGACAGGCTAAAAGAGCAACGTGGCGTTGCAACGACTTGCATAGTCTGAACTAAACAACAAACAGGAAAGTGGAAAGTGTCTTGAAACCGGCACAAATGTAGTCAGTAAGATTCAGAACATAAGTGGTGTTATTATTGCCCATTTCCTGTAAGCTAATTTGCTGTACTTCCAGCCTTCCTTCTCCTCCCTACAAAACAGCAGCCGGAGGAGTCATTAAAACAAAGATTGGATCCCAAGATTGCATATAATTCAGATATTTCAGTGATAGAAAAATGTATGGTTTGAAGAGAAAGCATGTGCGAGTGCCAAATCTCACCAAATTGCAGAGATGTTAGTTGTTCAAACCAGTGCCTCTGAGCTTTAGAGGAAACAATTTACTACTTTAGTAAATAAACACAGCTGTTAAGAAGTTAAGATTAGACTGTCAGACTCATCGTCCGCTGAGTAAATGATAGTATGCAGCCCTTCGCTATCTGCAGAAGTGAAGATGCTGGAGCTTGCCTCAAGTGCGTGTAAAAAAGGAGATGAAAAGGCAGATACAAGAGATGATGCATTGGAACCACGGTGCTTTCAACTGATGGATGGTTGGAGTGCTCTTCCAAAGTCTGCTGTTCCAGCAGGCGCATGCGTGGTTGTACAGGGGGAAAGGAGGGAAAGGTTAGAACTCCACGAAGAGCAGCAGGCTGTCAGCTTTGCAGAAGGACAGGAAAACTTCCCTAGGCACGGTTGTCCTTGGAGACCAGGGTCAGTTGCTGTGTACTTAAAGACCTTCTTCTCATTTCCTTGCATCAGTTCGTCTTGCGGGAGTGCTCTCTGTTCCCACTCTTCTAGCTCCCTAGGGCACAGTCCATGGCCATTAGCATTAAATGCAGGATTTAAAGTGATGTCAGCATGATTAATATCAGAGCTCGTCTCCTAACCAACAACAGGGAGGGGTATTTGAGCAATGCCACATTTTGCCCTTCTCATCTTGGTATTATAGATATTTCTAGAGTGGCTGACTGCAAGCTCCATGGAAGGCAGTAGGTAAATCTCTTTCAGTACAATGAAATTGTCATCCTTGTCTCTGTGACTTTAGCTTTAAAAATTCATTAGAGACATTTGGTGTGACCTGTGCCTCAGACAGCTGTTGCAATTCTTCATTAGAATCCACTGCTTTTCTGTCATTTTTCAGTGGTGTCCTGCTCAGCTGTGCTGCACCTTTTCCTGAAGCCAATGCCGTGGTTTAAATGCATGGTTTAAGTGTTGTCTCATCTATTTTTCATCAGTCCAAGAGTCTCTTCACAGGTGCTGGGATCTGCCTGGGACCCCAGTTCCTTCCTCCTCACACCCTGCCTTCCCCGTCAGAGACTATGACAGAAACTCCATTGATTTTTCTGTTTGTTGCTTCTCCCTGCACCATTCAGCAATAACATTCTTCACTGGCCTGTTTCTCTGGTGGGCCTGTTTGCATTCCTGTGTCTTCTGCTGGTTTTGGGCAGCAGCTGGTGACAGGCCTTTGCATCCACTGCAGGTGTGATCTTTCTCCAAGATATCCATCTTCGCATCCCTATTTCTCTCTCAATTATTAACGCAACGAAGCTCTGTGTTTTTCAATCCCCCTGCTCCTGACTGAGGTAGACCTCTGTCTGAAGCAGGACTTGTGTGGCAAGGCAGCTACTTTAGTGAAAATCAAACAATTAACAATTCATTTGCAATGAAACAAGCAATAGCTTACAAGTTAACGGTGTCACGTTTTGCTTCATAACCATTCCTCGCATTTTTCCCTTGAAAGAAGATTGGGGGGAGTTGAGGTTTAGGGGCTATGAAGTGCTAGCTATTTAATCATGCCTAGTTGCTAGTTTTTTAATGATAAATACCCATATAAAAGTGCATAAGATGAACTTTCATGCTTAATAGCAGTTCAAAAAAAGAAACTCATCAGATGATTGACCTAAGTGATGCATGTTGGATGTTTCTGAGATACAAGCTGACTGTTGGAGTAAATGAAATTGTTCTATTTCACTAGAAAATGTAATAGTTACTTATTTGGCTTAATTATTCCATATGCTAATGCATTGTTGCTCCTGCAGCTGCTGGCAGAGAAGGGCTCCTTTCAGGCAATGACATGCATGCTGATGAACACCAAGGCTTGTTTTTCTGGTTTTTATACTTGTGCTGCTACTCTAGCTGTTTGCAGCCCAGTATAGCTACAGCAAGAGTCCTCTATTTAGAGGAAACAACATCTTTTGATGACAAACAAGTTAAATGTCTCAAGGACTGATGTGAATTTAGTGTGTGATGTGAAGACAACCGTGGAGACTCGTTAGAGAAATCAGATGCACCTTTAAAAAGCATGGGTGTAACGATCCAGACAGTCGGTTTAATTTCCCAGGTAGTCTCTCTTGCAGGAGATAAAGCTCTGTTCTTCCATGCGAGAGCCTTACAGCTCTAGGAATCTCAGGCATGAGTTATCCCTGTGGCATCTCTCGTAAGTCCATGCTGATGTTTATGAAGGGCTTTTGTCTCATAACCCCTATCTTCTCACAGACAAGCCGTGACTGTAACATTGTTCAGTTCTCCATTTCTGTTGCATTTATGGCCTCGTCATTGTGCCCAATATCTGCTAAAGGGAATGTTTCTACTTCATATCCATGTTTTTGTGTTATTTAAAAGAGAGCTGCCAGTAGATTGCCTGCCCCAAGTATAAGCACAGTGTGTTTAGCAGGCGTTGCTTTCCCATCCTGCACCAAAAGGCTGTGGCTCTGTGGTTCTGCACATCTTCCAGGAACCCCAGTATGTGCCATGTCCTTACTTACTCACCAGCTCCTCTGTTCCGAACAGGCTGTTTGTGCCATATTGCCTCATTTCACAGGTGCTGGCCTTTAAAAGCAAAGTACAAAATAAAATTTAAAAAAAAAAAAAAAGGTGGAGGGGTGGCTTGAGGAGGGGAGAGGGAGAGAACAAGCAAGCCAGGCTCTGCTCCTGCTTCTTTCCAAGCCCTATTCAGATTGAAAGCATCTTGCACAACTCTTCAGAGGTAGGTAATTATCTGGCAAAGCCATGTACTTTGCTATCCCCTCTCTGTGCTGCTGTGCCTATGTTCTTTTTGAAAATAACAGTAATAAAAAAAGACTTTGAAGGAAAAGGCGCTGTTCCCATGCAGAGTGTGCTTGTTTGGGCAGTTTGATGTCCTATTTTTATTATAAATATAATTGAATTTCCAATAGTTATATGCAAACAACTGTCATTTGGGAGTAAAAAGAAGTAGACGTATGCTAATCGAAAGCTCTGATAATTACACAATCTTCAAATTAATTAACAAGCCAAAGGCAGCCAAACATTAGCATTTAGAAATCGCTTTGCTGCATTAACCGCTAATGAGTTCATTTAAATCTATCATGCAACCCATTTTGGAAAGCATGAGCCCATATTTAATCATATTCAATCAGATTTCATAATGAAATCCTTAACACCAGGCATTGTTGATTATGAAATTACCATAGAGTTTTACTTGTTAAATACAGGGCATGTGATATTGGTATTTATTGTTAGCAAAATTGTACCTTGAGAGAAATGTGGAAATAAGGGAATAAGAATAATCTCAATATAAGTGAGAAGTGACAAAGGATTTTGTGTGGGTTTGTTTTCATTTATGTTACTTTTGAGAAATGAATTGCTAATTTCCCAAATATACTTGGGAATTCCATGCTAAAAGAAAATATTTTTGCTTAAACTCTCTGCTATTTTCAGCCTAAGTAATTGTGGTGCTGCTGTTCCTTGGCATGGCTCTGCTCTCCATTTCACTCCTTTAGAGCTGAAATAACACAAAAGAAGTCACAGGCTCTTCTCTGCATTTAAATCAGAGTAACCGAGGTGGAACCTCCATCCATTGCCTTTCCTCAGACGGTCTAATTTCTGGTCCCATTGAAAGCACTGTGTGCTTTGTCATCAGACTTAATAGAGCACATAAATCACCATCAGCTCCAAAAGGAGACTTCTTTCACCAAAATCAGTGGAGTTACTAAACTCAAGACGTTCTTTGAGATAGAATATCTTTCTCTGCCAAGTGTTTTGTTGAACATTTCAGCCAGATAGAGCTGTTTCAATGGAAAATTTCAACCCAACAGTTTCTTGCATTTGAGACTACACCGGCACATGCAGCAGCCAAAGGTTAGGTTGCCTGCCTGGAATGAGGCAGACTGCAGTGAGGACACCAGCAGAAAGCTATCCTGGGATGAGAGCTATGCTGGCATGGAATTCTTGCCATTCTTCATGAAAGGTTTTTACAGGGGTCGGGTTTGTTCCCGTATCTTGAATTTTCAGAGTGGTTGTGTGGTCCCCAGGACAAGCTAGGACACTGGCGATCAGGACCGATTCCCCCCAAGACTGTGTTAGTACCATACAGTCCTGGTACAGCACCACTGGTAATGAAGCTCTCTTAAGAATAACAAGCAAGGCTTACAATGCTGCACAATATGGGACTCTCCAAGGGGCTTGTTCATCTCCTTAGGGCCAAGTTTATTAGACATAGAATTACAAGAGGCTGAGGTTAGAACAGTATCCAGCAAGAGATGTCCTCCCATTTCTCTGCAGGTATGGGAGAGGAAGCCTGGTGTTCCCTCCAGCTGCCTCTAAGCTACCCTTTGGGAGTTCTGCAGGGTGACTGAAGTACTGTCCCTCTGAGACCTCTGCTGACTGCTGCGTGATGTTTCCTCAGGTGATCGCTAACGCTTGTCTGCCCTGACAGTTCAGCAAGTGCTGGAAGTGAAGTGTCTGGGAGCATGTACATAGAAAGTTAGATTTTCCTCTTTTTAATTAAAAAAAAAAACCCAAACAACCTAACCCAAAGCTGCAGGATTTTTTTAGAAATTGAGAGATTTTCAGTCTTTGGGTCTTGGAGTGAAGGTAGTTTCATTTTCTTTCTAAAAAGTTGAATAGTTCAGAAAAATGTAATCCTCTCCCCAATAAAAAGGGCTTAATTGACAACATTTTCTCTTTCTCTCTGTTTCTCTTTAATTTCCTTCTAAATGTCTCTGTTCTGTCTCTTATCCAGTGTTGTTGGCTCAAATTCAGTATCTAATTTTCATGACTCCAGTCTGATAGACAGGGATTAATTCCCTAACCACCCATAAACACCAGCAAAAGTACTCTTAACAGTGCATGTCACCTGAGAATCTGGAAGAACCCTACCAGCAGTAAAACACTGTGAGCATGCAAGTGAGGGGATTATACATCCCAAAAGCTACCCTTTTTTTTTTAATACATCTTGATATGCTTCACAATAATTTCTTATCAACGTTATTGTGCATCCAGTGGACAAGGGAACCAAAGTGGCTCACTTTGGGAGAGGAAATTATGTCTGTCCCCCAACTCAGAAGAAACCCAGGAATCCTAATTCCCAGTCTCATGGTGTAGTTACAAAACCTTCCTTAGTTGCTCCTTTGCATCCTAATGCATAAATATCCACCAGTTAATAGCAGCATAATGGAATAAATTTGCCAGGTCTCATGAAAATACACTGACTAAAAAATTTGATTAGGACTAGTTTAAGACCTCAGAGGATGTCTTTAACTGCTTGTAAAGATAAAAGCATTCATAAAAACTAAGTGTCTCTCAGTTTGAAGCTATATTCTTAAGCTTTTAAATGCTTTAAAATGAGATTTCTGTATTCACACCAGCACGTTCCTTCTAATTATCAAATACTTTTTGGTACAGCACGCTTTACAAGTAACAGGCAAACTTTCAGGGCATTGTGTTTTTGTAAGTTGAAAGCCATTAGCATTTTAGAACTACTTCACAATGGGAAAATTGCAGTGGTAGAAGGAGTGATTTTCTGTGAATACACTTAATATTGTGCCAGCCAAGCTGTGGGTGTTCATTTTTCATTTAAGAACTGTTTATTTTCCCCATAATTTCAATCAATCAAGAATGTATTCAGGTTGAACTAAATACAGTCCCTTGAATCCAAAATGCACACATCTTTATAGGTGCTTGTACTGCCTATACATCATTGTTTCTGAGGCTGAAGTAAACCAGATTGAGACAGTCACCCAGTGCAGACAAAGCCTTAGTCAGAAACGCCATGCTGGTCTCTGACTACCCAAATACCAGCCCATTTCCCAGACTGATCTTGTAACATGTTGCTTAAAACAGGCTGTGAACGTGAGCCACCCCTGTCAGGAAGGGTGGGGAGTTCTGCTCTGGGCTTTTCCCCTTCCCTCACTCTGGATGTTGAGCTACACCGGGACACGTGCACAGACAGCCTGAGAGATGTGCAATGTGCAGAAAGGAAAAGACACCACGTATTTAATTATATGGCACTCCAAGGAATGCTCCCATAATTTCAAGGGTGTTTATTTTAAGTGATGTGTGAGACAACCTCACAAGATGCTCATATATCAGGCAGTATGTGTCTAACTGTGTTCAGGAAATAATCCAACTTACTTGAAATCACATTTAAGAACATGACTACCAACTTACCTAGCCCACTAAAAATGTATTCCTTTGGCAAGGTTTCTCTCTCACTTTTTCCTCCTTTGTCCTCCTTTCTGCAGGACCAGCCAGGGCAGCACAACACCACTGGGCATGGGGCTCCCATCTCAGCAGGAGCATCCCAACGCATGCTGCTGACCTGCACTTAGTGGTGAGGGCTTCTTGTTGCCCCACAGCTTTGGCCATCCCCACAAGAGCTGCACGCACATGCTGGGAGGTGCCCTTGTTACACATTCCCTCCATGGTTGTGAAAAGGCAATTCTGGGGACTGGCACTGGTATCTGTGTTGATTTCCCTCACATCTTTCTACCTGACTGGGGTGAGTGGTGCACAAGAAATCTTCACCTGATTCTAACATTCCTGGAGCTACACAATAGGGTTCTGCTCTCACCTGTTTCAGTGATGTTCTTCAGCTAAGCTTCTAAACTGGTCTTTGGGGTGGGTCATTAAGACACAATTTGCAGTGTATTGCATCCTGTTCCCATCCGAGATGCCTTTAACATTGAGGCAGCAACCATGTACTAAGCAAGACTTATGGATTGAGCTCAGGGTGATCTGAGCTCTGGTTACACCCACAGCATGTTAAGCCAACCTTGGCAATCTCTGTCATCTCTTATGGGGCCATGATATGCCATATCATATGGGGCCAAAATGCAGAATAGCCATCCTGAGAGAGTCAAAGCCAGAGAACTGGTGCTGCAGTACGGTCACCTTGCAGTGCATGAGCACTGGCTCTTGTGTCCTGATAATATGGTCACATGTGAAATGAGTGAGCTTCTTGCTCTGAAGTGAAAGAACTGTGTGTCTTCACATGCCAGAACTTCAGAGATGTTTGAAATCCCTATCAATTTAGTAGCTTAAGCCTCATCCCTAATTGAAATAAGTGAGAGTGCCTATATTCTTTACTAGTGTTGGTGTCATAAATATCTCCATTAAGTAGCAATTAAGCTGCTGGGATTTGGGCTGTATGCCATTATAAGAGGTAATTATAAAAGAATTGGATTAATTAGTTCCTGAATTATTTATGTAGACATAAATATTGCACATGAGATCAGTATTAAGCAGGATACTGGCACGAAGAGAGGAGAGGAACGATACATTGATTTATGCTATTGCTTTAGTTCTTCCTCACAAAAATACTAGAAAAGTTGAAGTTTGTTCAAAAACTAACTATTCCCCCGTGAATGTGCATACATCACCCTATCAGCATTTATAGAAACATACTCCCCTGATAAAGCCATTCTGTCTGCTTTTGTAATCTCTCCAAGTCCCCACAAATAATAAGCATTGAGAGTTCTCTCTTGTCAATACAATGAAGTCAATCTTCTGTCTCTTGCGGTATAATTTAGAGCTAGGGGAAATGACTGATTTCACAGATATTAACTTTATCGAATATACAAACAACAGATGTATTATAGGGGAAGAAAATTTTGTGCGAGCAGCACAAAGAACTCCAGCAATCAGCAAATTCAATCTGCTTTTGACACTACAGCATTCCCACAGTCTAACAGTGCTCGTCAGCTGTAAAAATAATATAATACAAAGATGTGGAAAAGTGAAAACAAGGCAAGCTGTTTAGTATGCAAACAGGCAAGAACCTTAAACAGGAGACATTTATGAAAATAAAAAAATATGGCCTGAAATAAAATTGTCATCTCTAAATTTATCTATTTCCACGTTTCAGGGTCAGGAAGAAATTTGCTGAAAAGTAAAATACAACGTTGAAGTGGGAAAAGACCACGTGGCTCCTCCTCATAGCAAACAAGGCAATGGGGAAAACGTGTGTGGACATTTGTGGTTCATCCTATGAACCACTCTAGGGTGACCAGACCAACTGGCAGTAGCAGCTACCTGGTACAAATACATTAACTGCATGTTTTGTGGATCTCTCTAAGATAGCTGGAGAAACCTGTGGTTCAGACAGGGGAGGTGATGCATGCAATAGCTGGCACCCTGGGGACACCTGCAGCCAGGGGAGATGGAAAGCAAAGTGTCAAAGAAAGGATCCTTCTCTTGTCAAAATGGTCTGGAGGGGCAGGCAGGGAACGCATCTGATGCGTACCGAGAGCCAAGCATGACTGCAGACAGACTGGAAAATGGTTTTGTGGAAATTAGAACCTTCTCTTGTTTTTCTGAGCTTGCATTGCATCACAGCTGGTTGCCCTCACTGCTTCTGGGAGCTGTAACCAGCTCGTCTCTGAGTGTATCTGAAGTTTTGTGCATCTCTTAAATGGGGGACATGAACTATGGTAGACATGGAGAGGGGTTTTTTATGTTGTCAGAAGGAAAAGACTTTGGGGACAATATTTTGGGCCGTGACCCACAGCATCAAAAAACCAGAATTTTCTGCCCTTTCGTGGAAGCTGAAATACTTGAAAATGACATGTGAAAGGAGGGTGAGACCTGGAATAGCAGAGTCTTTGGTAGCAGTAAGCACAGAAAGAAATGGAAATGCTAAACGGACAGCTTCTGACAAGCCCAGTTTTTCAGCTTGATTTACAAGGCTCTCAACATGCACTAAATCACCCACTCCTAATTACAAATTAGCACAGTGAGTGGTTTGGTACAACTCTAAAAGTCGAGACTGAAGTTACTGGTCTCAGCTGCATGTGCATTTGGTGATTCTACACAACGATTATTTTCCAGGCTCCTACCTCTGATGGGTGCCATTTTCGTTTGACCAGGATGCCACTTTCTTTAGTTTTAACTGCTCACTTCCTGGGACTAGCAGAAGACAAAGCAAAGGCAGCCCCAAGAGTACAGCAGGGATGTTGTACACATCGTAATTTTGGCAGGCCTTTCACCTCAGGCCTCGTCCCCCTTCCAGGAGCTCCAGAAGACTAGGATTTGGGCCATGTAGCAACAAAGCAATGGATATTGCTGGGGCTGACATCAGTCTGGCTGTTTCACACAAGACACTCCTCACGTGGAGCTGGTCTAAAACACAGGCTAGAAGGGTTGCCTTGTAGGAAAGGCAGTATTGGTAGTGTTGAAATCTCAGGTTTCTGGCAGTTTGACTGTTTTTAACGGAAGAAGTCACAACAAGTCATTCTGACTTGCCTGTGTAAATTAATTTCATTTTGGTTTATTAAAGTGGTCAATCTGTTTACTGTTTTGCATAAGATGGTATTTTAGGATGTTTTGACATTATCAAAATGAAATGGTTCAACATGTAAACAGAACAATTTTGTGACTTTGTCTCCTGGAAGAGCTCTCTTTTCTCTTCGTAGTGATTAAGAATAAATTTTGAGTTGTCAGTATTCCCCTGAAATGCAGCTTTCTGGAAAGCTTTCATTTTTACACCAGAAGTAAGCTTCCGTGTACTGGGAAAATCCTCTGTCACTCATCTCTGGTGAAATTTCAACCTTTAATTTGCCTTTCCTGATGGAAAGCAGCTGGAATAAAAGCCGGATTTAGGGCCTGGGAATTCCTGGGTGTAACTGCTGGTGTGGAGTTTGCTAGTGGGACATGTAGAGTGAGACTGTCTGGAGTCCTTTTGCGATATTGATGAGTGATATTGATGGCATCCTTTTGTATCCATCTCACACAGCACTGGTTATTCAGTGCATCCTCAGGAGGCACTGAAATGAGGCTAATACTCCCAAAAAGGCAATTCTGAGGTAAGACGGCGTTCAAGTGTGCAGCTTGACCTTTACATAGAATTGAATCCTGTTGGCTTCATGCTCGCTTTAGTTCCTGGTGATGCCCAATAGTGCAAAGCTCCCTAGGGATCCTCCTTAGGGCTGTGAGCTTGAAGCATTAATGGCACCTCACTGTGTGCTCTGGGGTCACTCTCTTCCCTTCCAACGGGCTACAATGGAAAGGCTTAAATACACAGACAAAGACAAATGGGGTCTGCAGAGAAACGTAAATGTTTGTATAATGTATCTGCAAAAGCCAGTTGATGGCTTCCCACCTGCAAGCTGGCTTGTGCTGATATGGGGAGAAGGTTGCTCCTGGGCATATTCTGCATCTTCTCTCAGTTCTCCCAGGTTGGTAAGTGAGGCACTGTGGTGACGTGCTTGTTTCCTCAGGTGGGTGAGAAGTGGAAGGGAAAGGTTTGTGACTGGCTTAATTCATATACCAGAGTCTCACATAAGCCTCTGCAGCAGTTATCTGTCTTCTCACGTCATGGTTAGGAATCTGAGCCACAGGGCAACTCACCCAAAATTACAAATGCTCTCTCACTCCAGACCCTGCAGATCAGCTCATTTCTATGTCCAACTTGTGGTGCTCAGGAAGGTCTCTGAGATCAGCCATGGGAGCCTCAGGGAATGGCTGAGAATTAAATATGAACTTCCAGTTTTACATTTCAGCTCTTCTCACCTCAAAAGCCAACAATGCTGCATAGTCAAGAAACTTGTTGAGAGCCTAACATATATTCTTAACTCCCTTAGCCAGTGGAATTGGACGACACCATTGCACACGAGTGGCTAAAACCAGTATCTTTCACGGTATCTTTACTGGCGTGATTTAAACACTGATACAGTCTAGTGCATCTCAGATGGCAGGTTGTGGTTGCTCAGGCAATGCAAAATGGTTTGTTAGTTTTGTTGTATGTTTGCTTGTTTTTAAAGAGGAAAAGTGGAGGGGGTGGAGGGGTATCAGATGGCAGCAGTCATTCAGCAGCTCAGATGGGGAAGTGATATATGTAATTGCTGGTTGCAAATGTTTACACTATCTAGAATACTCCTGACTCTCTTTAATTGCTGGAAGAGCTTAGTTCCTGCAGAGTAGGAATCGAACATAAATACTTCTAAGAGTAATTTTTGTCAGCTCTTATTCTGGTGCTTTGTGGGTGAGACAAAGTCCATTATGAACTCAGAATGAAGGGGTATCATGCAGTTCGCTTCCCTGTGTCACTTTGGTGTGCAGCTGGTGCTCCAGAGGAGGTGTTGACACCCCAACACCCAACCTCATCTCAGTGCCTAAGCCTATCTGTGGCTGATGGGGCTGAAGGAGCTGGTCCCAGCCCACTGCGCTGGCTTGGACGCGTAGCTGTGTGTCAGAGCTGCTCAGCCACCAGGCAAAGTGGTTTAGATAGAGATATATATATGTACAGTGCAAGCAGTGTCAGCTCTTCCAGCTGTCAAGGTGGTCACCTCTGGAGCAAAATCCTGCTTGACAAAGCCAATGGTGAAATTGGCCCTCACGCACAAAGGCACTTCAGGTGACAGTGGGACATCCCCAGCCTGTGCAGCTGTAACTGTCAAGAAGCACTGTCGGTGAGTTTGATAGCTTAGTATTATTTATATTATTATAAATTATTATACAGGGCTGTGGGTAGGTGACTGCAGGCTGGGCAGGGGAAGCGCAGACTGCGCTACAGCCACTGCACTGTGCGGCCATGAAAATGCTGTTACAGGACATTCGGCCCTTTGTTACCCGGTGCAGCTGGAGGGGAGAGCCTGAGCAGGGGGCGCTGGCGATCCCCCAGCTTCGGCGAGGACGAATTTTAGCTCAACCCTGCCCGAGCCGATAGAGGGGAGCTGGCGGCGGGCGCTGCTGAGGGGCTGAACTCCCCGGCGGGCCCCGCGCTGCAGCCGCCGCTCGCCGCCGTCAGGTGGAGCCCGCGCCCCGCCGACGGGCCGCGCCGCCCGCCCCGGGAGCCCCTCCGCGCTGTGGGCGCTGCGGAGGCCTCTCAGCCCTCCCCGCAGCTGCGGTACCGGGAGCCTGCTGGCCCTCGGGGCGACGTCCGGCACAGCGGTGTTTACTATGGACTCAGTTCTGAGGAGTCTCTGGCCGAACTGGTTTCCCACCGCAGCGCCGGGTGAAAGCCCGTGTCCCTGGCGGATGCCCGTGTCCCTGGTTGATGCCCATGTCTCTGATGGATGCCCATTATCACAGCTGAGGTTGTTTCAGGGTGTGGGCAGCGTCCACCGAACAAGAAGCTCACGCTTATTTCTCACTTGTTAATACATTACCGCCATATGTTGTCGAGAATCGTATTTGTCTTCCTGACAGTGCTGCTGCTGAATTGCAGGGAGGGAAAAAAAAAAAAAAAAAAAAAAAAAAAAGCCTGGAAAACTTTTCTATTGTATAGTTCAGAAGCTCTTTGGAAATTAGTAGTCAAGAGGGAGAGTTGGTTTGAGGTTTTCTTTCCAAATCTGCTGAATATGGAAGTGATCATCCCCCTGTACTGGACACTGGGGAAGCCACACCTCAAATACTGGGTTCAGTTTTGGGTCCCTCTCTACAAGAAGGACACTGAAGTGTTGAAGCCATGTCCAAAGAAGAGCAATGACGCTGGTGAAGCATCTAGAGCCCACGTCTTGCAAAGAATGGCAAAGGAGGCTCAGAGGAGACCTTGCTCTCAACAGCTCCCTGATAGAAGGTTGTAGCAGATGGGGGTCAGTATCTTCTCCCAAGTAACAAGTGATCGGACAAGAAGAAATGGCCTGAAGTTGCACGGGGGGAAGTTAGGTTTCGAAATTAGGAAAAATATTTTCAACAAAAGGATTGTCAAGCCCTGAAACAGGCTGCCCAGGGAAGCAATTGAGTGTGTTAAGCTGTACTTAACTCGGGGAGAAGGGAGTACAGGTTCCCTACCAGCAGCTGGGCTCTTGTAAGACAGTGGCTTCACCTCCTAAAGCATTATCCCTACAAAAGCAGCAATGCTTCCTGCTAAATTAGATTAGTATGTAACTTCTGACACTCTGACATGGTGGGAGCAAGGAGCTGGATTGGTGGTAAAGTTTTCCTCTCAGGTCTCAGTTTTGGCTCTGGATCTCCCTGTCTCCTCTCCTGCACTGGAGGGATCCTAGGGGAGCCAGGAGGAATGGTAATGATCTTGAGAAAAACTCACACTTTTTTGGTGACAGGCACAGCTGGGAAATGCCTGTGGCCAAAAATGCCTTAGTGAGCAAAGATGATGTGCACCACCTCACTGTGAAGTCTCTTGGTGACCTTAGGGAGAGGTTTCTGAGAAGAAAAGGTGGAAAGGGGAAACTTTTCCTGGTAGGAGAAGGGATGGATCTGTCAAGTTGTGGCATATCTTTGTTTCTTCGCCCTAAATTTGACACCATTTTCTGGTGTCAAGCATACTTTTGTGCTGCTTATCTGCTGAGAGATCTCCTGGGGACAGAGCCAGAATAAGGTATCACATGGGAGACCAGCTAGAGATGGGGCAATGCCACCCCTGAAAGCCCTCCCTGAGACAGAGAGTCCTCATCTGAACTGCCTCTCTCACGAGCCTGTTGTCCCAGGGTTGTGTGGTGATACCTTGTGCTCCAGCTGCACTTGGATAGGACACAAGTGAGCTGGACATGCTGACATGTCTGACCCTGCGGTTGTTACTTGTCTGAGTAAGCCAGGGGCAAAGGAGAGCAAAGCCATATAACACATAACAGTTCAGTGAGAGAGCCGAGTGTAAATCTCAGGAGCTCAAACCCTCAGTCCCGGTCTGTGACCTGTAGGAAACTTTTCCAAGTGCTGCTTTACAACAAAAGACTCTTTCCACAGTATTTTTAGCTTGAATGGAAGAAGCAGATTTTACCCAGAAATTTTCTAAAAGAGATGAAAAAAGATCCCTGGGCTGTTTGTATGCTATTTCAGAGCCCATCTCTAACGCTCTGCGGGAGGCAGGTTAAACAGGTGGAATGGGATGCCGTGCATTAAAATTGCAGCTGAAACCTCCCGTCACTCATTATGGCTGCATTATTCTGCACCGCTCCTGACAATTGAGGGCTGAGGAGAAAGTGCACGGAAAATTGTAGAACAGCCATCTAAGCCACTAAATAGGGTGGCCGTGACAAAAATGAATGGCAAACCCTGCTCCCTTCCCTCTTTCCAGTGGTTGAGAATGATCATTGCCAGCAGTAGCTGAGGTACACAGGGCTAAGGGACCACAGCGCCAAAATCAGTGTCCCAGTGCATGACCTGCTGTCCCAGCTGGACCATGGGGCTGCGTGCCCAGACAGCAGTCCCCTGTAGCATACCTTCATTTATGCTTCAGCCTGTTGCCCTATGGAGAAAAGATGAACATTGTTTAGCATTAAAAGAAAAAAAAAGAGTTGCTAGATCATGTAGAAGTGGGAGCCCAGCTCTGTTTTCCAAAAGCCTCAGAAAAAGACACGGCTCGCTGCCTCTAAATTAGGTCACAAATTTTCTGGCTGATCTGGCATCTTGGTGGTCACCCTGAAGGTAAAGGTCTGAACAAATGATGTTTTACTATTACAAGTTCATGCACCCCTGCTGCATTCCCACTAAAGGTGGAGGAAGGTGCCAATGTGAAACGCGGTGACTTTGGGGAATCCGGAGGAATCACCATTCTTGGGAAGGCGCAGCAGCGAGGGAACCATCGCTCCTCATGGGTGGTCGACAGTCTGCAGCACTTAACACGTGTCACCAATTTGATGAAATATAATACTCTGGGGGAGAAAAGATATGTGATGGATGTGTGTGTGCTGCAATCTGGAATCACTCATGTAGTTTATTGCCAGGCCCTTTATTCAATCAAATTCTTCATAAACATGGGAAGCGCTGATGTTGACATATGCTATCTACTGCATCTATGGGTGTGCTTCTGCAGCTCTTCTCCTGTTAAATGCATTGCCATCAGCCCAAGATGTGCTCCAACAATGCTGAGTGGCTTTCCTCACAGGGTCTCACTCTCTCCTTGCTATGTACATGCAGCTTTCTTTGATGGTCATACATCAAAAGCAGGATCAGACCCTCAGGAAGCACAAGGTGACATGCAAGACAAAAGAGGAACAGATGCAGATATGTTTCCAGTCCTGGCTCTGAACTCTTCCTTTGTTCCTCTAATTGATTGTTTGCTACCAATGTTTTCTGTAACGAGGATGTTTTCTGAGCAGAAGACGAGGACACTTGTGCCCTTGGCCAGTTTCAGATCAATAAGCTGCTTGAGCTCTGCACAGGTATCAGAGTGGGCTTGGGACTCCCACAGCCCCAGACACACTGGGGCATATCACCTTCAGCTCCCAATGCTGCAGATCTCTGCAGCATTCAGGTTTGGTTTTATAGGCATTTGATGCTGCTGACAGGAGAATGTTAAAAATTATGAGGATGGATGCACCCAAAGTGGGCAAAAAATGCATTTTTTGTTATGAACAGCAGCCATCACTGGAGAATATAAAATAGATGTACCACACTTCTGGAAAATAACTCCTGTCTGCTCAAAATGCCCTTTCTGTAGAGCTCTACCTCTCTGTTGCTTATCCCATTTTGCACACAAGTCCTTGTCTTTACTGATATAAACATATTCTTGACCTGATGCAAGAGGACACCCTTAGTGAGGAACAAGGCAGTGCAGGGATTTCAGAAGAACCTGTGGATAGCTGTCAGTGCTCTGTTCCCCCCCAGGCTTGAGTTTGGCCACATGAATACAATAAAAACCTTAATCTAGACTTAAGGCTCTTTTCTGTTTTGTTTACCTGATTTAAGAACAAATTTTCTCCCTATTGAAGAAAACGCCAAAATCTTCCCTCCCTTTGCCTGTTTTCATCCCTCCTCTAAGTAGCTATGACCAGGATGGCTTCTCTGCAAGTCTGTGTTCTGGAGACAGCTCCCTGGAGCAGCTCTGATCTCACAGATCTGTGTAGGACTGCTGCTTGTCCTGGTGTGCTGGTGCATCTGAGTCCTGTCCTGGACCTGCTGGGAGCCATCCTTGTTCAAGAGGCATTTTCAGATAGAGGAAGGTAGTCGTGGCTGTGGCATATTGCACAGGCTGGTAGAGGAGTGGTTCAACCCTACCTCTGCAATAAGGAGGGTGTGCAGTAACTTTGTCCCTCCGCCTTACCCTTGTGCTAATCGGTACATGTGTGTGCGTGCATAGGAAAGGGATGTCTTGGGTTTTGGGGTATTTTTTAGAGGGAAGCAAAATATTTTTTGCAGTGCTCTCAGAGAGGCAAAGATAATGCCTTCCTAAACATCTTTGAGTACTCTCAAATAGTACTGATCTCTGAGTTTTTCTGTTTGTTTTAGGAGGATGGGCTAGGGATTTTCACAACCAAACTTCAAAGGTTAAAACTAGTGATATCAGCAGGAAAACATGTGAATTTAACCTTTGCCTGTAGCTATGTAAGCCACTTAATTTCATAAAGTTTGCATGAGAATGACAAATGGTTTCTATGATTGTCAGAAGGATATAAACTTTGTGGGGAGGAAGAGAAAAATGGCTCAGGACAAGTGCTCTTCAGAGTTTGCTTGTGAGTGCGTTTACTTGGTATGAATAGTTTTCATGGCAATGCATATACAAATAATTTGACCTTCTCCAGGACTCCTCTGTTGTATAGGATCCTGTCCTCCTTTATCTGTGCACTGGTAAGAAACAAGGTGTAAGGGCTGGTGTTGCTTGGGCAAGGACCTGCCAGTCACCGCTATGTCATCAGGACTGGCTCAGGGGGAAAAACCATCTTTTGACTTTCCTGAGGGCAGTTCAGTTTCCGTAAGTCCCTTCCAGAACCCCTTCAGGACAGCTCCAGATAGGAACATCCTGAAATATTTGCTTTCCTGTCCTCAACATTTCCTTTCCATGAGAGGCCACCAAAGATCAGAGCAAGAGACTTCCAGTTAGGGAGGTATTGCCCTTTGAGTGTGATGTGCGGGCTCAGTGGTCACAGTCCAGCAGGTTGCACACATGAAGCACAGCCTGAGGAACAAGCAACATGGACCCACAGCAACACTCACTCGAGAAGCTGGACAACATATTCCCACAATAACATTGAAATGCATTTTTCTGGTGATTGCCCATGTGTACAGCTCTTCATGCACAGAGCTGGGCAAGCACCTAGCTGAGAGGAGCAAGCCAAGAGATCTCCCCAGCATTGCAGGTTTGCTGCTGTGTCTGGCAGTGGCAGTGCAGTTTGTGTGGCAGGAGTCCTCGTTCCTCAGGGGGCACAGTCTTGGGTGAGCTGATGAGAGGCAATGCTGCCCAAACTCTGATCTGTTTAGCTGTGAGCCAGCTCAGAGCCAGACACGATGCTGGGCTTAAGCAAACACTCTGCAGCCATGGCTAGAGAGCTAACCTGAGTCTAGCCACTTAGGAGAGTGAGCACAGCTTGTTTCATAGATAAACTCTATAATGACACGCTATTTTTTTTACTGTGCTTTATTTTCCCAGGAATAAAGATAGAATAAAATGTCTTTTCTCCATCTTCCCATTATGTTGTGTTATTGCTGCTGTGTCCCTGTGGGACAGAAACTCAGCTGCCACAATGTGTGGATGTAGCAGAAGAGAGACCTGACATCAGCTGTAGGTAACTCGGGTTGCTTTAGAGCAGATAAGCAGTAACACAGTTGTTTTTTACTGTGTTGAAACAATAATAAACTAAACAAGGTGCCATCAAAGTGGGTCTGCAGACGTCTAGCAACCAAAACCATCTGGTCTAGCAACCAAAGATACCCCAACAATAAAAACTCATCTGGTTGTGTAATCACATTAATTTAGGCATATCTCAGCTTTTGAGAAAAAGAAAAGAGGGAAGAAAGAAAAAGAAAAAGAAAAAGAAAAAGAAAAAGAAAAAGAAAAAGAAAAAGAAAAAGAAAAAGAAAAAGAAAA
>WUAM01000306.1:21044-65414 GCA_024336885.1 Actenoides hombroni
AAAGAAAAAGAAAAAGAAAAAGAAAAAGAAAAAGAAAAAGAAAAAGAAAAAGAAAAAGAAAAAGAAAAAGAAAAAGTTACGCTCTTGTCTTCCTGAGCCAGAGGAAAGTTTAAAACTTTAGGTAAATATAACCCTGCATTTCAAAGATCAGAAGTTAGTTCCTACCTCGAAGAGCAAACATCATCCACAAATGATTTTT
This sequence comes from Actenoides hombroni, assembly GCA_024336885.1. NCBI lineage: Eukaryota > Metazoa > Chordata > Aves > Coraciiformes > Alcedinidae > Actenoides > Actenoides hombroni. Next base: position 21,244 of record WUAM01000306.1, read on the forward strand.
AAATGCTGTTATTATTTATTGATTTTATTTTTTTTTTTTTAAACTTCAGGATCTAAAGACTGCACCATGATGCTGGAGCAACTGCAGTCAAGATTTTGATCATTGAAAATTGTCAGTGCTTTGTAAACTGTTACATGGTCAATGAAGGTGCTACACAGCAGTTGTAGATATTGAATTAACCTTGCTATTTAGTGCTAAATACAAAAGGCATGTGCACTGATTGCCTTGCTAAGTTTCCATACTGGGATCAGGAGAAGCTGCTCTGGTACTGCTACTTTTTTCTGTTCTGCGTGCTACCTCTGTGCTGCAAAATTATCCAAAAAAAAATCCACTGAGTTTGCACTGATTACACTGGTTTTTATGGTATGTATTTGTTTTGAAATTTATTATCTTTTCTTGTGCTCGCTGTCTGAACTCATATTTGTAGGAAAGAACGGTCCTTTTGCACTTCTACTGAGTTCAATGTTGTAAAGAGGCTCTTCTGGGACTGTGATCAAGATTATCATGCTGTAGGTGTGTTTGGGACTGTTCTTCACTCTTAGAGTTCATACATTTAATTCATACATTTAATGCCCTGTCTGGAGATGACTTAGTCATGTGAACACAATTGTTACATTCATTGAGTAGCAAATGGGTGAAACACAGCGCGAGCCATCTTGCTGCGTAGTTTTCTGCCCTGTGGAAACAAGCAGCAGGGACAGAGAATGCGTATTGCTTTGGCAGGCGGGATGGCTGGGTAGGATGGCTTGCAGGGACAGAGCCCTTCAGCGGGCAGGTGGCTGGGAGCAGGACTAGACCTGGCTCCTGCTCAGTCCTGGCATGTCTGCTTGGCTGAGCTCTGGGTAATTAGGATGTGACTGTATTTGGGGAAGTCAGGGATGAAATTCTGCCATCAAACCATTGACACGTAACAGGGGTGACTGTAGTCAGGAGTGTTGTGGTCCACAGGGGGAGATGGGCATCTACAGAGGGGATTTGGTTTGCCAAATAGCCACTGTTTAAGAACCTCAATCAGATACCTTAGACTAGCTAGGGCAGACCCAAACCGAAGTGTCAAAAATACCATTAAAAGCATTGTACTTTTTTGTCTATACCATAATTTCCCTGTGTAGTGGAGGCAATGCCAGACTGGTGAGCAGGGAAGCTAAATCCATTCATATTTAAGAGTCTCCTTCTCATTGTACATTTGGGTACTTAACGTCTTCCAGCATCTCTGTGCCTGAATTCCCTCATCCATAATTGAGCCATGTTTTGAGACCGAGGCGTATCGTGATCCTGTACAACTTCTGCGCATCACGGTCAGCGAGAGGCTGTGAGCAGGTGTTGTTTTTTCCACAGTGTAGAGAAAAATGAACCCACACCCCAACCACGAGACGAATTGGTTGTAACAATAATTCCAGTGATGTTAAGCTTCTGCTGGCATTTGCAGTAGCGTAACTAATAGCAGAGCTTGCTCTTTGCTCCTCTCTTGGCTGTGAGCATTCAGCTCTGTTGCTGTAGGGAAGGGAAGCTATTCAGGATGGCTGGCTCATACAAGGACAATAATGATAGCTGTAATATTTTACACATCTTCTGTTAACGGTGCTTGTTGGCAGAAGGGAAGAGGGAGGATATGATTTCTTTAAGCAATACCTTTTTAAGCAGGGAAGTATAACTAAAAAAGTGAGTGAGGTTTACCAGGAGTAAGTTCATGTTCATTATTAATGTTGATTAGTTTTGTTCTTTCAGCTTTTAGAGTGTGTGTCTGAGTGATAAGGGATGTTCATGGATGTTTATTTGACTAGAGCCAAGAACTAAGTCCAGAGGCTTGGTTGCTTTTGCTCGGTGCTTTTTAATAACCAAATAATTTCTTTGGTACTGTTCCAGAGCCAGCCAATATGAGTTGCATCATTTAAGGCAGTTGTCTACCTCCTGGGGTTGTTTCCAATGATGCGATAATTTTTTCCTGGCTTATTTGCTCATTTTTTTTCATGATGAGAAGTGGACTGTTGCCCTCTGATTGGAAACAAGCTCTGAAATACCTGGCTCCAGCCTTGCTGGGAGTTATGTAGTAATTAAAAGATGGCCAGCCCAGTTAGGTAATAGTAGTAAATGTTCTACTCTGGTTTCTGCTTGAAATATATCCAATAGATTTATGGGTGAATTGAATGCTGAGAGGCTCAAAATTATTTTTCTCCTATAAATACTTAGTCTCCAGCTATGCAAAGAGAGCTGTCCAAAAAAAGAGAGCAACTTCAAGGCAAAAGTCTGAAAAGATCTGACTCACAGCAATTGCATACAATAAAGTGAAATCCCAGAGGGAAGTTACTGTGTCCATGAACTTCAAGAAGTACTCTAATTCAAGGGAGTTTGTCCTGTGGTTTTCAACCCCTTGTCTTTGCCAAAACACATATTTCTTAAAATGGCTAGTGTATAATTCTGCTGCTGTATAAGTAGTTTCATTTTCTTCAATAGAGCTTTGTAGCTAGATGAAATTACTTGTTTGTGTATGTATTTGGATGATTTGGGCCAGAGCACTGACTAAAGCTGTTTTAAAATAGTAAGTTTTACAAGACAGTCTGCTTACTCCACTAGAAATGTGGTTGATGGCATCCAGCTCTACACTATGTCTCTGCACTGAACTGCAGTCTTCAAAGCTCCAGTGGGTTGTGCATTTCCAATTACCTGGGATGCTTGCACAGGTTATCCTGTCAGCTAGAGGCAGAAAAGGCACTTTTCATTTGCAGATAGATGCAAGAAGATCCAAGTAAATTAGAAAAAGAGCACATATACTTGGCCCTTGGAGAGACATGTTGGGTCCTGTTGTGTTTTATAATGTTAAGTCACTTTGTTCCTTTTGCAGGGAGGTCCCAGCAATTGTACTGCTACTTCTTCTTAATTTGAAATAACCCAGGACAGAAAGGTTGAGTAAACTTGAATTGGGGTTCCCCAGCATCCCTGGTCAACTCTCATCACATATCACTCTGTATAGATGTTCCAGAAGTGTAAAGAAATCATTCTCATATGGAAAGTAAGCCTGATTATTTGAAACCTTTTGGGTAAGAATAAGAAGGTTTTTTTCAGTGTTCATGTTTTATTTTAAGGTATCTTCCACTGCTTCTGTTGTCTTCACTCTCAAGTCAGAGGTAATAGACCCTTCAGCTTCTTTAAGCTGAACACTTCTACATGTCCTTTTCACTCCATTTTAGAAAAAAAAAATCCTACCAGTTCTGTCTCTTCCCATAGTCATTGTCCTGGTTTGAGTGAGAACAGAACTAATTCTGTTCAGCAATTTTGCTTTTCAGCTCAGTTCTTCTAATTAACTGCACTTCCTGATGTTAGCAGCCTGTTCTCACAGACAGTGTCTGCTTCTAGTGGTGATAACACCCCATGTTTAGAGTTAGTACCAAGGGTTGGTGTGCTGACCAAGGTCACTGCTGGATCTTGTGCAGCATGTTGAGATGTGCAGAAAGTAAAAGGCAGCACTTGTAGGGAGGAGCGGACAGGACAGGTGACCCTAAACTGACCAGTGAGGTATTCCATCCCATGTACATCATATTTGGTATAAATCTGAGGGATCAGGACAGCCTGGCTTGGCTTGGATCTTCTGGCTTCTTCCTTCCTTCCTTCTTCAATGGCCAGCATGCAAGGAGGACTCTGTACATTCTGCCTTTGACCCTGATCAGTGTGTCCTGAACCTGGTACCAGAATCCAGCTCCTAAACACAGCTCCCGTCTGCTGCAGGGCCCAGACTGAGACTTTCCTGGTGCCTGCTCCACAGCATCAGTGGTGATGTAATTAGCTTCGAGAGTGTTGGGTTTGATACTGGATTTGTATATATTTGTGTATATTCCATTATTATTATTTTCATTAAAGTAGTTCTAGTTTCCTTTTCTAATCGCTAAGTCTCTCTCCCTTATTCCCTTTTTCTTCCCCTTTTGGGGGGGAGTTAACAGACAGTGACTGTTAAAGGTCTAGCAGGCTGCCCTGACCCTACACCGTGACAGTCATCTTTAGCCACTCTAGAAGGAAGAACTATTACCATAATTTTCTAGTTTGGCTGTAAGAAAACAGCTTCAGCACTGAGTCAGGAAGGGCTGTGCAGGAGACCAGTGGTGCTGAGAGTCTGCTGAAGGCAACTGCAAATCCCACTCAGGATGTCAATGAAGGTGAGGTCTCTATTGTCTAGTTGAGGGATCTGAGACAGACGCCTGCATCTAGTGACTGCAATAGTGCCATGCCAAGAAGCGTGGATTTGGAAGCTGGTCTTGTCTGTAGAATGCCTCAGCTTTCTGTAAGGTCTTATTTAAGTGAAGATGAATGTATTTTGTCTGGTCTCCAAAGTCACCTCTGCCCATGGGATTTCGGCATGTAATTCTTATTTAAAAGACAGATTTTCACCATTTTTAAGTGGAAGCAACAGGCACTGCAGAGAGCTGTCCTGGTCCTGAGCTAATCCCTCTGGGCTAGATGTAACACTTAGATAATTTAATGTGCAAAGCTTCAGGTTGTCGTCATTATATTCGTTCACATAAAGTACTCTATACTTTAGGAACAATTTGGCTGAGGCAGCTGGGATAGTTCTGTGTAAGTATGTCATGAGATCAAGCCTTTTAATGTTCATAAAAAGACAGCATGTCAATTTAAAGTCTCATCTGTCCAATGCATCTGAGGTCTGTTGATTTATGAAGTACTGTAAATTGCAATCATATAAGCCTGTAACACTCTGGCAGCTATTTAAATAGCAAAACTTGCTTCCAAAAACATGATATATGGAAGACATAAGAGTTTTAAAGCAGGAGACTGCCTTAATAGGGAAGGACTATTAGCATTCATTTACTGACAAGAAAGAGCTGATTTTCCTTACAAGAAATACTTTTTCATAGCCACCCCATGCTACGTATTAATCAAATCATAGCTTTTCTACTGCCAGGATCCCAAGTAATATTTGCTTGTTGGAGAGTTGGAAAATGTTAATATTCTCTGAATACTTGGTAACAGAGCTGAGCAGTCAGGGCAAGCACTGAGTTTCTGGTCCCCAGTAAAATCAAAGGCCAAATGTTCATTTGCTGGTGAAACCAAATGAACACTTGCGACCAGGAGGGACATGGAAGAATGCAAAATCAATCAAGCTGAAGTGTCCGTTTGCAGCAGGAAAGTCCAAGGGCCAAATGTCACCCTAAGTACACTGCCATTCACCAAGGATATTCTATTAAACCCCCTCTACCTCCAGAGGTTGTTTCATGTGGTTCCAGGGGGAGGGTGATGCCAGCGGGCAGAAGTGCAAGTGCCTGCCAGTTTTGGGTGCCTTAGATTGGCACTTCTGAGATGATAAAAGACACGTGAGTCTCATGAGATGGGAATAGGAGATTTGAGCAGCCTGGCTAACTTGCTCGTGTTGACACAGAAGCCTTGGTTTGTAAGTGAGCTGAAGTCTTCAGCATTTAAAATAGTTCTTATCTTGAAGGCCACAATGAGAAGGAAATGACTGTTTATAGATAGCTGTGCTCCAGGAAGCAATGAGGAGCGGCAGAGCACAGGACAGAAATGCACACTGATGTGATTTTAATTGCATCTCAGAATAAGAAAAATAGTGATTTCCTGTGTAACATACATCATAGATAATAAAGATATTTACAGAAAGAAAATCACAACTAAAAGGTAATTCTTGCTCTTTAACATTTCACCATAATTGCCTCCCAATCAAGGGACTGTTGAAAATGAAATTATTCTGTTTAACTGGGATCCTGTTTGTTTCACTAGATCAGCTTATAATTTTTAGTATCTTAGGAGGATAAATCTTTTGTGTAAAAGGGTATTATTCTTGATATTTTATAAATGTGCTACATGTGCTCATCATCCTAAATGACTGTCCCCAAACCGCACAAACCATCTGCAAGAGAGAGAGACTTGGAAACATGATACAGAGAGAAAGGTGATGGTTGGGTGGGGATTGCTCTGGTCTAAATGAGGCTGATTCGGTCACAAGGGCAACTAAGTCTTGGTTGTGGTACCATGAAGGGAGTGCTGGGGTTTGGCACTTGTAAACGCCCTGGTGGGAAGAAGCATGCTGTGGCACCTCTTCTCCTAAGGGAGATCATGGGGCTTCTTGCTTTTAGCACTGACAACAGGTTGGAAGGAAGAACTGAAAATCTTGTTATTAAATGTAACCCTAGTACTGAACACTTGACTGAGCTTTGTCTTCTGAGGATACATAAGGCTGCTGGAGCCTCTAAAATTGCTCACTAAAAATGCTAAGTGCAATGTGCATCTTATCAAGCAAAAGCCTGTCTCTTTTGCACACACAAGACTTGCATTTAATTTCCTTCCAGCTGAAGTCCCTATTATAGCATTATCTTTCAGGTGTAACAAGATAACTGCTATGCTGATATTAAGACTTGGAAAGGCCATCAAGAGGCCTCTGGGAATTGTGCCATGGAGGAGGAGACGTGTAAACTGGGGAGGATCCATACATACAAGCTCAACCTTTTGCATAGAAAAGTATTGTTAAATTCATTAAACCTTCCTCGTCCTGCTTTCTTGTGCTGCAGTAGGAAATGGCTGTTGTAGCTAACAAATGTACTTTACTTAGCACTTGTTTACTTAGGCTGTTTGTAAGAAGGCAAACTGGAGGGAAGACTGATGAATCATTTCTGGGACCAGTAAAATGATGCTTGTTTAACCTGCAGGCTGGCTTGTGGAGTGCAGGTATACACTGTTCTGCGTGCTATGTGCACTGGGGATTACACCTCATTTAATTCTCTTTTCAGTGTCAAGTTAAAGATTCTGAAAAGGAGATGCAAAATGTTTGACTGAACATATGGTGCTCTCTTCATAGGCTGATTATATCCCTATCTCCAGGCCATATTCTCAGTGAATATTAATTTCTATATGCCACCTAAATTTAGGGATATAATAATTTGATTAATGTGCTTGAATTTCGGTTCCAACACAGGAATTTTGTACCAGTGCAAACATTCCGTAAAAGATTTGAAGGCTGAAGTTTAAATGGATTTTTACTTTAGCAGTATGATACAGTCTAGGTAGCGTTAACATGTGACCTGTAGCCAATCTTTATCTCAATCATGTCAGGAGAAGAGTGTTCCTATGATACAGACAGGGTCTGGAGTAGGTCCTATCTCCCATATAAGCATCTCACTCAGGGCCAGGTCTCACAAGTGGCCTGGATACATGTGATGCTATGATGAAGAAAGCTCCATTGAAATCTGGCCTAGAGAAGACATTGCTGGGTGTATCGTACTCTAAAGCTCTGTTTTTACCAACTAAGATTCTTGAGACTTGTGTACTATAAAAGGTGAGAAATTGCCAAAAGTGTGTCTGGTATTGTATCTGATGTTTTTCTGCAACATCTCTGAAGTATTTCTCCAATTTCTTCTCATCTGTGTGTCTTGGTGTATAAAACTGATAGTATCCTCTGTATGATGTCCAACCACATCTTTCAGAAACTGCTGAAGAAATATTTTCAGTGGCTATTCTCGTTTAGGTTTATATTGGAGACTGTACCTCATAACACCAGCTTGAATGCTGAGCACTGACACAGAGCCAATCCTGAAGGAATAGATGGATCACTTTAATAAAATAATGACATTTCCCTTAAACCTGTTAGGAAGAAGAATATTGTTTTGGAGCAATTATTTTCTTTTAAAGCTTTAGGACAACTTTCAGTGTTGCTTACAGTCCTGTTTCCTTCCACAAGTTTTCTCTTTTGGACTCTTTGAAATACGTGTGAAGACCTTCACGTCAATGTGAATAGGCTAAACGTGGAACCATTTCCAATGTACTATCTTCTGAAGCATTACATTTTCTGCCTTTTGAGCTGTTTTTCTATTTGGCAACAGATGACAGCACAATAGTGTATAAACTTTATTGTCTTGAGCAGTCATGTCCCTTAAAAGCTTTTTCAGGTAAATTCCTAAACTGGAGACTCAGATTAAAAAAAAAAAAAAAAGTTTTTCTTCATTTGAAGCCAAATATATAGTCATTGTTTTCAAATACTTTTTAGTTACTGACTTGGTATTCATGAACAGGAATGTATAGATTAGACCATAAAGGAAAATAGGAGTCCTCATGCTTGGTTACAATTACTGCTTTGCTCAGCAAATCATAAATATAATGTAATTTTGCTGCCATTAGTTATATTGTTTGCTCCCTGACATTTCGAGTTTTGCTGTGGCAGCAGCTGAAGTTTTGTGCTCCAAATCCTCAAGCTTCTAACAGTAAATCAAGAAGAACCTCTGGTAGCTGAGGCAGCAAAGGTTCATGATGCGATTTCACAGAGACAGGCGTCTGTGCAAAATAAGTTCCTTAATGCTAGGTAGTGTCAAGCTCTGACAGACACGTAGAGCTGTTCTATTCAACTTCATTTAGGTATATTGTTGGTTTCAGTAGGTATTCACTGATGCATTTATGTTTCTTGTAACTGTAAGCGACAGGTGGGAATGCCAACATGGGGAAGAGGTCTCAGCTGGCAGAGTGGATTCCGAGTGCATGCTAGTGCTGGAGCATTTGCTCACATCAAACCCAGTATGGTCTGTATTTGAGTTAGATGTGGTGGAACTGCATCTGTGAAAGCATATCTAGATATTTTTTACTCCTAGGTAGATCTTGAACTTGGGTGTTGCAAGTTTGTGCTTTAAACTCCTGAAAATCTCCATTAGGAACCATGTAACCATAGAACTAAATCCCAGTCCCTGAACTCAGGAAGGGTTCTGTCTCAGCTTAATTGTTCTTATGCAAATTTTGGGTCCACATAGAAACTGCTCTAGTTTGCTCTGCTTCAAAGTTTAGACTGGTTTGAACACATTCTGCGGCACACCAGATCTCCCTTGACACAAATCATAACCAGGACAGCACTGCTATGGCACTACCTGCAGAAAACAAAGCCTTAAATACCTCAAAGAAAAAGGCAAAAAAATTTCTGAGAGGAGAAAAGTAGTATCATCACCTGCTATACATAAGAGAGCATGTTCATAGGGAAGGGGAACCTGGTGTCTCCAGCAAGGATAGGGCTGCAAGTGATCTTTGTTCTTTTAGCTCATGTTTACACTACAGGACAGCATATATCCCCGTGATAATTCTGTGCCACTGAGTTTGCTTTCAGGAGTTGTTCCATGGTCATATAAAAGGGAGGATTTGTATGCTGCTCTACTGCTTTAGTGATTTACACTGGACTTGGAAGAACAAGACTTGGAATAAGGTTTTAGGCAGTTCTTATTTTTTTTTTAACACAAGCCAGAACCAGTAATTCCTTTGCCCCATGTGTGCTTCCCACATCAGTAGCTCAGGTCACATGATGAGTTTGTGCTGCTTCTGGTTGGTTTGTATCTGGATTCTCAGTATGATCAAATTCTCTGAATCCCTGAAAATTCTTACTTTGTTTTCTATAATCCCCCACTTGCTTTAGTTTGCAGCCAACCTGTTCATTTCCCACCATTCTGGAGTAAACAGCAAACATTGCCCTGCAGAAAAGTTGTCCTTGGGCTGTAACAACTGCCTGAGGGGAGGCTGAGGATCACTATGGAACACAACAGCAGCACACACAGAGATGTGATTGGTACTTGAACAAAGTGAAAGAAAGAAATTTTGTGCTCCCAGGTCAGTGCTGGCTTATGCTCTACTTATATTAAAAAAAAAAATAATTAAAAAATTTGTTTTTTCTTTCAGATTTTTACAGTCTTTCAGATAAACACCCACAAAGCAGGGGAAGGTGATGTGCCTTCTCACTGATACAATGAGGGACCACCATCTGCAAAACCTATGTAGGAGGTAAAATGAATGTCGTGCTCAGTGTTCAGAGGAGGTGCTGCTTGGCTGATAGGACTGATATCAAGGCATCCTCACCAGCTGTACACGGTGTCACTAGGTAATACCTCAATGCCTTACCCGTATTTCATGATACCCGGAGACAGCAATCAAAAGACAATTCACCATGCTATGGATTGAGCTAGGGGCTTCTGAATAAAAATAACCTTTTATTAGCCTTACCTAAATAGCAGAAGAGGATATTTGATTACGATAAAAGAAGAAAAGAGTGGAGAGCAGAGTATGACCTGCCCAACGTGACAGCTGGTGAATGTGAGAAGGGGGTGCAGCCCTGAGCTAGAGCCCCTGTCCCTGAATTCCTGTGCTGTCCACAGTGCACAGCTCAGAGGATGCAAGCAAGTTTCTGCTTTCCTCTTCTCATTGCACATTTGTGTATTCAGGCAGCAAATCTGCTGAATTTTAAATTAGTGGCAAGCCTATCTGGAGAGCAGGTTGATTAGTTCATGACCCGTGTCCTAAGGCAGATTAGCTCCATCCGTACTGCTCCTCACAGAGTTTGTCTAACAGGCTGAGAGACATCCAGTGATGAAGACTGCAGTTCCCCTGGCAGTCTATTTCGGTATTTTATTTTTCCCACTGGGGAGCTTTTTAACATTCAACGTGAATTTGCTTTGCTGTGATTTAAATCTATTACCTCTGTATCTATCCACAGCAGAGCAGGCTCTTCTTCAAATGAAAAAAACCGCATGTAGTTCTGTCTTTGTCGTGTTTTTCCTAGACTCTTAGTCATTCTGGCTTTCCTCTGACCCTCACCAGTTGGTACCCATATGGCACAAATGTGGATGTAGTGGTCTAGCTGAGACCTTAGTAATGCTGAGCAAGGTACTGAGAGGATGGATTACAGGGTCCATCATGCAGACTATCCTTCTGTTAAACCCTTCCAACAGCGTACTTGCCTTTTCCACAGCCCATCTTCAGCTGGTAATCCACAGCCCTCAGATTCATTGAATTTTATTTCTTTAAAGGATTTCCAAAGTCAGCCAGCAGCTGTTTATTCCTACTTAAGGTAAGGAACAGTGTACATCTCTTGGTTGAATGCCAGAGATAATTTTTCCTATTTCCTAAAATCATTTTGGATTCAGGATGTGCCATTCGCTATGACCGCAGTCCATCCAGGCTTCTGAAACACCTGAAAGTTTAATAGCATATTCCCCATTCCATCACCTTGATAATTAATGAAAATATTGATAACAATATGAGACTTGCGACAGGCCCTGCAGTACCCATCAATACATCCTTTTGTATTGAGATCATACCATGGGTCATCACTCTTTGGGTACAGTCACTCTGTCACAATCTGCTCACCTATAACGTGGAAAAACGTTTTAACAAGATATTTTCCTTAGTTTGTTTCTGGCACTAGTGAGTGAAACAGTGTTGAAAGCCTTTGAGATCAATGGCGTCTATTGTTTCTACCTCCAAAAAGTTTGTTACTTGCTGTAGAAATAAAGTATATTTTGTTGTCATGCTTTCCTCTAAAAGAATCTACTACCTTCTGCATCTTATATCCTTGTTATCTTCCTGATTCTGACAAATGGTTTGATTTGTTTCTGCAGGAACTGGAGTTAATGTGATTGATATATAAATCTACCAGCTACTCCTTTTTTCCCCTCTTTAAAGAACTGCACTATGCTGATCTTTTTTCAGTCTTCCAGTAGCTTACCCCTCCTCTGTAAGACCACAAAGATGAATGCTAATAGTTCTTTGATCACTTCAGCCAGCTCTTTCGGCACCCTCGATGATGTTCATCAGGCCCTGGCTGTCTCAAAGTTTGCTCATTTCTCAAGAGCACTAATTGTGCTGACCATTTACTTGCAAGGGGACATTTTAACTAAAGGTTGATTAGGGAAAGCCACTGAAATTGCAGAGGTCTCCTCTATAGATACTTTTCCAGTGTTCATTGTTGACAAATTCTTTTACTTTGTTCTTCCTTCTATTCCTAATGTTACTTTAGAGTGATTTCTTATTGTTCTTCACATCTTTCACTGGTTTGATCTTGCTGTGTGCCTTGATCTCTCTGATTTTTTCCCTACATTCTATTTCAGTCCCTACTATAAACTTCTCATCTTGTTCTTGCTCTTTGTAACTTCTCTATAATGTTAACTACTTAATTTAGCTAAGAAAAAAAATCCTAAAACACCCTCTTTCTCAACACTTCTCTCTTCCTCAGACTTTCTTAAACTGCCCTGTCCTGTCCTCCTCCCACACTCCCCTATGAAGCTGCTATTTTTTCAGCCAGACTATAGACATTTCCTGACCATTGTCCATCCATGGTATATCTTCTTCATTTTACCCATCCCTTCCATGTATGAGTCAATAGATGCTGGTTGTAGGCAACTGCTTCATGGTGCCTGCCAAACTGTGTGACCAATGACTAACAAATTACAAAAATTAGTGCTTGGACTTTTCTAAAACTGTCCCCTTGCTTTCAATTTGGCAGAATTTCTTCCCTAAACTAGAAGTGAGTTTATGAGTATTTCTGTGCCCCTAAAACCACACTCTCTAATGGTTTTACTGCTTTCTGAAAAAAATTCACACAGATTTAATTGCATTATTGGAAATGGTTGAAGTGCTATAATATGTGGGGGAAAGTTTCTGTGGCCTTTGAGAAATCCTTTATTCAGTGTCCTGGTTTGAGTGAGAACAGAATATAATTCTCTTCAGTGATTTTACTTTTCAGCTCAGTTCTTCTAACTCACTGCACTGTCTGAAGTCAGCAGCCTGTTCTTACAGGCAGCGTCTACTTCTAGCAGTGATAACACCCCATGTTTACAGTTACTACCAAGGATTGGTGTGCAGACCAAGGCCACTGCTGGATCTTGTGTACCGCATCAGAGGGGTGCAGAAAGTAAAAGGCTGCACCTGCAGGGAGGAGCGGACAGGGCAGGTGACCTCAAACTGACTAGGGAGGTATTCCATCCCATGTATGTCATAGTCAGTATAAAGCTGAGGGATCAGGAGGGTCAAGCCCCTGCTTGGCTCAGTTCAGGTCCTCTTATGGTTTCTTCTCATTTCTTCAATGGCCAGCATACGAGAGGGACTCTGTTCCTGCATCCAGTTCTAGAATCCAGCTCCTGAACAGGTTCCTGTCTGCCACTGGGACCAGTCTGTGGCTTTCCCCATGCCTGCTCTACAGCATCAGTGCTGACGGTGACAAAATTGCCATTGGGGGTGTTTGGCCTCGATACTGGTTTTGTATATATTTGTATATATTCAATTTCTATTATTATTATAATTGTCATTAAAGTTGTTCTAGTTTCCTTTTCTAATCGACAAGTCTCACTCCCTTATTCCCTTTCTCTTCCCCTTTGGGAAGGGGGTAAGTCAACAGAGAGCATCTCTTATAGGTCTAGGGGGCTGCCCTGACCCTAAACCATGACAATTCAGAAACAGTCAAAAAAGCCATCTAATGCTTTCAGGGAAGAAACTCTGAAGAGATTTTTCTAGTTAAAGAGAGTAGGAAAAAGTCATGAGCATACTTAACTCCAGGGTGCAATCAAGGGAGAGATGTGGGCTACAGGGGTGGAAACCGTGCTTGTTGCAAGGCAAAAAAAAATAATTAAAGGTCAGGAAATCATTTGTAGTTCAACAGCAAAAGCTCCTGAAAGCGCTTCATTCCTTATGTTATTACCCTCTGTGAAGTAGGGCATTAGCACTCCATGTTGCCCTCATCAGTTTACCAGGCCACATATTCCAGGTAAATTGCGCTTGCAATTGGCCCGGTGCTTGCTTGTGATTAACATGGCATTCAGATGAAAAATTGAATGTCGTGTGAGTGCTACTCCAAGCTCAGTAAATGTCAGGCAGTCAAGATAGTTTGAAAGCAATGGCCAAATGCAAAGAATAAAAGTGTGAGCGGTGCATGAGAGAAGGCTTCTGGAATTTCTAGCCCAAAAGAAGAGGGGATAGAAGCAGAGGGGGTCTAGTGAGGAGCGGTAACTTAAAATATTAATACTGACAAAGAACAGAAGAACAACTCCACTTACTTTATCTCAGGCCATTAGCTTTGATTTAGTGCAGCCAGGGAAGCCTTTCAGTAGTTTCTGTACTATCTTCACACTCTGACTTAATAGCATTTGTTTAAATGAGGAGTGGTCCCTCAAGCAATATTTCTCTTTAAGAGGCAAGTCCCAGCACAGAGTAATAAGTAAACTGGGAACAATATATTTTAAAAGAAGAAATAGAGTCTGCCAGCTCAATTTAAGGAAATATTTATTACACATAATTTCTCAACTGTTTTCTGAGTAAGCAATATAAAATGATCCTTATGAACAGCAAAATGGAAGGAAGGAAAATGTCTGCACCATTATGGGAAGTTTAATCTTCTGTGTGTCTGCTTGTCATTCTAAGTGATGACTTTACTTGCAGGAAATAAAGGAACCTACCCTGGGTGTCTCAGAAATTTTAATCCCCCAAAAAGATCTTTTTAACACCAGCATGTACCTACATCCTTCCTTTCATGTTTTGCTTTAATAATTGACAACAAGCTCCACAACTTTAAGGGAAGGAAAAGGATGCTAGGCTTGGCTTGGTTTGGCTTGGCTTGCCAATTGACCCCAACCAAATGTTTCCCACCCCACTGAGTTGCAGGTATGATGACACTTTGCAGAGTGGAAATGGAGTAGCTCTGTTTTGTGCTACTTTAGTCCTTCAGTTTGCTGTAACTTATTAAAACCCGCAACACCAGCTCCCTGCATTTCATAGTTTCTAGTGAATTTGCTGCTGTTGGTCTCCTCTGGCAAGCAAGGAGGCCAAGTGTGAAACATGGGCTTGAAACATGTGTGACACATGAAAGTAGCATATTTCAATAGCTTCAAAATACTTGATTTAATTTCATTTCATTTCATGTCATTTCATTTTTTGTTTATATTAAATAGGTATTGAGTTTCCAGGGCATCATTTTGTCTGTAGCTAAAAATACAAATTAGCGCACCACATTTTGGCAGATTTATCTCAGCAAAATTGTTTATATGTGAAGTGTTTCCTACTGAATATCACAAATAATGATTTAGTTTAGAACGCGGCAGTCCATTGAACCAAAAAACACTGCTGGGGAAGGAAGATGTCGCTCCCTTCCCTCTTTCAAATGTCCTGCTGACTTCTTGCTTTCCTGTCGCTATGAACCTGGTGATCCCTTTGCAGACCCAGACACAGATATTTTACAACTTAAGGCTCGTACTGCCTTTCTCTTACCTCCTTGGAATTATGGTAAGAGTGCGCTACATCTTGTTCGTTTTTGCATTGCTTTCATTAGTCACAAGAACATAATTGAACTCATACACACAGTCTCTCAGAAATTGGTACAGTTTGGGGGTTGGCTAATCCAGTTACCTGTGACTTTTAAGTTCTACTGTTTTTGTTAATGCGATCAAACATGATGTTTTCTTTCCTGTCCTTACTGAAAGTGGTTGCTAGCCTCAGAGCTGATGCTTTCAGTGTTGCTACGACTGCCTGTTTAATTTCCTGTGGATTTCAGTGGCTGAGATGAGCCTTCAGACCGGGCCGGCAGAGCGGCAGAGCTCGGTACACGGGCTTTTTTTAGCCCAAACCGGGTTCCACGGGGCCATCGGGGTCACCTCCCCCCCCACCCCAGCCAGAAGCTCTTGCGAGAGGCCGGCGACGTGCGGGGCGGGGGCGGAGCCGCAGCCTCAGCCGGGTATTTGACCGCCTCAGGGGCTGCCAGGCCCCCGCGCACCCGTCAGGGCTGGGAAGGGCCCGTGGGGAGTCACCCGGGCGTGTGGCGGCAGTCCGCGCGTTTTGTCACTTGGGCAGGTCCAGCTGTGGTTGTCACACGGCAAAAAGCTGTTGCCAGAAGAAGTGTGGCTACCCAGACAGAGGTCCTACCCACACAGGTAGGTGTCCAGACCCCCGGCTTGCGATGAGTGACTGCAGAGGCAGTGCCTGTGTTTGGTGCGAGCGGATAAATGACCCGCTCAGCCTTGTGGCAGACCTGAAAGAGGAGGTTGAAAGGCTGAGGAGTGAGAGCGGGAGTTGGGCTGATAGAGTCAGAATCTACCTTCCCTGAAACAGTCCCAGCAGCCACACGGAAAGCAGGACGCTGAGGGCTCTGTATCCTCTCACCGTCTTGCTGAATGGGATGGCTTAGAAGGTAGGGAACCTTGGAGACAAACTCCTGGCTGGTGCAGCAGGTGTGGCACTCCAGTAGCCACTGAACCTCCCCAGGTGCCCCTGCAAAATAGATTTGCTGCTCTGGGTGAACCAGATACCGAGGATGATGTTCTGCAAGGGAAACCAAACATCAGCAACCATGACAGCTTGCCTAGTTTGCATGATTCACAGAGGCTGAGACAGAGCAAGCCTAAGATCAATGCATCTGCAGTTAAGAAAAAAAAGACAGGTCCTTGTTGTTGGGCACTCGCTTCTGAGGGGTGTAGAAGGTCTTATATGCAGACCTGATGCACTCCTTAGGGAAATATGTTCCCTTGCTGTGGCCAGGCTTAAGGACATGCTGAGAAAACTTACTAGCCTAGTCCATCTGACTCCCATTAATTAAAGTAGGCAATGATGAAATCTCAACAAGAAACCTGAGAGCGATGAAGAAAGACTTCAGGGCCCCGGAAGGAATGGTGAAGGGATTGGGAGTGCAAGTGGTATCTTGCCTCTATCCCACTATTAGCTATGTTTGATGAGGGCATGAACAGGAAAAGAGAGACTGCAATGAGGACATTAGCAAAAGCTCAGTAAAGGAGCACAGGGTCTTTCTGGGATGGAGGTCTAAAGGTGGATTTCACCCTTTTCCTTTCTCTTACAAAAAACTCTGTTCCTGTGGAGTTCAGAACTAAGTCATTTAAATAAGGAAACAAAAAAGCTGTACATGGGAAGGAGTATTCTTATGAGGGGTATTTTCAGCATTTTATGTAATGGATCTATCAAGCAACCAACTGAAAATGAAAGGGAAAAGAAAAATGTTTGCATAGATTGGCCCTGGTATCGCAGTGGAACTGCAGTCATTATGTTGGGCATGCTGGAAATAGATAACAGAAAACATCCCCTGTACCTAAAGGTCCCATAATCTAAGATAAATGGGGATAAAGGTAAAACAGGAGCCTTGCCACTGACGGGATGGTCTGCTGCCTGGCCAGGGTGGTTTCCTGATCAGTTAGAGGTGCACATGAAGTAGACTACATTTCACTGTTCTGCTGTTGTACACATGTTATTGTCACGCAGATGACCTGGAGAAGTTCAGTGAGTAACCAGAGCATAGGCAGCATTGGCAGTGCTTCTTTAAGCTGTGAATTAATCAGTGTTTTTATTTTATCTTATCAACATCTTTAATGCTTTGTATTCTTTACAGAGCTAATGTTGGTTGGGACTTCATAAATGTGTGCTTTTTTTTGTGTGTGTGAAAAAATAGAAACTGAGAATGAAAAATTTGGGATGAACTAGTGCAGCTTTTGGGCAGAAGCTCCTGGTCCAGATCTGAGAAGAGCTACTTACAAGGGCTCTGCTGGTGCTTCAGGATTTCAGTCTGAGTCCTTGTGCCCCAAGACCCGTCCCTGTCTTTTCCTACTGAATGTCCATGTGTTTGCATCCTGAGAGTCTGTGACCATGGTGTAAGAAGGAAAATGAAAGATAGCCCAGGGAAGGAGAGGCAGGCACTGGAGGGTAATTTCTGAGTGCAAACTTTTTAGTTGTGACCGAAAAGTGTTGCAATGGAAAATTATTGTCAGCTTTTTAATCATGTTTCTTTTCATTGTGTAACATGTACGTAGTGCTTTGTGATAAAATATGTCATTTAAAAGCCAGACCTAATTTATTATGAGGACATACTGCTGGATCAGAAATTGCAAATTACATTGCAAATAAGAATGAATTAATATGAGTACAGTTAAGGATGGAAGGAAACATAGACTCATGGAATGGTTTTGGTCTGGAAGGGACTTTTAAAGGTCATCTAGTACAATCACCCTGTACTGAGCAGGGACATCTTTAACTAGATGAGGAAGCTCAGAGCCCCATCCCACCTGACCTTGAATGTTTCCAGGGATGGGGCTTCTACCACTTCCGTGGGCAACCTGGTCCAGGGATTCACCACCCACATTGCAAGAAATTTCTTCCCTCTATCTCATCTAAATGTCTAAATTTTTAGTTTAAAACCATCACGCCTTGTCCTGTCAAGAAACTTTTTACCAGACACTTACTGTTTGGATGTCCCTCCATCCTGTTGTTTAGAAGAACATATTCAAAAAGTATTTTTGCAATGGAAAGGAGAGCAACTCTGTGAAGAAGTGAAATGTATGAGAAAGGAAGAGGTTTCTGAGCACAGTGAATTTAAATAGTAAACCATAATGTGCCAGCAGCAGTCAGATTTTAACACTGAATATAATAGCACTATGGTTCTTCTCTGTCAGAGCTGTTTTTATATTAAGAACATTCAGTCCTTTGGAGGGGTACAGATTACAATTAAAGTGCTCTCTTCCCATGTTGAGTCCCCTTGAGTTTCGTTTCTCATAGCACACAACAATAGTGTGAATGAATCAGATGTCATCGCTGTGCCTGTGTGCACCCACAGAACTGCACTGGAAAAAGCTGCTTAAACTTGTTTGCTGCTGCTGTCCTATGGAACATGATAATTGAAACACGGGTATGGCAAGCGTGGTACAGAAAACCTGACACTATCACAGCAAGGCTGCTCTTAAAATAGGGGATGGCAGGGACATTCAGATGAAGTAAAATGTTACAGATCAATCCCTGTGCTATACGAAAAACTAGAAATAGGACTTGCTATTACAAGCCTGCTACTTTGACCAGTCTCTTCATATCCTTTGGTCAATTGCTGTTCTTGCACTTCAGATTCCTGGTGCAAATTATTCCATGTCATAAAGAAAACTGTTTACTTTTGCCCAAGAGGAAAATAAAATTCCAGTACTCTGGAGCTTTTGCCAAAGCTCTACACAAATTTTAGAGTGAGAAAATGTTACAGAAAACAAAGACTACTTTATAGCCTACGTACTTATATGGACCATATGGCATCGATTCTGGTAGTTTGCTCTGATGCCAATTGGCTGGAAAGAAACACTGACCAACAATCCAACCAACATTACAGTGTTTAGGATTAAAAAACAAAAAACAAACAAACCCCCCCAAAAAACAAAAAAAAACCCAACAAAAAACCAACCAAAAAAACCCCCCAAAAAATAAAAGAAAAAGAAAAGAATAAAATCATTACTTCACTAAAAAATAACTAATTGATAGAAATGATAATTTATGAATAGCACAAAGTTTTAACTGTAAACTGTATCAGAAGGGAGAAATACTGTCTCATGATTTGAACATTAGGCATCCTAGATCATTAGAAGAATGAATGAATGATATTGTAAGGTCTGTTGGACAAGAGGTGTCTGGAAGCGTCTGTTGCCCTGCTGCAGGACTGGTGACAAAGAGATTCTTGGGCCCCAGGGTAAGGACAAGATTTGATTTAGAAAAAAGACAACACACAAACACACATAGACCCACTGCGTTGTCTTTTCCAGAGAGAGTTACTCAAAAGAGCGATGTGTCTGTCGCAAAACCTTTCTGCAGTTGTTTCTGCAGTGGTTAGGCAGCTGGAATTCGCAGCAGCAGCATAGTTGGAAAAACCCAGCGGAATCTTTGCTGTGCTAGAGGAAGAAATTTGAGCAGAGCCAGTAGACAAAAGTGGGCACCTTAAGACATGGGACTGCTCATGTGTTTGTACCTCACTGAAAGAGAGAATCTAACCTAAAAATACTAAAATAGACAGCTTTGAGGAGTAGTTTGCTTTTATCTGGGCTAAGCCACTTCGCTGAAAAAAAAAAAAAAAAAAGAGTTAAATGAGAGCTTTGGCAAAAGGAGCCGTTTAAAAATACTGCCTGTGGGAGAGTGGATGTAGCAACCATCCTACTCTCACACCTCTTCTCACACTGGGCAATGGTGAGCTTTGGGGTGGCCTCCACAAGGTACAGTGCAGAGTCCATGGCAGCAGGAGAGGAAGGGAAAAGTTGGGTTTGACCTTTGGCTGTGCCCACTAACTCCTGCCCGGTTACATTTGCCGGGCAGACTGGTGGGAAGGAAATCTCCTGTGTGCATGTTAGTCAGGAGTAGCTTCAGTCAAGTCAAGCTTTCAGTCAAGATTTGAAAACAAGACAGTGATGTTAAGTCAGTGTACCTTATGAAAAAATGAAGTCCCAGTTGCTGTCATCCTTGGTTGGATATTGTGTAATGGTCCCACATGCTGTGAAAACACTCACTGGAATCAACAATGCTAAACATTACTTAATGTGATGAGTGTGGCAGACAAAAGCCACTCCTTCAAGGTAATAAATCATACGATATTTAGCTACTTTTATCTTGGCAAGAAGCCATCAAGGCTTCAGGTTTTCATGATGTATGAGTTGTTTTTGAAGTGCTTTTGCATTAGGAGGAGTTAGTCTGCAAATGAGACACAATGAAATTCTGCATTTATTGTATCTGGTGATAGGCAAATTAAATGTATCTGGGCTGCAGAACAACTGATCTTTAGATTTTATCTGTATACTTCATCTTGCTTTCTTGAGAACACATTTGTCATGCCAGTGTCTTTTTTTACCATCATTGCCCACCTGCAACTCCAACTCTAGTTTCAAAGGATGGTAGAAGGCTTAGATATACTGGGACATGGCAAAGGAATTTATGCTTTTTCCACCCACATAGTGCTGTGTTGGCCAAGCACACGCTGATGTACTGATGTTCAGACTGGGCTCCGTTGGTTTCAGAGTGGCACAGGTATGAAATGAAAGAGTGTAGCTGTGCAGAGCTTTGGTGGTGCAGGGACAGGGCAACATCACCCTGCAACAGTAAAAATGCAGCAGTATTCCTGCTGTCTCTTATGTTTGCTTAAATGTCAGGAATGTGATGGGACTGGTCATGCTTTTCTGTGTGGTCCCACTAAAAGAAAAGGCTGTATCTGATGTATGGTCAAGAACATCAGGTTGGAGATCAGAAGAGAGGAGGTCAAGATCTTGATAAACAGTTTGTTGAATATGTGCTCCAGCACGTTTGTAAACTTTTACTGGGAGAAATCAAATGTTAGAAGCACTCAAACAGCAGGGGCAGCAAGTACTATTGTGTGACTGGTTTAGGGCATGTGCTTGCCTTAAGCATGGGTGAGAGTCGCTGTTGTCATTGGTATTAAGTGCAGAAGCTGGAGATGTACTTGGACTGCAAGTATCCTGGCCTGGAGAGGAAGCTGTATCTCACGATGTTCTGAGTGTTCCCATGGGTGAAGGCTGGAAGGAGCGGGACGCAGCAAAGTATTTCAACTGCCAGGCTGAACTGTTGGCATTAAAGGGTTAAACTCCTGCCTGGTGCTGCAAGTGCCTCCAAGTGGTCACTGATGGATTCGGTCCTCTGTTTATTATTGCTAATGACACAAGCATTTTTTTCCCTGATAGAGAGACCTCAATTTCAGACACATCATCTCTATAGTAATTGGTGATAAATCATCTCCACTAGCTGGATTTCCCTGACATGCAAAATGTAGTATTTCTTCTCTCAAGTTGTTTTGTTTCAATCAGCTTAACTGAAATAACTTCTTAATACTAAAAGTGAAAAAGCATTTTTAAGAATGTTTTGTGAAAAATCAGATGACAAAGCTCAGAATTAAGGATGAACATGAACCTTCAGGTCAACTCCTTGCTTGCGCTGTCTCTGGTCTTTGATAAATTCTCTCTTATTGCCTCCTCCACTCACTCTCATGTCATTCTATGGGGATTTACACAGTATTTCTTTCCTCTTTCCACGTTCAGTGTGCGCCCTTGAAAACTGACTTTTTACTAATTGTCCAAATGCTGCATTGAATAAAACTTTACTTACTCATTGCATTTCTCTAGTGTATTTGATATTATTTCTAAAGCTTTTATGGATATAAATGAACTTACCTTCATGTAACACCTTTCAGAGTAGCAGGTGACATTGCTGTTTTACATCAGGGAAACTGAAGCCTGGAAAGGTCAAGCCTAAAATTCAAAAATTGCAGGAAATGTCACCCAGTCTGGGGTTTCTAAGCAGAAATGTAGAGTCGTTTTTTGTTGTTGTTTGTTTCTTCTTTTTTTCTTTTTCTTTTCTTTTCTTTTTTTTTTTTTAAAGACATCTTAGCATTTAAAAGGCAGCTATAATTGATCTCAGCTGCAGCTGATGGCTCTCAGCAAGTCCTGCCAATTTGACTGCAAGTGCCCAAGCCCAGGCAGCTGGAAACTAAGAGTGGTCCCACGTGAGATGAGTGCTTGCCAAATATTGCAGAGGAGTTCTGGGTCAGAGAATGAGCAGATTTCCATTCTCAGGGGTGACACTTCAGGACTGAGCTGTGAGATAATAATTTTTCCTTCTGTTGCCCTCCTTCCCATTCAATATATCCTGTGGTTAGGCACAATGCAGGTTTGCCACGTGGGTGAAAGATTTTGTCACATTTATTTATGTTTTGAAACTATTTGTAGTTTTGTTTTTAAAGAAACACAGGTTTTTTCTTTATTGATCTTCAAATGCTTTAGGTTTTGAATTTAAGAGATTTGTAAATGTAGATGCAAAACATTTCTGATTTTTCTCTCTTTATGCCACACAAATGAAATGACAGTTGCTTACTGTATTATGTGTTGTAGTAAAAGCATCTTTAGGAGTACCAGCCTATTAATTTTCTTCATAAAATTAATCATAAAAGTTGTTCCAGATAGGCCTATTTCTCTGTTTCCCAGGAGATTTCCTGTTCTTTCCTCTGTGCTACCTGACACAAGTCACACTAACAATCAAAAGCAGACCCCAAAGCAGTAGTGAAGTTATTCTCACAGAGGTACAGTAACAATTAACAGGCTTATTGTAGATGGTGGAGGAGACAGACGTAGACATGCAGAAAACCAACACTTTCTACACACTAGAAAAATCACTTAAGGCAAACCTTTAGGTTGCATTGCTCAAAGGTTATTTTAAAAGTTTGTAATCTATTCGTTTTGAATGAGATCATCAAAACTCATTTGAGGGTGTAGTTGAATATCTAGATCCTACATAAACCCTTTTCTCTTGAAAGGTGAAGTT
This sequence comes from Actenoides hombroni, assembly GCA_024336885.1. Taxonomy (NCBI): domain Eukaryota; kingdom Metazoa; phylum Chordata; class Aves; order Coraciiformes; family Alcedinidae; genus Actenoides; species Actenoides hombroni. The sequence continues at coordinate 44,110 of WUAM01000306.1, forward strand.
ATTGAGAGTAGGGCTGGCAGCATCGATGAACATTGCTTCCCCATGTTTCATAATTTAAATGATAATAGATGTTCTGGGCAAATCTAGTAAGAGGTACACAGTGGCCTGTACCCACATATGAGGGTGATGTGTGTATGACTATGCACAGGTATTTGCCATTACTGATTTTTTTTTTTCCTTTCTCTGATGATTTAGGAATATCTAAATGCAGCAAAAATGTGGATGAAAATCATTATTCCAAGAGTTAAGTTGTGCTGAAATTGTGAAATCTTTATTAGCCAACAAAATCCTGGAGCATTGCTCTCCCAGATGGGAAAGGAGAGGCACAAGTGCTAATTAATCACTGAGGGACAAAACTGATCGAGTACTTGCTTGTGCTTGGCCTTGACCCACTGATTCTCCAAGTGAAGAGTCAGCTCAATGTGTGGCATGATTACAATATTGTAGGATTGTTTTGGAATAAAGGAGCAGAGGGGGATTTTTTAGATGCTAAATCTCTCCAAATTTTTTTTTAATTGGTAGTTAAACAGTAAGGCACTTAAAATGCAAACTATGGCAATGAGCAGGGCTTTGCTCTATATTTATGGCTTGTGAATAAAGATTGCACAAAGATGGTAACTTTTAATTTTGCATTAACTCAGCTTCGTTCTGCTGCAAGCGAGGCACTGAGCTCACGTGATGGCAGCTTGGGGAACCTTGTGTGTGGGGAGAAATGAATCAATTACTGTCTTTGCCTTGCAGTGGATTGTCCTCTGTGAAATAATCTAGACTTGTCAAATTGTGACAGCTTACTCTACCTGCATAAATAACATCATTTTCAGAAATCAAGGACTGCTGATATTGCTGTAATAGATCTTAAAGTGCATACTGATGTGATCTGCCATTTCCTGTGAGATGACATTTGAAGCTGCTAGTATGCTGAATATTTCTGCTGCATCAGCTTATCATCTACAAAATGTGGATCCGATTTTTGAAAAGAGTTCCGCATTGAGCAAATCTCCATCTTGTCTGGCTCTGATACTTCAATCCTAATGTATGAAAACCTGATTAAAAAACCACTTCACATACTTTAAAAGCCACAACAAGCTTAAGCAACTGCCTGGAGAGCATCCTTGATTATCCCAAATATATGTGGTACTGAAATGTAGTGTCCACAAACTCCATTACAGCATGTACAAAAGAAATGTACTGGAGCACTTCTCATCTTCCAGAGTCATAAAGAGGTTTCCAGAGCACTCAGCCATATCCTTTGTGTTTGAATAGAGCTTGGCAAGTGTGGGTGGTTTTTGTGTTTTGACCAAAATGAAAACTGAAGGGGAAGAATCTCTATTGCAATCAAAGCAAGGTGGCCATGACTGATGTTTCTAATTTTGCTGTGAATGGAGAAGTAGTGAGCAGGCTTGGAAAAGCTTTGCTTTGGTTAAGCTGAAAAAAAACTGCTCAATACAAATTAAAATGCTGGCATTTCTTAAGTGTTTGGTCTAACTTTGTTTAAACATTTTTTTAAAAACGTAAAAAAAAAAAAAATCCAGTTAAAAATGAAAAGCTGAAAAATTTTGAAAAAGTTCCACTTTTTTTTGACAAATTCTTTTCCATTTTGACCAAATTTTTCAAGTAGTTTTAGCTAGCTGTATTGAATTACCATTTGGGGATTAATTCACTTTTTGTCAAGATATTGTCTGCCCATCTTCGCATTGAAGAGTAGCATATGGATAAATGTTGCTGTTGTCCTGTTAAGGGAGGGATCATAAAGCCTTTAATATCTCAGAGCTTTTGAAATCTTGTCCAAAATATGAGTCAATGAGCTGCATTTCCAGCCACAACAAAATGTACATTGGTCAGCTTTAAGAGGACATTGCCAACAAAATGAGACTCAAAGAATCATCCTTCCTAAATTGTTCATTCATGTTATTTATTTTCTGTGGTATAAGCACAACTATAAATTTAAGCAAACATCATCTAACTGCATCTCTGTTCTAAATGTAGTGCAGAGGAAAAAGAAGTTTAACTTCTCCTTAAGATCTCTTGAGACTTAACATATTTTTGAAACAGCATTGTTTTCCTTGACACAGTGACAGCAGCCAGTTATTTTAAAGGAACATTTGCTTGCTTAGAAATGCAGTTGATCTTAATACTTCAGTGGCCTCAGTAAGAAAGGATGGTCAGAGGCTAAAGTGATGGCTGCAAAAGCAGTTCATAAAGCTAAAATTTCATCTTTTCTAGCATTCTGATAGAAGTAAAGCAGCAATGCTTAAGTGAATGATCTGTAAAAAGCAGGTAAAGAGTAAGCATGACCAGGTTGTAAAGGAATACAAACATGGTCATTGCAGTTGACCTCTCTGAGTCAGAACAGCATCAGAAGGCTCAACAAAGCTGTGATTCTACCACACTGCATATTGCACAGGGTGCAGGATGGGAGACTTTTCTCTGAAGAATTTACAATCTCAAATGATTGGCTAAAAGGTGGGACTGATGCCGTTGCACGTGATAAGGAGCTTTAACACAAAAGGTAAAACAACATGTCCAGAGTAAGACTGGAAAATAACCAGATTTGTTGACATTCCATTCATTGCTCTCTTGCCATAAGGTAATTCATCTTCCTCTTTGACTTACGTGGTGCATGTAATCAGGTGCTGAGTGAATGTCTTACTTTGAAAATCCAAACTAATAATGGACATAAAAGTCATGGTAAATTATAAGATGCAATAAGACAAGCCATATCTTCCCTAATGACAGCATAATGAACTGAATTTAAAATGAAATCCTATCATGAACAGTCATGGCCCATTAGACAATGAAATTTCTTGTTAAACTGACTTTTTAAAAGCACTTTGCAAAAAGTGAAAATGAAACAAAATTACACAATGTTGGTAGAAGCCACTTGCAGGCAGATCCTAGTAATCTCTCGGGGTGAAAACAAACCAGCTTCAGTATTTTGCATGAGCAAGGACATAACCTCTAAAACTGTGAACTGTGAATTACATGCCATTGAAATGATTTCAGTAAGATTTAACGGCTAATATCACCATCTATTGTCTCCAATAGTGTACCCATTGAGAACAGACAGAAAAAGGAATAAAAAGAAAGGGGAGGTTTCTCTGCTTTTGGTGATTGATGCTTTACATGGATCACATAGAACAGGGGAGAAACATGAAGTCCCCAGATGTTAGACACTGCATGTTTTGAAGAAAACATTTCAGGAGCAGCAAGTGAGGAGATTTCCCAAAAATGACCAAAAGGATGTGAAGAGAATAGAAATGGCTGGGGAAGTGCTTGGTTTTGTTGGTAACCGTTCCACAATAACCCTTTTATAGATCCCTGTACTGGTGTCACTGTCATCTTCAAAGCAAATTAAGCACAGCTTCCTCATCAGCAATGATTGTTGCAAACTAGACTTGTCATGGAAATTTAAATCATAAAAAAAATAACTGTAAAGGCCCAATTCTCATGGAGGACCAGCAGAATGTAGGTTCCTGTTGTTCATCAGTACCTTTGGAATCATCCAGCCAAAGGTGCATTGAAAATGGGGTCATAAACTCCTCAGTCCCTCAAATACTTTAAAAAATTTTACCCATCATATTTTCTTTATTTATGATCTGAATGTTCTGTATTATTTTGACCTCTTTTATTCTAGGTACTAGCTATGAGAGAAATACATTAAAGTATATTTTCAAAAAGTTTCTTTTGCTTCTTTTAAAGGAAGAGGTACACTGGAAATGCAAGTTTATTGTTCCAGCAGTATTTACAAAAATAACACAAAGAAAGTGTATGACATTATTCTAGGAATATCTCTTGTTTGTTTGTTTGTTTTTTAAAGAAGGAGCATCTGTTCTATAGTAATTTCTATGCTTGGGTAATTGATCTAATGATTATATGGATGTTGGCAGGAAGACAACACACTGCATTGTAGAGGAGGCTGTAAAGCAGCTAGTAAACACAGGCTTATGCAGTTTAAAAGGAGGCCAAAAGAAGAAAATATACTGTTCTGAATGATGCACAATGCAAGATATCATCAGTCTGCATTTCTGAAAGAGCTGCATCTTTAGTTGCTGTCATTGTTCCCAGCAGGAGCTCTCACACCAACTTCTTTTGAAATGTGACCATTAGGGATTATTTTGATCCATCCTTGAGTGTGAACATAAAAGCTAAAGTAAATTGTTTCATCAATACTGGTTTATAATTTTAGTCCAAAGATGTCCAGGGTGCTTGCATACAGGGAGTAGCTCTGAATAGAAAGTAATTGTGTGTCTTATTCAATGCATTTATCTGGCATACTCTGTTTAGAATTGATGTTTGTGGAATGAAAAGTGAAATGGAGAGGATGCTGCCTGAAACCTTTATGTGATTTTAAAGAATTGGTTAAATTTTAACTTGATTCATTTGGACTTCGATAAAATGGGACAGGTAGGTTTATTGTCATTTTACTGTGATGAAAATAGACCTTGATTCAGGTGTCACTTTCCGTGCTGATTGGCTGTTCTTGGTTTACAATAAAGGAGAGGGAATTGGGGCTATAGTGTTTGTATCAGCTGGTAATACAGGTTTGTAGCCAAAAATAATTTTGCTGATCAGACAAAGTATTTGCCAATGAACTATCAAATGCCCAGTTCCTTTGACCCTGAAACTAATTATTCAACTACTGTAGCAAGAACTATGGAGCAGTGCGAGAGGAAGTTGTCCTTTCATTTTGCTATCCCATATGGTTAAGCAAAAAATAACCATTTTCCACTTTTAGCAGATCATAGGAAATAACAAGCTGGTACTGAAATGAAGCTCCCCAGTAGGGCTAAGGATGCAGTACCAACGTGATAATAAAAATACACTAAGCATGTCAAACAAAAGCAAGCTCTGCTTTGGCAGGAGTCCTAGAAGTAGTGAACTGAGCTAGATCAGCCTTGGCTAAAAGACCAAACGGAGTCACAAATATTTAGCATAAATAGAACTCTCCGCTGCAGTTCCTGTTGCAGCCTTGGAGGTTTTAAAACTCTGCCCATCCTTTAAGCATCTTTATGCTCATAGAATGAATTTCATTGAGAAACACTGAGCTTCTAAAGCAAAGGACAAGAAGGCAAATGAAACCCAGGGCATTAAAAGCTTTTTCACTTGGTGACATTTTAGTTGCATATTATGAGTTAAACGGAGGGAAAGGAAGGAAGGAACCATACTGGCATTCTCAAATGGCAACGTTGTACATGGAAGGAAAATAGGTTGCAATTAAGAGGCAATCTTCATTATATTTCTACAAGTAGTCCCATGTATAACATTAAGCATAAAGGGCTGAAGCTCAGACTTAGCATCCTTAGAACAAGCTATTTGGATAGGTTGAATCCCAGTGCCACTTCAGCCTGCTTCATTCATTAAACATAAACCAGAAATTAAAGTATAGCTCTGTGTGCATACGTGCATGCTTTGGACTAATGTGGTAATGACTGCAGAGTACTATTGAAGGGAGCAGGCAACAAATTGCCTTGCAATATGTATGTACTATTGCAAAATGGTATGTACTAGATGACATACCAGGTAACGTGGCATAATCATTTCAAAGCAGGTCCTTAGAAGATTCCATCATTTAGACATAGCCAGCAGTGATGCATAAGGAAACTCTAGATCACCAGAGTGATGGCAGTGATTTTGTTCTCTAACAGTTGTGTCCCTGACAGAAGGTGAAGGTGTAAGAATTGTTAGTGGGAAGGGACGCCTTTTTCTCAGGGATGTGTGAATTGGTCAGCAAGACTGGCACAGAACAGACGGGAGCACCATGACTGACTGATTGCACTTGGTGGAATGGAAGTGGAGAAGCGGTGCTCACAGAAGAGAAATTGGAAAATTTCCTTTGATAGACTGAATTGAGTAGAAACTTGATTGAGAAGAAGTAACAGCTGGATTTGTGAGAAAGCATTTTGGAAATAATGGGGGTGGTGTGTAGACCTAAATAAATGGCAATATTTTGTATCTGAAAGCATGTAGAATTTGCTTTAGAAATGAAGAAGAAATGTCGATTAAGTCAAAGCTACTATTTGGGTTTCATTAGCTGCAAGGGTGACATGGGGTCCCGTAAGTGGGATAAGTGAAGAAGTAATTAGCAGGCCAGCCAGAAAGGATTTTGGCAGCTGTCTCATCCCTTCCCCTGCAGTAAGTCATGTGTGGAGTTTGACTTCCCTTATTTCCAACTGTAGAAATCTCAGTAGGCAACAAAATTTCAGTGAAATGATGACAGCTTAGGGAATGGAGTTCATAATGGAAGCAATGAAGAAACTTTATTTTCACCATATATCTGTGCTCCCATAATATATATCTGCTATTGTATTTTATCTACATTAGTGAAAAATAGTGTCTCTTAAATTTATTTTTAAGCTAGTTCCTGGAAGAAACAATACATATGTGATTGTTGGGTCTCTCTCCTCTCCAGTTACCAGCTGGCAACTTTTGAAATAGAGATAGAAAGTCAATCATATTCCCATAAACTTATTGAAAAAATTGGCATCAAACTGAGAAGGAGAGACCCATATTAGTCACTGAGGAAAAGGCAGGCTGAACTCTGTCACTGTGTGCTTGCTCTGTGAGAGTCATTTGCTGGGAAGTGTGTTTGCCTCCGGACTGGTTTCAGCAGAGGTTGCTTCTTACCTGCAGAGTTCACACCTGGGGCCAGAGTCTTGCTGCTAACAGAGAGTGTGGGGGCCAGAGGAGAAAAGACACAAACCTGTAGGGAACCAGGTTTATGGGTTCTGCTGCTTGAGGAACATCTTGGTTATCTGTGGGATAACAATCCAGAGTAAACCTGTGGCTGTTCATTTCTCCTGTGGAAAACAGAGCAGACGTTTAGATTTCACCAGAGCCCAGCACAGTGTTACCAATCCAACTCCGCATGCACACCAGATTTTTTCAGGTTAGCATTCCATAGCCAAAATGATCAAAGCTAAGGGCCTTGAGTTAGCCTCAATTTAACCCTTAATTTTAATTCCTATTTTGGCACATAGTAAACTAACTTTTTGGGGCTGTGAACATCCAGATTTCACCCAAATCAGTTGAGAAGATCAGCGTAGTTGAGGTGTGGGTCCCATTTGTATTGAAACAGCATTGGTAGTCTAACTTGATGGCAACAGAATTTAAAAACATGCACTGTGTGAGCTTCCTTTCAGGTCTTGTGCTGATGTTCTTCATTTCCCACAGCTGTGCCCTTCCATGGCACTGGTTCCTATTTTAGCTTTTCCTCCACAGGTGAATTAGGGCTGGACCTGCAGAGGTGTGGGGTGGGGAGTGTACAGCTTCTCTTGGCCTTTGCGCTGTTACATTTCCTAGGTCCTGCCACAGAACTCCAGACGTGTCTTTGTGTTCCCAGAGAGCTGCAGGAGAAGCGTGACATTTTGTGTCATCCCAACACAGTGTCCAGTACACCTCTGGCTCCCCAGCTGAGCACCTGCCTCTTTGATCACCCTTTCACATGCATCCAGCAAGAGCTGCAGCTCTGCAACTCCAGCACACTGGGTCTTTCATCAGTGGGGAGGGAAGGTCTGAAAGGACGAAAGACAAGAGAGAACAGTCAGATATGAGCCCAGGGAAATAAAAAGAAAAATAGCACATCATAAATAGCGATTGCAGTACATTCCCTGTTTATACTGTTCTCCTGACTGTTGTGTTTATCTTAAAGCTTTTAGATAATAGAGAATTTTTTAAAGCATGAATGGCAAGTTTTTAATTAAATTCCTACTAACCTGTCCTTTTGATCTAGACTAACATAATTTTCTGCAGTATTTATCTTCCAGCACGTCTCTCCATCTAGTTTTGAACTGCTATAAATGGAATTTTATGTAGTTCCTTTACAAGGCTATTTCATCGTCCAATATCTAAGACAGAAACCTTTCCCTTTTTGTCACCTCTCAACCTAAATTTGCCTCAAATATTTTTCTAAGTTTCTCCTGTAACTCTGTGTTCATATTAAGTAATACATTTGTTTAATTCTCTCAGCAATAAAAAATGTCCCTTGCTGGGGAAAATGTTATTTTCACTTTCTCTTAATCGTTGCTTATATATGTACTTCATTTCCATAAAAATCTACATATGTTTTACTAAAAAGAGCTATTTCTTTCCTTTTGCTAGAACGTACAGAGAAAGGTGTCTCACATAAGGCCTTTCCTGGTAATTCTGGAGTGGATTTTTCACATCAGGATGTAAGTAGATGCCTAAAAAAAATAATCTCCCTTCTTGGCCTGAAAATGGCTAGGAACTAAAATGTTTACAGGCCTTTTATTGCCATCACTTATACAATCTAACTCTACAGTGCTGGGACCACCACTCTATAAATTTCAATTATGCTATTAGCAATAGCTCTTCAGTGCAGTAATTGATACACTCACTTTATCTAATGGAGTATTTTTCCTCTAATTGACTTCAAATTTATCATATAAATGTCAAAGCCAAGTTTTCCTATAATAACCTATTATCTGTGCCTTTCTAGCTCACTGCACTCACTAGAAACAAAGCAATAATAATCTTTTGAGATAATGAAGGACAGCAGCTTAATTCACAAAGTGCTAAAAAGAATGACAGCTACTTCTTACCTGTCAAAACCAGAAACTTTTAATATGTTCATTTAATTAGACTACAGGTCCCATTCACATGATATTTTACCTCTCACTATAATATAAGGATGATTCCGGCTTCTGCTAGAAAATGAGAATATCTGGTATTTAGGTGATGGACTTCCTATGAATGTGTTTTTAGACAAGTATTCCCATTATCAGAGGCTTTCAACTTTCTCTCCTTACTCTGTATAGTGTAATCAATTGTAGCACAAGAAATAGGCTATTACACCATGACACAGAAGCAGCAAAGACAAAAGAAAGAGGCTTTTTAATGTGTAAATGAATTTTTGAGATAAAGTATGGGGAGGGGGGAAATGATGCAAGTATACTCATCAGTCCCATAGATTTTACACAGGACCAGCTAAGACTGAATTACCATATCAAGCTCCAGAAGAGAGAGTTATAGTTAATTAATTCTGGAATTCTAGGCTGCTGTATAGAAAGCAGCCGTAATAGTGAATCTGAGATGGATAATAACATGGTAACTTGTATCTTTTTAAATTTCTTATCTGTTTGAAGACTTTTGAGGACATTTTCTATAAAATGTATATGTGGCGTCGGTGCTCCTCCTCATTCTATTGTAAGGCAGAGGGAATATAGTGCCAGGGGCTGGGTCACAACCTCGTGAGGACAAGGAGCTGCTGCAGCAGTTGTTTATGGGATTACTGTACATCTGCCACCATCGATTACCAATATTATTCTCCATCATTGGAAAAAGTTACCATTGATGACTTTGCTTACCCCTTCTCCCTTGAAATGAGGCACCTACAGAGAGTCTTTCCCTCCAGTTGTCTTCATATTACTCTCTCGTGCATCTGAACAATACCTGGATAATAATTTTTCTGGATTTATCCTTGGGAATGAATAGATAAGGCGTAAACCCTCCCTCCTAAGAAGTATAATTACACTATAAATACAAACTTTTTAATTTTGCACGTGTCGGGGAACACAGATGTAAACTGATTTAAGATCAGGTAACTGGCTAAATTTTAGTGCTGTGATTTTATGTGGCAGCTCAACTTGCCTCTTGAAAAATGTAATGAAGATATTTCTTTTGTGATTTTTGTTTGTAATTTTTTTTGGACGAAAGTATCGTACATGAATAGAGTAGCAGGTTTCACAATACTTGCAGACATGAGTCTTGCAGACATGGAAAGTACTCCTGAAATGAACTTGGGCAAAATTTCCAGCAAGAAAAGAGAAGGGTGCAACTGTGTGAAATGGGAAGCTATGGTACCCTTCTGTACATGCCATATGGCAAACCTTTACATGGCTTTATCTGAAGAGTAGGAGTTTAACCTACCTAAGTTCAATTTAGTGGCTAAAAATATTTTCTGCTTCTTTAGCTAACAAAAATGTACTAGGTGAAAGCAGTAGATGTTATTTACATTCTTACGTGGAATAGCAGAAGGAGGTATAGGTTCCTGGTGTGGGCTGAAAGCATATGAAGATTCATCCTGCAGATACTATCTTGAACATATAAATGCAATACCTAAAAAATAAAGGGTTATTAAAAAAAAATAATAATAAAAAGAAAAGTATAAGTATAGCCGTATTCTGCAGAACTGTGCTCCTGGCAGATTACAATACTGCTTCCTAGTGTGAGGAAAACTATTTACACTGAAAATATGAGGAAGCGTGGAGTTCTTATGGGATAACTGCTCACCAATGAACGTTGTCTAGGATTTGCACTTAGAGATGCAAGTATTTACATAATCTGTAGCCTCTCTAAGTTTTAGCATAGCAATTAATTTAGTGACTTGTATCTTTCAATGTGTATGGCCACTAGAAGTGTTTCTTTTTTTATGGTACCTGAGCATAATACCTCTCCCCAGACTTCCCTTCTCCGTCTGATCTCTGTACAAGCTGCAGAGGTACCATAACTATGCTGAAGGCTTTGATGGGAGTGACAGGCCACCAGAAAGCTTTCTCACTTCTTTGGCATGTGGGTGGCTGAAAATCTGTATCTCCAGTGTTTCAAATACCTTGACAGAAGATACTCTTTTACCCATGAGGCTGTCCTGAAATTTAACAGGTCAGGAATATTAGGTGTCTCTCAGTGTATTGAGAGATCTTTATATATTGATTAATTTGGCCTACCTTGGACCAATAGTTTGTGACGTTGAGAGTCTGCATGTAATTTAATCCCACAAAGCCATTGTATCAACTGGAACCAAAGGGACAATAATAGTCAGAAGTACTGTTCATTTGAAAATGCACTGACAAGTGACTAGTCTATCTAACCAAGTCTCTTCTTTGGCAAAACCTATTAGAAGCAGATTATATTCCCTTTACTGAATGGGTTATACTACACAACATATATCTTAAACAGTTTGAGGTTTGCCTTTTACAATGTTTACTTCCAAAAGTGTTTATATCCTGAGGAGGCACAATTAGTTTTTAATGTTCATTCTTCCCAAAAGGAAATCCCAAATAAATGGCCCCAACAGCTTAGGCAGTTTTGCACAAAAATAGAGGTAAGTTGAGCCCCAAGAGTTACTGAGACAATTTCAAACATTTTCGGGAGCTAGAATTTCCTATATCCCCATTATTTTACTGCATAATGCAAGTACTGTCATTCTAATGATAAGTTATTATAATATATCTTCAGAATGTTGGCTGAAGAAACACATTAGGCAATTTTAGGGGAAATGCTCATCAACCCAATTTCTTAGTATTGTGAAAACCAAACTGAAGTGCACATTCATTTTTAAAATGGTGAATATTGCTAATATTTTTTAAAGTGCTTGAAAATATAAAAAGAACACATTCAATACACTCAATGCATAAATGTCTAAAAGTTCAGAGGTTTTATTCCATTTGGACTTGTTCAGTTATATTAGATTGTGAATGGAAGTTTGTATGATCTTTTGAGGCCTCCTCATTTACTCACCTTTTCTAAAGGCGTGGCTCTTTTGCAATTTCATTGTTTCATTTTCTTTATATAATCAAAAAGACAGGTGTGGGAGCTGTCCTCGAAACTTTCTTAATCAATTTAAATGATTAGTGAAATTACTAAGGAGCTGGTGGTCAGGAGAGGAATTTTAGACATGAGAAAAAGAATAAGAACAGGAGTGAATAGGTGCATAACTTTAGAGGAAAAAATAACAGACAAAAAAAAAAGGCAAGGAATGAGACATTCCTATGAATATGGTTTCTAGCTTCTCCAATAAATCTCTGTGGTGGTTTATCAACCAGTACCAAAGTCAATTTGACAAGTGCAGAAAAAACTCTTAAGATATAAAGTGAGAAATTTAATTTGTTAGGAACTTAACTAAAGCAAAAGGACTGTGCAAAGCTTTGAAAAAGTACAGAGAGGCTGTTGAGAATGAATGCATATACTACTTTATGAGCTGTGACAACCATACACCAGCTACTGTGCAATTTGTCTCTGAGGTAGGTATCCTTTCCCCACTGTGTCTTCCACCTTACCATTTAACAGTTAGATAGTTATGACAAGGTCTCTTTATTATTACTGAGGACTGGTGACATAAAAATCATAAACTGATCTTTTGGTCATATATGCTGTTTCCTTTTGGATTCCAACCAAACCATGATAATAGCTTGAGTGTAACTATAGATGAAGTACAGAAAGCATCCATGAATATCTCTTTCAAGGAAGAGAAGTAATGTTTCCTAGTAGTAGCCTTGAATTTCTCATGATGCAAGCATGTGACATAGCCCCAAAGTAATTTAACAGCATGGTGGTAGCAAGGTATTTACAACAGAACGAATCAAGGATTGCTTGATCTTGCAAGTTCTTATGTTATTACAAATGGATTTGTTTCAGTAGAAGGTCTACTGATAGCTAAGCATATGGTATACTGCAGTTTGCTGTAGGTTTTTACCTATTCACATGTCTGTAGTTTCTGATACATCAAGAGTAAAATGGAAATTGTGTGCCTGAATCCTTCATGCAGGTTTGGAAATATCAGTTGTCTTTTATTCTTAGTTCGCCAGAGGGCCAAGTGGCTTTCATCAGCAGAAAAATGATGGTTGCTCAACTGGCATGTGTTGAAAAGACAATTTGAATTGACATCTACTTTGTTTAAAGCTTCAACTATGTGAAATGTTTTTTCTTTTATGGAAGAAGTCTCATCTCAAACAAGACAGAAATGAGAACCCCAACTTCCTATGTTAAAAAAAACCCAATCCCCTAAACAACCCAACCAACCAACCCAAAAAAAACGCTCTAGAGAATAAATTAGAACTATTGCAGCTGAGCCATTATGATTTTAGATAAGCTTGTTGATGGTATAGAAAAGGGCATCATTGCTCATAAGTATAAAGCATAAGCAGCATAAGCAGCATTTTCAGACTGGTTCAAATGACTGCAGCCTGTTATTGCTACATATCTGCCTGTGCAAGTACTACAGAGTATCTAATATATGGTCACCAAATATTATACATCTATCTTTTTGTGTCAGGGAGTTTCTCCAGACTGAAGAGACTATCTTATACTTTGATAAGCCACATACACAAATAGACGCAAATGAAAAATTCTCCATTTCTCTGGACTGAGGAGACTGAATTAAGTCTAGGTATTTGAAAAAGGAATCCTTTATATTTCCTGTTATTCTGGTTCTTTATGGTTCTGGATGAGTTATTAAATGGAAAATACAGTTTTAGAAAGGATGGCTTACAGGTATCTTTTTAGGGCAGACCTCTGTGAAGAATGAAATAGGGAAACATGTCTCTGGGAAGCTTTGACAGGTGTTTTGCCTGGCTCCTTTTTATAGTGCTGAAGTGAAGCTAGACAGGAGAAGAAATTACAGTTTCCCATGGAAAAATGGGAAATACACTTGGTCAGCTGTCCAAAGACACACACTACACACACAGAATAATTTGTGAAAATGTGTGTCAGAAGAACTTTCCAAAGTACCAAGCACTTTGTGTTATTTGGAAAATTTTACCAGCCTTTGGTAGAGAGGTAAAACTGAAAGCGACATGTGATTGAGATAGATCCCACAACTGTATGTCAGAAAAGGGCTTTTACTCCTGCTTGTTATCTTCCATCTTCCTGCACAGATGTTTCAACAGCCTGGTTTGCCATAAACAGTGCTTGGTCAGATTCTCTGTTTCACTGGACACTGACAGTGCTGAGATGGTGTCCCTATTCCTGGTATGGGGCATTCCTGAATGGTTTGAGTTCCAGCTGTTGCCACGTTGATTGTAGCCTCTCTGTTTTGTTTAGAGATTCAATACACACTGAAGACCCAGAGGTGCATTAAAAAGGCTCTCTTCTCCTCCTCCATTCTCCTTTCTCCCTTGGGTCCCGTACTCTGCAATCTTGTGCCTATGAATACACTTATGTATATAAGTATTTTTCTTTAGCAGTGTGAAGAAAATACACTCTTGTGTAAGTATTTGCCAGATTGAGCCTTAAATCTGAGTGTAGTGTTTCCCTGCACTGTTGAATATTTATCATGCTTTACCCCAGAGATGGTTGTATTTCAGTGAATAGCTCAGTTGATATATCAAGGCTACGAGTCTTGCCAGAATCTCCTGCTGAATATAACAGGGCAGTAACATAGCTAGACTTGCTCACCAGTCTAAGTATTGACAGGACCAACTCCAGCTTCTACAAATGTTCAAGGAAGGAAAGAGTAGTATTGATTTATAGAAAGAGTTGCTGAAGGAAAAAAACATGAAGTATAAAATACTTGTAAAAATTGCTTTCCAACTGAACGCTACAGTAGTGCCTGAAAATGTTTTGAAATTGAAATAGTGTTTACTACCAAACACAGCAATGAGCAGTAAGAGGCATTGCTCAGGAGATGTGCCAGCACCACGAAAATAACATTGGCACTGGACCATTTCTTCATCTGTGATATTTATCGTGAAGCAATATTCAGGGTCTTGATTGAGAGTTCATGCTGTGAAGTACAATGAATGTAATATCTAGAAAATGAGAGAACAGATGTAGTTGGGCTGTATAATCCAGTGCAACATCCATCATATTGTGAAAAAAATAACTACTGATCTTGAAAGACAAGAATATATGGAGCAGAAATGGTCCAGATTTTTGCTGCATTGAAAAGAAATGCATAACTTCACAAACTGTGAAAAATCATGATGAAGTAGGTTATAAATTTATTTGTTCTTAACAGACACAAGAGTCTGTTGCCATATGCCATAAAACCTGTCCTTGTGTGTTTTGAGGTGTCTAATTCTACTGCAGTTGTTTCTTCTGACATACGATGTAAGATGGTATGAAAGCTTGACAAAGAAGTTCTTTATTAAAAAAAAAATATTCTGTGTATTTTAATTATTTTGTGATTTGAAAAACAACTAAAAATGAGTGTCTTTATACATAAATGACTGTTTAAAGTTATTTGCATTGATGAAATGTTTTTAAATAATTTAAATCAGTGCAAATGATATGCAGGTTTTAAACAGAGAAATTATTATCAGAGGTGTAGTTCAGCACTTTTCTTCAGTAAATATTTTGGATTATACTGATATTGCTTGCTGCAAGCAAATGGATGTTGCAAAGAGGTGGAACCGCAACGTCAACTCTTTATACTCAGCTTTATGCATAACACTGTATATCCCAAAATTTCCTTAGGCATAGGAATTTGCAGTCAGTAATCTATACAAGATGTAAATTCATGAAAAATGTTCTTTTTCAAAATAAATATAATGGGATTGTGCAAGAAAATTATCGGTTCCATGTGTGTAGATACATAAACGAACGATGGCCTCTAGCTCAAAAGAGAATTTGACATACAATACCTACAGTTCAATCTAATCTGGGTTTTAGTTTTGCCTTTTGAAGGCAAATAGATACGAGGGACAGTTGTAATAGTATTTCTATCTGTAGCCAAGGATATATTTTCCTCAAGGTGGAGGAAGACAGCAGTCTGTGTCTTTTAGATCCCAAGATGAATAGAAGAGCTTTGTTTTAAGAGGAAGACTTTTGGTAGTCCTTTTGCAGTGGCATCTTGTATTTTGTTAGTAGAATTAACATACAATGAATTCTGCACCTCAAACCTTTGTATGTAGTCTCTTGACTCAGGATGCCATTTCCCAATGCAAATTAATGTAACGGTGCACTGAACATAACTCGTTCCCCAAGCATCTGTGGCAGGCTGCTGTTAGACCTAGGATGCTAGATGAACCTTTGCTCTTCTCTTACTGTCCACTTGAAATCCTTCGGGTTTTTTGAGTGTGACTAAACACCAAAAGAGTGAGGGGGTTTCTCCTCATTGGTTCTCACCTCCCTAATTAAAATACTTCAAGGCATGAGCTCTTGAATTCATTAGAAATCAGTGGCAAGCTCCCACTGATGTTAATGGTGCTGAATCAAGTCTCAAGTGGACACATTGGTGGTATCACATGTAGGATCAACAGACCTCACTATACTGGGTTTTTGACTGCCCACAGTAAGAAAAAATGCTCTCTATTCTCTTCTCCCATTGATTCTCTGAGTTCTTTATGGGCAGTTCCAGATAATTAAAAGCAAATTACAGATATGTATTTGAAATGTGTATGTTACTATGTATTTATTTAAAGTTTTATACTGATTGCACAGAAATCCAGGGAAGAGTCTACAGATGTTGCATATGCTGCACAAATTCAGCGAAGTACTCATGTATATTAGCATCATTGTCAATTGTTATGAGCATGAACAAATTCAATCTTTCATTGCCCATTGTGCTTGAGTACTTTGACTTAATGATCCCCATCCTAGAGAGAACTCTATTAGCACTTGCAGATGTCCCTATAAATGTAAGGGTGAAAAAAGCTTTAGGATGTGAAATAATCAGGCTATATACTGCTAGTGTCTTGCTGTTAGCGACTATTTGAAATTCTCAATTTGGTTTCTTTTGAATGAATACTGAATTTTAAACTCCTGCTTACAATTCTTTGTCACTTAGTTAATAAGGCATCCTTGAGGGTGACTAAATTTCATCTTCAAGAAACTTGCAGGTTTTAGAGATTCTAATTTACATCTCATAATTAGAGAATCATGAGAGCTCTGAAAGGGTGCTAAAGCTTTTACAATGCTTGATCAATAATACATTGCATCTTAACTGTTATGTAGAAAAGATTGTCCTTTGTTAGTCCAGGTGTTTTACGAGCAGATGCTTCCTTTTAGGATCAATAAGTCACTAATTTTTTTTTCCTCTTTGAATACAAAAATCTGTTATATATTTTCACTGACCTCGTAACTCTCTCTCAGTTCCACTGAATGGACTGCATTAATGCAACCATGATCTTCAAGGTCAAAATGCTGTAAATAGTAATTCACAGTCCTCTGCAGAGTCCCAGATGATGTCTGTGTGTAATAAGGCACAAGAAAGCTCAAATGATGACATTTTGCCCAAACAATCTGCTCAGTTCTGGCTGTATCAGGGACTTTTGATGTCTCTGCAATGTCATCTAAAGTTTCCCACATTGTTTTAGAGGGGGTTTGTGCATTTCAATTATGCCTTTTATTCAGCAATACCATTTAATTCCTGACAGTTACTTCAGTTTGACAATCTCTGATTTAGCTGTTATCTATTTTGCAGCAATGTCAAGAGCAACATGATAAAGTGGGCTACTTTGATTGAATATAAACAGGATCTGGACAGTTCAATAAAAGTTCCTTGCATATTTAATTCCTAGCTGTCATGGTATTGGCAAAAAAACATGTAAGAAGATTTAAGATGATCTTGGTTGACTTCCTTTAGCTCACCTAAATGCAGTCCATTAACAGGTTTGAGTTTTATGCATATTGATTGTGCTGCATGCTATTTTTGTGTGTCAAGACAAATTAGAATTGGATTGAAAATATTTTTAGCCGTATTTTTGGATGATAAGGAAATTTTCACTATATAGAGGGCCCAGATGAGCTCTGCATGTAACTGAAATGACAGCTAACTAAACTCTTCAAAACGAGATCAGTTTGCTGAGTTTCTTGTTTCAATGATTCCATGTATAGGAGGAGGATAAAAAAGTTACCTGCTCTCTGTCTGTGTATCAGACTATTTATATCTATGGCCTCTGAGGTGGAGAACATGGTGAGTCTAAAGTTCACATCTCCCTTTACACAATCTAAATTTACTTTCCACTAATATAAGTAAAAAGAATATCAAGTCAGTATCCAAGACAGTTGCTCATGAATGGATTTTTTTTTTTTAAATGACACGTATGAAATATGCAAAAATGGATACTTTAAATGTCTCCATTTGAGAGCACCAGCACTAGAGTTTCTTTGAAGATACAACCTGTGCTATTACCATTGTGTATTTTGTTTTGAACTTTATGTGGCACTTTACTTGGCATTTTTGAGTTACCTCCAAATAATAGCTGATGGTAACTTCTAGATCTTTGCATGGGTGCTTTTGCTTCATCCTTAGTGGGAGCTGGACTTGTTTTTGTTAAAATTTTCCATTTATTAACAATGAGGAATGCTGGGATCTGTCAGCAAACTTACAGCCTCTCAAGTAACATGGACAGTGACAATTCAAAGCTTAACTAGTCTGTTTGAGTTTGCTCTGTAAGGAGATGTTATGGCTGCATGGGAAGGGGTCAGCTCAAATGATTGTTATTCATTTCATTTCTTTGTGGGATGCACACATTATACCCTCTGCTTTACTTGTTATCTAGACAGCATGAAATGATGTGGATGCAAGTACCAGTACAGTGGGAAGCAGTAGGCAAAACACTGGCAAGAAGTCTTAGAACACTGCTGGGTCCTGAATCCAAAGAAACAAGCACCTCCATACTGTTAGCTATTAGTTGTACATCTGTTTCTCTAAGCTGTTTCTCTGACTGGGGCATATGCTGTCACCAAGGAGAAATGTCCAAGGTACAGATATATAAAATTTCTGCATCTTATTCTCATTTGATTTCTCCTTCACGAACAGTAAAAGCTGGACAGCTGCAAATCCGACTCTGTGTTTATAGAGTTGGATTTCAACCTGATAGATTGCCTCTGTCTAAATCCCACACCATCAGGCTTTAATTATGAAATCATTGCAATGGGTGCATTTTTTGATATGTCATGCATACCATTTTCACTGTTTTGTGTACTTTTGAGAGTTTAAGTACTTGAATCTGATGAAAATGAACAAAAGCAATAGGATGTGAAATACGTTTTTATTCTCCTTTCAACTTTGTTCTTTTTTTAAGGTAACAAACTAAATTCCCAGTTGATTAGAAGCAAATTTGAAAGGTCAATTTAAAGATAAATGGCCTTTTTATCTTACCTTTAATTTTGTCTGAAACCAGTCCTTGTTGCAGATGAGCTAGCTGGAAAAACACAGCTATTTTTGTCTTTTTTTTTTTTCTCCCTCTATAAAATGCTTACTTTATGCTGGGAAGTAGAAAGGATATTGCAATTTTTACTAGGAAAAGTAGATCTTAAAAAATGGCTAAGTAAGTCTTGAGTCACTGTCTTCTAGGCATACTGTAACTTAATAGCCAGAATGTGTCATAGTAAGTAATGCATCCGGGAAGTATTCCTAATGGGAAAGAATAAATCACCTCCAGGTTTGCAGGGATTCTCCGGGAAACAACAGCTATTCATGATTAACTTCCACCAACTTCCACAAATAAGCATTAAGGACCCAATTCTAGTCTTACCACTCCTTAGAGCAGCTGAAGCCCATTGTCAATCATGGAATTTATCTCTGATTTATATAAGAGAGAGAAGAGGACCCGGGCTCATAACCTCTGAGCACAGCAGTGGTAAGTAACACTGTTGCCCGCTGTGCAGTGACAAGTGATGATATGTGGAAAGCTTGCAGGGTCGCAGCTCAAACCTCCAGTGCTTGCCTCAGCTCTCTGTGCATTGTTGAATGGCAGAAGTGTGCAGTATACTGTGTCAGAACAAAGTTCTTCTTTGTAATAATTCTCTCATTATGGAGTTGTAGGCAGGCTGTGAATGAGGGGAAATAGCTGTTCTTAGAGTATTTAAACCATTATTCCAGCTTTCCTTGGCTGGATAGAATTCTCTCGTCTCCCTCCAGAGTCACCATTTGTCTTTGTTACTGAACTACCCAGTAAGAACTTCAGTGCCTGGTGGGTCATGTATCTGGGGGTTGATGTAGCTGAGTATCCAGTGTCAGTGGAGGCAACAAAAGCTAGTATTCAAAGTGAGTATGTAAGCCTGGCCACTTTCTGCAGTCTATTCAGTTTGTATATCCTCAAAATCCACAACTGTTGGGTCAAGGATGTTCTTTTTAGTATCTGGTTTTGGACTTACTGTCCATGAACTCATCTAATCCATTTTGAAACCTGCTGTTATGTCAGCTTTGATAAGCTCACATCAACAAATTCCAGTAGTTCACTACCAGCCATGTAAAAAAGTACCTGCTTTCATCTGCATATCTCATGCTTGTCTGAGTGGTTCACATTCTACTGTTGAGGGGTTTGGTGAATAAAGGTTCTGCATTCACATTATCAGTGGTCATGACTTTGTACACCTCAGTCATGCTCTTCCCCAGTGCAGTGAGGAATACTTTTTATTTATTTAATTGGTGTTACAGGCAGTTATATCATGGTTCACTAGATGATAGATTTTATGCTTTTCAGCAGTTCTTACTTTAATGCACTATTTGGAAGCAAGAATCTGGCAGAGCAGCCTGCTGGGCAGCAGGATCAAAAGCTTAAACCTGGTAGTGCAAGGAGACTTGTTTGTTAGAGACGTGTTCCTTGAGGAAGAGCCATGTCCAGGGAAAATTCAGCTTGGGCAGCGAAAGCTGACAGCTTAGTGGCTTGTGAAAATCATTGCAAAAGTATATTCTGAAAATTGCTGAGTTGGTGCCTGATTAAGCTGTCAAAGATATGCTTCTTCAGTCGTATCTTTTCCCTTCCTCTTCTGACCTGTCACCAGCAAACTACACTTCATTGCCCCTTCAGGGCAATATTTGGTGTGTATGCCTACTGTCAGATAAGGACCAAGTTTCTCTGCAACAGCACGAAGGAGAATAGGAAAGACAGAAATTAATGAAATAGTTTGGTAGCAGTGAGAATTGTTATAAAATTGGGATCATTAGCTCATCTGAAATGCATCTATACCAATGCACAGAGTATGAGCAACAAACAGGATGAGCCTGAAGCCATGATGAAACACGAAAACTATGACATAGTGGCCATCACAGAAATGTGGTGGGATGCCTCACATGACTGGAGTGCCACAGTTGATGGCTACAAGCTCTTTAGAAGGGATAGACAGGGAAGGAGAGGTGGTAGGGTGGCCCTGTATGTTAGGGATTGTTATGAATGTTTGGAACTTAAGTATAGTGACAATGAGATTGAGTGTGTTTCGACCAGGTTAAGGGGCAAGGCCAATATAGCTGATATTGCTATGGGTGTCTGCTATAGACATCCCAACCAGAACAAAGAGGTAGATGAAATATTCTATAAGCACTTGGGAGAAATCTCTTGTTCTTATGGGGCACTTCAATTTCCCAGGTATCTGCTGGAAATACAAAACAGGAGAGAGGGAACAATCCAGGACGTTCCTAGAATGTGTAGGGGACAACTTCCTCACACAGTTGGTAAGTGAACCGACCAGGGAAGGTACCCTGCTGGACCTCTTGTTTGCAAACAGAGAAGGACTGGTGGAGGATGTGGCAGTTGGAGGCCATCTAGAGAATAGCAACCATGAAATTATTAAGTTCTCTGGTTTAGAGACACTAGGAGCAGGGGTAGCAATACTGACACTCTGGACTTTTGAAGGGCAGACTTTGACTTGTTTCAGAGGTCACTTGATAGAATCCCTTGGGA
>WUAM01000306.1:65514-77960 GCA_024336885.1 Actenoides hombroni
TTCTATTCTATTCTATTCTATTCTATTCTATTCTATTCTATTCTATTCTATTCTATTCTATTCTATTCTAAAATAAGAGAGCTTATTATTTTTATAAACCTTTCTTTAAGTTGAATGCAATTCTGCAGCATTCAGGAAGGAAGAGAATGTGAGGAAGTGGTGAAAACCAAGTGTAATTAAAGGACAAATAAGGCTGGATGATTTTTTATTTTTTTTTCCCAGCTTTTTTTTCCATAGAAGTTCTCCATCTGCAGCTCACAAACCACCTGTGAAATGTAGGAGGTTTCTGCCGGGATACAGACAGAAGCTGTTGTGTGCTTATGATGTACAATACACCTACTCCTCAAATTGTCTCTAAATCAGCGTCACAAAAAATTCAAGGAAAATAGGAAAGCAATGAAGCTTCCTGGGCTTCATTTACCCAGTGACAAAAGTGCAATTGAACTGGGATTCCTCTTCTTCTATCCCACAGGATGGGCAACGTGGGAAGGAGTCATCTCACTGAAACTGAAAGGGATGGGGCAGGGGCTGAGGGTAAACAAAGAGGGAGCACAGGAGCTGGAGAGCTCTTGGGCAGGAGTGGATACAGATCATAGAATCGTCAGGGTTGGAAGGGACCTTAAAGATCATCTAGTTCCCAGAGTGAAGGGATAGGAAGAAGTGAGAAGCCAATTCTTTGGAGTTGCACTTAAGGAGAAAAGTAAGAAAATGAGGTGGTGAAGGGTAAGAGGACAGGTACTGATCTGGTAAAGGCTTGAGTACAGGAGAGGGAACTTGGAAGTGGCTGAGCCAAAGGGAAACAAGGGATTAGACTGGGACTGTGGGCAGAAACTGACTTTAGATAACACCCTGGGACCATGGTTGGGATGTGAAGACGGTTAAGAGGAGGAATAGATCTAAATAGGATATGAATCTGGGAATTAATATGATTCAATAATGGTATCTGAGGTACAGTTTAAAATCCTAAGGAGAGGAAATGAGGACCAGAGAATGTCAGGGACTTGGAAGGTAAGTCTCAAAAAGGTTCTTCCAAAACTTTGAGGGAGCTCAAGGAAACCAAGTGCTTTGTTTCTTCTTTCTGTATATATCTGTGAAATTTAAAAGCAAAGTTGGTATCTCATACCCTTTTCAGGGTTACTTCTAAAGTTTTAAAAATAGCATTCTAGAAAATAGTGTCAGATGATCTTTGGAACTGCAGAACGAAGCATGAAAAATGGTATAGAATGCCAAATTAATGTCCATCTTCATATGGATGTCAGGATACTATTATGAGCAAAGTTGTTATTTTATCACTTCCTTTTTTTTTCTTTCCCTTTTTCTAACACTATACAAATTGCAAATGACATGTAATATTTTACCCAAGGTCTCCTCCCTTAAAACTAGATTTCTGCAGAAATAAAGCAGAAGATGCTCATTCCATCTCTCTGTCACCTTGCCCAGTGAAAGTACTGGCTCCTTACACAGGGAAGCAGCTGTGAGGAGAGTGCGTCCCATCTGCCAGAGTTCATAGGACTGTATCTGCAGTAGGAAATGGTCTTCCAGTGGGATGTAACAAGTACAGGTACTGAAGAGAAACTGTTGGCTGCATTTATATGACTTATGCATCTGTCATATGCCTGCTCTAATAAACTTAGATCTTCCTTGTGCTATCAGCTCCTACTTAATGTGCATTTATAAAGCTAAGTTACTCTTGATCTCTCCACCAACCTGCTTACTGCAGAAATGTGTCTATTACTTTATGCAGTAAATTAAGTTGAGAAACATATGGAAAGTAACTGAAACTATCAAATCTTTTACAATGGATTCCTGTCAGTTGGTGGTGGGTTTGGGTTTTTTACATCCTTTAGAGATGAGTTGTTGTTGTGAACTAATGAAGGAGGTGTTTGTGGCTGAGGAAGGAATGTCACAAGGAAGCAGTCACTGGGAGTCTGGCTGGGTGACAGATCCATCTATTTTTCCTCTAAGAGCATCACATCATGCACTCTAATGAGGGAAAATGCCATCGAACTTCAGCATCATTTGTACTTTGGAAATAAAACTAAGGTAGATTCAGAGAGGGAAGATATCAAGGTTGTTCAGTCATTCTATGATTTTTATTATTTTTTTTCCCCCTAACTGTTTTGACTCTTTTTTTTTTTTTTTTCCCCAAATAGAATCTCTTTCTTCTGTGCATTTCATATCATAACCCTCCACAAAACCTAGAAGGGGAAAAAAAAAAACTTCTGTGATAAAATTTTAAAGTGGAATGTTTTCAGAAGCCAGGGGCAGTAATGGTGAGAGGAAGTGATGCGAAATTTCTTTTGACAAGAAGATGACAAGAGACAAGACTGAAGTGATTTATGCATACTCTGGGAGGAAAAACCTAAACTGATACACCTTATAGCTGACTTGGGATGAGTCCTTCACTCTTCATTTGTAGTGAAAAGCTACTTTAATGATTTTAATCGTTATTTTTTTCTCCTTGATCTATAATTCAAAATACTTTATCAACTCGTCAAAGGATAGGACACATGTTTCTTTCAATGTGGAAGTGGATCATCAGATTGTTGCATCACCATGCTAATCTCAATACTGGGTGGAAGGTTTTAAGCAGGACTTTCCCTCTGTGGAGAAAAAGCTCATGCCAAGGCAGTTCTGCTGGAAGATATTTAAAATAAAGATTTCTAATGCTGAGTCACAGTGTTGTCACAACACTATTAATAATAAACTGGAAGTATATTTGTCTTGCCATCTGGAATGAGACTAAATAGTCCAACGTCTGCCTCTGGTATTGGATGGCATTATATAATGTTATTTTGCGAGGTATATACATTTCCCCTTCCCCTCTTGTCCCTTCTTAAACGCACAAGATAGACTTTAACTATCTGAAGAAATGAAGTGTTGTTAGAAAGCACTGTCTTGGTTTCTTTTGGAAGCTGTGGCAATTATCAAGGATTCCTCTCTGCCTCAGTCACTTGTAAGGGGATTTAGTTGAACTGTGTTGAGGTCTGTGCGTATGTTCACATTCAGAAATGAAGTATCTTTAATTTGATTTTAATTTAAATCTCTTTGGAAGTCAGGTAAAATTGAATCAAGGCATTTTTAATTCTCAGTGTAAATATCTGAATAACAATTTAATGCAATTTTGCTAAACCACTTCAGAAATTCATTGGAATTAACCCTTCTGCTTCCATACTAACAAACTCGAGTCCTCCATGGACACTCTTTATATGACATTATTAACAGGCTGGTAATCAAGAATTCTGAAGAATTATGGTATTAATAATGAATTCTGTATATGTATATGAAAATCTTTACCTGCATGCTAACTAATCATTGCTGCATTGTAACTGTTTCAATGCATTCAGCTGCATTTCAACACACTAAACAACAGCAAGGATGACACACAGATCTTTGACAAGTCTCTCTGTACCGCCGTGTTAAGGCTTCAACTCATACAAGACTTTGCCTGGTAGGCCAGAGAAGAGCATGACACTAACCCCCTAGGATGGGCTTTGTGTGGCAGCTAGAAGAAGGTCCCAGTTTCACAGAGCCACACAAGTTCAGCCTAAGCTGCCCAGTGCTGGTGCTGTGAGAACCACTGCACTTGACAGTTCTTTGCAACCTGTAGCACACATCTGCTTGGGTTTAAGTTAGGGGGCAGTTCCGCCCAAAAGCTGAAGGGTACTTCAGTTTGGACATTGAGGCTCTCTTTCCTGATTAATGACAGTGCAGTTAGTACATCTTCCTAAGTTTACTGTCTCTGGCAACGTTTCGAATAGGAGAGAACAGAATTCCTGTGTTGTTTCGTGCAATCTGAATTTGTCGTCCTCATCCTCCTATAGGTGCAATTACCTTGTCTCTCACCTCCTTACACATCTCTATCCTTTGTGTCACCTTCTTCAGTGTGTTGTCTTTCCCTTTTGAACTAAATTTTATAGAATTTCCCTCCTCAGAAATAAATTCCCGTGAAATATATTTCATAACATCCCCATCCGAAGTCATATGGCAGCTACTTTAAAAATAAGATTGTATAAGGATTAGCAAAGTCAACTATATGTAAATATTCAAGGTGATTTCACTAATGGTGAAGAGGTAAGACAACACAGTGACTGAAGCAAATATTTAAAACAGAAAAGCAGCAGAGTTGCTTTCTCTTTCAATCAAATAAAATTTTTAAACAACAATCCTGGTAATGTTGTTTTTTTTTAAATCAGTTTATTCTAATGCTGAGATAAGATATGGGAGATGGATTTTAAGATGAAGGATTTGGTATCATACTTTGAACTATAATCTTCTCCTTTTTGTTAATATTGTAAATATCTTTGCACAGTACAGTTCAGGCACAGCATGTTTAGTTGAGCACTATAGCATCTATTGCCAGATGTGAATAAATCTAGCTTCGGTGTCTGCCTGTAAACTGTACTGGGAAAACCATTAAAGTAAGGAAAACTGAATTAGGATTTTATGGTGTTTGAGAAAGCTGGAAACCCAAGATAAAGAATTCATGGGGTTTTTCTTGTGTGTGTGATTAGGCACAATATGCATCTCAGGACAACCCTGCATTTATTTCTGTGAAATGTAGATTAAAATGAAAGTGGATGGGAAATGGAAAATATCTCCATTTCTAATCATGCTGCTGTTTCGTTAAGGATAGGCAACATCCTGATTCTAGCTGAGAAATTATTCTTTTCTGTTGCTGAAGAACCTCAGGCTGGTTGAATGAAATTTCCCTTGTAAGAGTACTTCAGTGCTAATGACAATAACAGTAAGGAAACCAGCAATTCAATACTGGAGGATGCTGCTGAAGAAACATTGACATAAGGGCAGGTAATTAGTGCTGCTGCTTCTATTAAAACTAGAGGGGGGAAAACCCAAACTGGAGTCATTGGAGCAAAGGGACTTTTAAATTGCAAAGAAATCTTATTTACACTGTGAATCCAGCTGAACTAAGTAAGCTAGTCAATATGGTGGGCAAATTCTATTAACAATACAAAAAACCTGACTGAATAATTAAAGCATAGCAAAGAAGAGTAAATATTTTGAGGAAAGGGACAAAGCTGACAGAACTTAATTCGGTGAGTGAAGAGGACTTACTGCTTTTTTCTTCAGCTTTTTTCCGCCTCTCTAAAATAATCAAAGACATAATACTGTGAATCACTTCTAGCAGTATAGAAGCTTTCACTATTGCCCAAATGAAATGGGGCATTCGTGTGGGAAATGGGAAGAGAAAAATGAATCTGTTTGAACACCAAAAAGAATTTGATTAAGCTGAAGATCGAAGAAAATTTCAGGTCAGGCTTGCAGATCCTTGATGAATAATTCTAATAGAAAATAGACCTCAGTGGACAGGGTTTTCTTTTTGATGTAACACCAGTGAAGCCCAGCAAGTTAGAACAATGATGAGTTTGGCACAGATTTTTCAATTAATATATATGGAATTAGCCAACTGGTAGGTTTTTTCACAAATTCCAAGTAGCCTTTTTACTAACAGAATGATATTGGGGTTTTTTTTCCTACCTTTGCTAGCAATAGAAATTTTTTTCTTCCAACTTTGAATGATGTTATTTGATTTAATGGAAAATTTTGAACTTCTTTTCAGGTCAGGGATGGGCTTTTGCTCCTTTTATATAGTGCCTGGAATAATGGCTTCTTGCTCTTGATTGGAGCCTTTCATGGCTTCAAATAAATTGAACTATTTTTCTTGCTGATACCTTTGCCCTTGCGTCTGAGGAATCGGGATAGGGAGTAAGGTCTGGTTTGAGCACAGTGGTTTGCATGCTGGGCAGTAGAAGAATGAGTGAATGAGAATTAACATGTTTGGTAAAAAATAGATTTTCCTTACAGCATTATCTGTTAGCAGAAAAATAAAATATCTATTTGGTTTAATCTGCTTTTTAAAATTTGTTTTGTTTTCCTTGCTGCAATCAAATTAAATGCAGGGTTTAGTTCTGTGTCAATATGAAAATTAATTCGCATAAATTGTAAACCCACTCTCTTTCTAGAGTGCTAACTTTTCTTGTTATTTCCCTTTTAAATGGAATCCTAAAGGGGAAAAAAAAAATCAGATACCATGGCATAAATATTACATTATACTTAACTGATTTATATTTATAAAGCTAATTCCAGTTCTTAATGCAATTCAAATGGGAAAAATTCTTCACTGTTAAGGCTGATTTAGAGGTTGGATCAAGCACGCCAATATAGTCAAAATGAACTGGAGTTTCTGGCCTGATTGTCTCATTTTTGACATGGCCTCGTCTCATTTTTTCATGGTATTTTTCTCAGTTTAGTAACATACTCCAGTGAATTTCTTCTTGGCTAAGAAAATAACTCTGTGCAAAATACACATCTGAGGTGACAGCTGCTTCTGACCTTCATGCATATTATATTATAGAGCTGGTCAACTTAAGAGTTCTGGCATATTGGAAATCTAGCCCTTGACATTGTCTCTGTATTGAAGATGAGGACACATAGAAATTGAAGGGCTTTTCACAGCATAACATAAATGGCTGGCACAATAAGGCTGATCCTTCACGGCCACTTTGGTACCAGATAATGTCATAGGAGGTCAGGTGTATTTCCTGATCTAATGTGAAGTGTGTCAAGTTACAGCAGGGATTAATGAGACCCTCTAAGAGCTCAGCTTTTCATGGTGTCTTTTATTCAAAAAGGGAGTTAGTTGTTAGTTTTCAGGATTAAAATATGAGCAGTTTTAATTGTGATATCTGGTATGTGCAGCTGTTGTTTTGTGTGAGTTAGCTGTAATGCAGTATTAGGAGCTTTCATGAGCCATAGATTTGAAACTCTTACTGAGCAGGAGGGAGGTAGGAGCTAGTTAGATAAAATTCATCTTAACTGGCTCAGAGGCAGGACAGAAAATCGTAAATATGAAATACTACCTCAGAATAATGTCTAATTGATTGCAATTTGCAGCAGAGTAAGGGAATGCAGGTGGGGTCTCACATCTGGCATAGCAACCTGTAGCAGTGACTCAGGGCTGTTTGTTCCACAGAGTGAGTTCAAGTCGCAGTTCCAGGTACCCAGACAAATCACTCAGACTATTAACTCTGTAAATGTAGATGTTGCTGTCTTGTGAAGGAGATGGATTAGAGTAAGAACTCTGGAAATTTTCCTTACAAGACCTGCCTGAGGCTGAGTATAGCTCTTGTTGCCTGGCACTGAGAAACAGTGGGGTTTTTTGTCTCTGGAGTCACACTTCCTAGACCTAAAATTATGAAATCGTCCACCTCAAAGGCTGCTGAGGGGAATAATGTTTGTAGAGAACAGATACTGATTAGACAGAAAACTGCACAGTTGTGCAATGTGTTGCTATCAAACGAAAAAGGATAAGCTTTCCAAAAATGAAGAAAGTGCATTGTTTTAGATTGTAGTATATGAGGTCTTGCTGTAGCCTCTTCCACCCACAGTCGTACATGTTCCACTGTCCCATCTGCTGCTGGTGTTTTATTCTGTGATAGGACTTCATCTTGTTCATTCATGGTAAGGCAGGAACATGTAGTAGCTATGAATATTCAAACAGCCTGCATAAGAATTAGTTATTATTTTCATCAAACTGTAATGTTTCTGAATAGATGTAAATCAAATGTTTTAACCATGCAAGGATAGGTTCATGTGTCCTGGCTACAAAAGTGTACCTGGATGTCTGTGTCGATGAACCTTTATTCCAATGGAAGCTGTTTACATGTGGTCATGTTGTGGTCCTCAGGCAGAGACTAAAGGGCAGTTGAGCACAAGCTCAGATTACTTTGGCTAAAGATGTCAGAAGGCAGAAAGGGACCATCTGCTACAGAGGAGGTTCTGCTCCCCACAGGCACTAAAGGAAAGGAAAACTTTGGCTCACTGCTTTTAGACTCCCTAGGGTTTCTGTTTAGGACTGCCCTTTTGTTCATCATCTGAGGGTATCTTTGATTCCAGTAAGAGTAATCATGTTTAAAATATTTTTTTTTCACTCTTTAATTAGTTCCTCTCTCTTTCAAAGAATGCAGTTAGATGCTACATCATTTTCCTAGGCCAGTTTTTTGAGTCCCTTATTTTATTTAACAGTTCTGTGGTACAGCTAATACAACATCTCATACTGGATAATTTATTTCCTCTCTGGCATAGAAAGCCATTAGCCTTAACTATTTATTCAGTAACATTTTTGTTCTATTTAATGGTGCCCAATCCATCTCTGGGATTAGCAATGTGAATGCTAAACAAGCTTTTGCAAGTTTTTCCCAAAGGCCCAGTGGAAGTTCATATTTTATGTAAAATATAAATTGTAAAATATCATATATTTTAAAATTGTGATGCAGAGTTATTCATTGCCTATTCAGGAATAGGCATTTATCACAGCCTTAACTACTGTAATTTACCATAGTCTGGCCTAACTGCCCAAGGTTACAGTGGTCAGAGCATCATTATTCTGCTTCCCTGTTGTGATTTACAAGCAACTGAATTGGGATCAGGGCAGAGGCAGCTATAGATTGGCAAGGACATCTCACTGCCTCTAACTCACTGGAATTGCATCAGCTCCATGGACTTTAAAAGATCCTGTCTATACTAAATCATGGCAGTCAGCCTCAATAGGACAGATACTTTTAACAATGAGCTTGGTATATCTTCTTGGTAGATAATAAAGTAATAGTCAGAGAAACCAGATTTTGGTAAAAAGTTGCACCCCTTTCCATGCTGGATTGAACTGATAACATGTACTGAGTGCTTAGGATGTTGCACCTCAGACAGACTGCATGAAATAAGTCCAAAACACCAAGCAAATGGGCAGCAGGAGCCTGGAGTCACCTTTGCTGTTGGCTGAGATGCTGGAAGCTGGCAGGGGGCTGGAGATGAGACAGTGTAAGGAAGGCAGTCTGGCGCAGTGAGCCATACACACCATGGCCCAGTAAGCAGCCCAAGCTCATTTTTCAAGACATCTATAGGGCTGGTGCTGTGTGTACCCTGCCTTCCTGGTGTATGTCATTATAAAATATGCAACGGATGTGTGCTCCTGCCTAACCCCCTAAAGGTTGCTTCCAACCTCTCTCCCTCATCTCTTTTTCCAGGCTCGTGTCAGCAACCCCTTCCTAACCTCACAGACCTGCCACTTCTCATGTGGGAGGCCTCACCACTCAGGTGCCAATCACTGGCCGTGACCTCTGTCCATCATTCCACCTTATGAACTTCC
This sequence comes from Actenoides hombroni, assembly GCA_024336885.1. Lineage (NCBI taxonomy): Eukaryota > Metazoa > Chordata > Aves > Coraciiformes > Alcedinidae > Actenoides > Actenoides hombroni. The sequence goes on from WUAM01000306.1 coordinate 74,681, forward strand.
TTAGGGAACAGATGGTGTAAACATCTTTGATGCCTTTTTTTTGTACCTCTGAATTTCTCCCCTACCCCATACCCTGCATTATATCTGTTGACTTTATAACTCCCTTAACTTCTGTAAAGCATTTTAACATCTAGAATGTGTGAATTTATAGTCTTTCAGCAGCACTTTAAAAATTAAAATTGGAAAAATTTCTAAAGATCACAAAAGAGGGAAGACAGCTTGGGGAAGGTCTGAGGGCAGACTTCTGGACACTCTCCTGGGCATTGCTGTAGACACCAGCATGATGTTGAGCGTATTCCTCTGAGCATCCATTGAATGTGAATGTCCATCCCACAGAAGGGCACAATGAAAATTATCTCTTTGAAGTGGGAGATTTTGATAAGGAAGAGTGTCCTGGTTTGAGTGAGAACAGAACTAATTCTCTTCAGTGATTTTACTTTGCAGCTCATTTCTTCTAACTAGCTGGACTTCCTGAAGTCAGCAGCCTGTTCTCACAGACAGTGTCTGCTTCTAGCAGTGATAACACCCCATGGTTAGAGTTACTGCCAAGGATTGGTGTGCAGACCAAGGCCACTGCTGGGTCTTGTGTACCATGTTGGGGGGGTGCAGAAAGTAAAAGGCCTCACTTGCAGGGAGGAACAAACAGGACAGGTGACCCTAAACTGACCAGCGAGGGATTCCAGCCCATGTATGTCATATTCAGTATAGAGCTGAGGGATCAGAAGAGTCAAGAGCTGGCTCTTTCTTTTTCCTCTGCTTCACTGGCCAGCATCTGAGGAAGACTCTGTCCATTCTGCCTTTGATCCCAATTTGTATGTTCCTGAATCCAGTATTAGAATCCAGCTCCTGTACACAGTTCCCATCTGCCACTGGGCCCAGTCTGGGACTTCCTCAGTGCCTGCTCCACAGCATCAGTGGTGACAGTGATGTAATTGCTATCAGGGAGGGGTGGGTTCAATACTGGTTTTGTATATATTCCATTTATTATTTTAATTAAAGCTGTTCTAGTTTCCTTTTCTAATTGCTAAATCTTTCTCCTTTATTCCCTTTCTCTTCCCCTTTGGGAAGGGAGGGGGGTTAACAGAGAGGGGCTGTTGTAGGTCTAGCAGGCTGCCCTGACCCTAAACCGTGACAACGTATGAAATACTTGCACAGTACTACAAATTGAACATCCAAAAATAAGTTGTCGCAGTAGCCAAGTTTGTTCAGACTGAACTTGGTACCATGCCCATATCCGTCAGCACTGCTGGCAAAGGATATCCTAAATAGCCTACATGAACATTTCTTGGTTTTACCCTATAATGCTTCAGTGATTTTTAAGGTCACCTATAAACCAGATTCAGATAGTAGTACTCCATAACATTTTTTTTTCCTCCAGGTCTATCAAAGAATTAGTGCATTGCCAAGTAATTCCAGATTTGCTCCAAGAAATAAAATCTGATACAATATAGCAATTATAGCTGCAAATACAGTAAAAGGCTTTAAGATATGACTATTAACAATAAGACTACTTGTCTTAATTCAACTAGAGTAAGGCATAGGGCAATAATACAAATTACATATCATTTAGTCAGCAAGTCTACCTTAAATGTAAACAGTTCCATAAGAAAATACTGAAATTAAGTTAGCTTTTACACCACTGTCTAGATTTCAGATGAATGCTCACATTAAATTTCAAATGTTTAGTTGAACTGTATGCAAAACAGTTACCACTTTAAAAAGCTTTAAATATGCTTCTAAAGGACAGTTTAAAAACCTCAATCAAAATCTAGATTTATTTAAGTAAATTGATGTTTGTTGAAGTTCAGTTACCTACAATTCTGGAATTGAGTTGTTTCTGAACAATGCCTTGTTCATGTAGAAGCTGACAGACCTAGAATAATTTCACTGATCTAAGACACCTTTGTATCTCTGTAACCACATTAGTGTTCCAAGGGCTGTATTAATTTGTAGCAGGGTAGTTAGTTCAGCTCAACCTTCATAGACAGGTTTATATACTTTTTATACAGGTCCTTTAGATATGATATAATATTCTATTGAATTAAATAAGACATTAAAAACATTATTTCCATGTTTCCATTTCTTAGAAGAAAATGCACTGAACTGTGTTTAAGTTTCTTTCACAGCTATGCAACTGACTTCCTGTATGAGTTTCAGCAACTACCTTCTTCACTAGTTTTCCTCCTAATTCCAGTTTGCCTCCACTAAACTGTATACACACTGTGGAAGTATAAACAGCAAAAAGATCAGCTAAGAAGGATGCTAAGTATATATAGCATTAAAGCACAATAAGCTAATATAAACTCCATAAGCCTATGATAGGTAAAGACTAGGAAACTGAAGAACTTTTCTCACAAGTCAAAAAGCAAATTTGACCCAAATTAAAAAAAAAAAAAGTAATAAGGGGGGGAATGAACAAGAGGCAAACTACTTTTGAAGTAACAATTTCTGTGAAGTGTCTGAACACGACATATGGTTCCACTCTGGATAGTCATTAATATTGTATCCTGACAGCATTAACAAACCTTATCCAAATGAGGCATAGGTAGATGACAGGATTTGTCAAACCAAAGCACATGACACAGAACTCTCATTGGCTCAAAGCCACAGACAGGAATCTAATGTATCAACACTAAACTCTTCTACATTAACATGAATAATGCTTGCCCTTAGGGCCTCTAGTAATACATCACAAATGGGAGCAAGATAAATTTCCGCACCCCAACCGCACCCAAATCCTTTAACAAATTCCAACATATACTAGGCTACCTATAAAACCGAAAAAGGCCAAGGCATGTAAATAAATAAAATACACTTGGTATCTTATATTGAATTAATTGCCCTCTACTTACAATTATTCTATTCTTCATAATTTGTTTCAAGAATACCATTAAACTAACATAAGTTTCAAATAAAAATAATAAAACATATATCTTTATGAAAATGCTAAATTTTCTGAATACAGTAGTCACAATAAGCTCAGTATTAAGGGAAGCTGTATACTTTAAGAACACAGCCCAAAGGTGTAGAACAGCAAGCCACCAAGTTTCACATCATTTGCTGCCACTCACACACACATTACGGACACCACAGAACTTCTGACTATCCTATGAATGCTTTACGGCCACGCTTCTAAGTTATACTGTGAAGTCACTTGCATAGAAATCTTTTTACTACTGTGGGGAGTTGTTTTTCTTTTTTTTTTTTTCCACATCAGAAGAACATTAAAAATGTAAACCATTTTCTCCAAGACTAGAATTTATGAACCTATTACAAACAT
>WUAM01000306.1:78060-89089 GCA_024336885.1 Actenoides hombroni
AGTCTCTCTCCCTTATTCCCTTTCTCTTCCCCTTTGGGGAGGGAGGGGGGTTAACAGAGAGCGGCTGTTATAGGTCTGAGGGGCCACCCTGACCCTAAACCATGACACAGAGGAGGTGGCTGTCTCTGAGTTTGTATTTTTAAGTGCTTATAACAGTGCAAATCAGAGCCTAGAGGCTTTTAGATCCTCTTTAATATACAATTACTGCTTCTATAGCATAATGAAAAATGTTGCAAAAACGAAACAATGCTATACAAAGGCAAGTTTAATAATTTTTAAATTGTTTTTCTTCTGCAAATAATTTCAAAATTCTGAGATATATAATCCACGAAAAATATACTCTGAGATGTAAGTTCATTCACAACTTATTTTTAGCCAACTGGCAGCATCTAAATTTTAAATATTATAATCAACACAAACCTGAAATTAAAATTTGTTTTCTATCAATATCTGTGGCAATAAGGGTTTGCTTTTTTTATGCAGGGCAATAAAATGGTCCTGAATAGACTCAATGAGCATTCTCAAGACACTAATTTATTATTATCTTTCTACCATTAACTTAGTAACAGTAGAGCCTTGCTAAGGGAGAAGAACATTGCCACCACCATATCTGCTAAGTATCGTGACCTCCTACCACGGCTATCTAAAGATTTATGTCTAGATAACCACTTGTTTCTTTCTGTGTCAGCAGTAAGGTGGTTACTGACAGTATCCTGGTCAAAGCTGCTATAGTGACAAATCTCATCATTGCTGTAGCTTCCAGGACTCTACACTGCAGAGGGATATTCTCCAGATATGCCTGTCAATTCTTGGCCATAGCAGAGATGAGAGTTTCTTCTGCATCATTCTCTGAAACCTTTACTGTTGTAATCATCTGCTTGCAACAATATGGAGTCAGATGGGGAAAAGTGGTAAATTAACATATAAATTTGTGCCCTCCTCAATATCTTCAGCATTTTTACAGATGCTGTCTGTTCACAGCTGAGCTGCTGGCTTCCAGCATTAATTGACATCAGCTCAAACCGGAAAGTCTCTCAACAGTCTTAATATCTTAATGCTGACAACCCCCTGCTAACAGCCTTATTGCTATCCTTAAGTATGGGAGATTGCCAGTTTCAAAATAGAAATAAATCAGCTTTTTTGTCATCTGTTTGTCTCAAATGGACCAGTGTGAAGCTGCCGGAAGAGAAACCTGAAACCAGAATGTGCCTCTGCATGTTAGCAAAGTTATCCCTCCTTCCCCATTCTGCTCCAGAAATGTGTCTCCTGGACTAAGAATGTCGAGCTAGAGTTGTGAACATAATTGATTTTCTAGTTTGGCCACTGAACTGAAAAATGAATATATGTTCAGCTTGGGTCAATGTGATTTTTTTTTTTATTTTTTTTTTGCAACTGGCTGTAGGGCTTTTTTCCTAGGTATATATTATATATATATATAGGTATATATATTAAAGAGGCAAAACCATCTAGTGGTTCCCAACAACCAGAGAGCTCTTAGTGTATTAATGCTCAAGCTTATGACTCTTCTGCATACATAGAAAGTGTCCATATCAAATTTGAGATCTCTTGTCTGTTTTATTGCTGCTGATTCTTTTCCCTTCTGATCTACTTTTTTCTTCGATTCTCAAAAATGAAAATGTCTTGCAGCATTCTGTCTTCCTTGAATTAAAGTCAATAACCACTTTTTCTGACATCAAAGATCACACTTTCAATCAGATTATTTCATTCAGGTTCCCCCTTATGACCTCTACAGTACTTATTGATCACTGTTTAATTCTGTTTTTCTTCCTTGTCATACTAAAAGAAATTTCAGTGAAGTAGCCCTAATTCAGTGCTCCTCAATAACATTTCACCCCGGTTTGTGATGTTTTTTGGGGTGCTTGGTCAGATAATACAGCATTTGAGCCCTGAAAACATATTCTTTTATTAGAAGAATGGTAAATGTTGTGAAGCCCGTTTCAGAGTTAACTCTAGAAGACTAAGATCTCTAAATGAATTTATGCCAACTTGAAAGTCACAAATATTATGTCTTTAGGACAGAGAATAAATAGCGGGGTTAAAATTGAGCAGCTGCCTAAAATTAAGTACTTACATATGTGCATTTTTGGCTCCCTGAGCAGTGTATTTAGTACTTGTGAAGTGATATCCATAGTATCTAGTGTGATGAATAATGATTCATGTTGCATAAACTCTTTTTCAAAGCTGAGAAGACAGAAGGATGCTGAGAAAGACTTCTCTGAATTGTCTGTAGAATAGAAAATCATATCTTTTTTGCATGACAGTATGAAAATGTAATTTATGCCAATTTCTGATGAGCAACTAAATCAGAATTGTTTCTTTTGTCCTAATGCATAATTCAACTAGCTTAAAGGAAATCCCTCATCTTTATAACTTGCTAGACAGTGGTTTAATCTACTGCTTTTGCTGGTGAGCCGTACTATTACTAGATAATGTGTAAAATAACAGTTTGTCAGGCTGATCAAACAGGGCTAATTTTGGACATTCACATTTTCAACTTCAGTGGTTTCTATTCCTTGATTGTACAATTAGTCTTCAAGTAAAGGTGAGCTTCTGTGCTGTAAGTCCTGTAGATGGCAATGTTACACTGGCATAAAAATGACTAGTAAGCATACATCTCAATAGCTTCACTCTTTATTAATCAAAAAAGAAAGGAATTAATAGCAATTCGAGATACAGTCTCTGAAACTGCTACAGAGGTAAATATCTATAAACACATCATTAGCAGTAAAATGTAAGCCTGATTGGATCACCGTTGTTTGTTCTTATATGAATTTACCAAGGAATCGTGATTGCTAGGTTTTTTTGACAGTGGTTTTGTATATGGTTAAACATCAGCCAATTTGCACAAATTCTTATGTGGTTTAAACATATGCCATTCATTTGAAGGTCTCATCAACAACTAGGAGAGCTGCCATTGTTCCAGCTAAAAGCATGACATCCTATTGGACCAGCTCTGAGCCTCTCCTGGCAATAATAGTAAAATTATTATCAGATTTTGCTTACTTCATTAACATCTTTTACTCGATTTACTTGCTTTTTTAAAATATTTTGAGTCTGATTTTGCTTGGTAGACAGTTTTGTCAGTCCCTTTGTATACGGGTTTCAATCCAGTCAAGTACTTATGTATCTGCACATAAATGTCTGAATTTTCATAGCTTCAGTTAGACTATTCAGAAACTGAAAGTTGCACGTATCTTTAAAAAGCTTAGTTTTAAAGCAGACACCTTCACCCTTACTTTCTTGAAGATATTCTGTGGTTTGGAAAAGTATTTAGTTAGCTTACAGAAAAATGAGTGAGTTGGGAATCCATTCCATGCTCTATGTGAGTTTAAAATCCAGTCACAGAGCTTGCTTAGCAAATATTCAAAGCATTATGCAGGACAGAGAGTTTATGAGCAATCATTATCAGAATTACATGTGAACAAACCATCTGTTCTGTAACTTCAAATAATGAACAAAGTGGCCAAAGAAGTCAACACACAGAAATTTTGTAAACTAATGATTCCCCAAAATTGATCAAATGAATTTATCACTGTAAAATGTTCATCCAGCTCAACAAGCATAACTCCGAAAATACATTTCTTGAGATGAGGTTGCTACAAGCTTCATACAAACAAGCCACTACAGTTCCATAAGTATCATCACGTTGCAACTTTTTTACCATGATAAGTAATAACAGTTGTGGCTTATAGAGCGTTTTGTTTGGATGCCTAAGTAGCTGTCTGCAAATCACAGTTGGATGTGACTGTTTCATTTACTTAGTGAACAGATGATTGTGCACAGAAAATTGTAAGCATTATTTTTTATTATGAATTAATTTTTTTTCTCTGCAAAGGTAGCCCATAGAATATATACACTATGGTGAAACCTGTGCTTCAGCTGGGAATCCCCTTTGTCTTAAGTGACCTTTGGCAAGCATCCCTAGGGTTTTTATTGCAATTTTGTTTGACCTTTTGTTAAAAACCAAGCTGTTCTAGACAACTGATATTTGGCAGAGTGATTACTTAAGAGGGGATTCATTGTAAAAGATTTTCAAAGGCATGGATAGGAGCAGGGCACTGGATAACCATCAGTAGCACGCAGAGCTGCTCTATATTGTGACTCAACACACATGCTGTATGTTACTAAGCTTCTTTTCTTGACATATTAAAATAAGTCAGTTTAATGTTCAGGAAGAGAAATGCAGCCACCAGCTAAAGTGGATGGATTAGAGAATCACACACTCCCAGGTGTCCTGCTCAATCTGCACTGAGAAACTTAGAGAGTATAGGTTAAATGGGTATACATCATGTTTTCCTTTGGGGTAACACAGAAGGTATGGTCTGCTGGAGAAAATGACCCTTTATTCAAGAGATAAACACAGAAAGGAAGGGAAAGGATGAAGTCCATCTTTTGTTCCCTGCTTGGTTGCTGGCTGGCATCATGTAGTATAGGGAGGGGAATTGCATTTACATATGCATTTGGGAGAACAATAGTTGCGGAGGAAGCTGTAAAACAGTTCAGTGCTGGTGAGGCTTGCTTTGGAGACTGGTATTTGATAGCAATATTTTTTTCTAACTTTCAGAGTGAATTCCCTTCTCATGGTAACAACAAAAATGCTTCAAGACTTCTGGCAAAGCTTGTACTTTTGTGACTACAAATCACATACTTAACACAATCACACTTCTGTGCATTTCCTTAAACAGTGCACCAAACATGCAGGGTTTCCTTCAGTTTGCCAGTCTCCAATCCAGTTCACCTACAGTGGTGTTGAGTTTTACATTTTTGTATCTCAAGTCACACCAATGACTTTACATGAGCAGCAATCTGAGAATCACTTCCTTTTGTTTTTTGCTTTCTTGTGTTTGTGGAAACATGCTATTGTTGGAAACACGGGATAACTATAAACCAATATTTCTGCTCAGGATAATTGTAGTTTCATTCTCTTTCTGGTCTGTATTCTGTAGATTCCTGACCTCCAGAGGAGCGAATAGTTAAAAAATGAAGCTTGCCACCAAATGACACTTTTTTTTTTGTAAAACAATTGCTCTGCTCTGATCTGGATGTATGCAATAGTAGTGCTTTGCTGAAGGCAGACCCCACCACTGTGAAATGAGAAGATTGAACATAACTAGTGGGGAAGGGGGTTGTTCCTGGACAAAAGGATGTTTTACGATGGTTTTGTTTCAAGCTCAAGAAAACTTGAAGTTGTAGTTCGCTACATTCTGATGAAAGAGTAAAATCCAGCTTTAAAAAAATTATTACATTTTGTCTATATACTAAAACTTCTCAATTTCCTATGGGTGTCATAGCACTAGTGAGTCTTTAAAACAATTTTGGGCCTAATCAGGAAATGTGTGTCTTCTCTAAAGCTTTATCTGCTTGGCTCAGCAGTGAGCCCCCAATATCAGCACAGCAGTGGTCTTCCAAGCCTCAGCCTCATTTCACTGAGCACCATTTTTATATCACTCGAACACCATTAGCATCAGTGATGTACAAAGATATAAAGGAATTAGACACTAACTGTTCATAAGATTAGATGTTATGTGTCTAATTTTATTTAGATTTAGACACATTTACAAGATGTCTCAAGGCTAATTTAAATAAGAGAAAGTCTTTGTCTTCAGTGACTTGTAACTCAGGAAATTACTGTAAAACCAGGTAAACATGAGAAATCCATAACCAACAGTCTCTTGAACTTCTGTGAATTTTGAAATGAGTCTTCTTATTTTCTTTCTATAATAATTTGATTAATTTATGTCTTGGAACTGAGCCATTAATTCAGGGAGCAAGTGATGAATGTAGTTTTCTATTTATGGACAGTCCTTTGAGATGAGATAATGTTTTCACATAGGTTATCGGTTGTTTTTTGAGTGGTTTTTTTTCCACTTGTTTCACTCTTTTCTTGGTGAATGGTTTGTTGTGATTATTTGGCAGTCAATATTTAACATGCAAGTCTTGTGGGATCATCGTGATAAGTCACACAATGCTGCAACTGTCTCTTTATTGAATAAGCATAGCCCAGGAGAAGAGTCTGAAGCTGTCCCTGAGACTGTGAAAGTCTCAAGGAGAAACAGCAACTTAGAAAAGAGAAAGGGACATTTAGAAAATATTAAACCTATTTGCTTGGCTTCATCAGACAGACCTTGCCTAAACCAGAATTCCTTGAAAACTTCCTGCTATAAGGTTTACCAGGAGGGTACAGAGTTAGTCTCTAATCTTCACTGTCATATTCTACACAGTAATTCCTTTGGGTGTGAGATATTCATGAATGTACAGCAGTCAGGTCTCAATCTGCATCATTTAATTTCTGGAATGGTTCTGACATGAGATTTTTGGAACAGTGTACCCACATCCCTTGCTGAAGCTCTGGAGAGCACACCACGTACATACAGTGACCATATCAAGGTCAGAGCCCAGCAGCACCATCCATGTGCATGTACGCAGTGTGTCCGGCCACTCCTGAAGAGTTGTTCTCATTCTGCATGCCCACAGACACTTCCTTCTTGTAACAATGCCTTTGGCAAAAAAAAAAAAAGCAGGTCAGAATGGATGCCTGTATTGTGGTGGTCTCAGTTGTGTGACTTTATCTTATCTGGATCCTTAAAAGAAAGCATGAGAAAGGAGTAAAAAAGAGTATTTGTATAAAAACTCTCTCAATGCTTAACAGAATCAATGGAAATCTTTTTCCTAAATGATTCTGGATAAATCTTACATTTCCTGTGTGAATGAATACTGTTGTAATAGTTATTAATAGGTATTATGCCTATAATACCTATTAGACTATTTTATGCTCTGCAACCATTAGACTATTTTATGCTCTGCAAAGCTAGAATAGTTGGAGTATTGTGGTCATCCTTTCAATGAGAACAACACTGCACTGAAAAAATTAAACACACACCATCCTTAATTTGCTAGAAATGATTGAAATATCCCTGTTCTGAAAGCGTAAGTGTATTTCCTTCTTCATTCTTGTCCTTCCCAGAAATTAAGAAGTGACCTCTGAATCACTGAGAGTATTTTCAGCAGTGGGCCAAGTTGTAGGTGTTGAGTTCATAAAGACTCCCTGCCAAACCATAGAAATAATTTCAGAACACAAGATGGCTTGGAAATAGCAAACTGATGTGATAAAATTAAATATATTAAGACACAGTGTTACTCTGTGCCCTTTGTGACAAGAAATACCAGATATCTGCTTGTAACTATAGGCAGGATCCAAGGATATTTTAAAAGGAGTGGATGTTAGCGGCATCTGCATTTAATTACAGCCTTGTTTAAGAAAAAGCTCTAGACTAATTGCACTTCCATTTCCACTGTGGTAGAAGTGTTACATCTGTAAGTACAGGGTATGGTTTTTTTCCTTTTCAGGAATGTTAAGTGTGTAATATGGGGAAAAAAAGATGAAGAGATATCTTCTCTGAATCATCTACTAATTTCCAATGTTCTTGAATTACCATTTCTTTTCAAACACAGCAGCACCCTACAGGGGGAGAATTCTTTTCAGGAATTCTAAATAGAACAAAGGAAAAAAAAAGTAATATTGTAAGACAAACTACTATGCTACCCATCATGTGATGTGACTTTTGGCACTGGAATAGGGGAATTCTAATAATGATAATTTTTAATTCAGTCAAAAAAAAAAAAAAAGAATCTTGGTGAATATGCTTAGTTAAATGGAACAAAAATGTGTTTATTTTAAGCCAGGTCTTTGTGTTTACATGTTATGTAAGAGTACAGTGAGAAATGTGATAATCATGTAGAAGACTACACTTTATTGTATGATACAATTGACTGAATACTTGTTATATTGAAACACATATTCATTTGGCCTGATGTTAAGCATTAGCATTTCTTGAAAAAAACAATATTTTTCTTAAAAAAAAAACAAACAAAAAAAGAGTTCTCTCATACCACCATAAAAAAGCCTATTCCATAAACTTTTAAAAGCTAGTCATGTTTGTATATCTCACTACTCTGTGGTTTGTACAGCATCTTCTTACTTTTGTCTTTTCAAATTATAATCTCTCTGTTTATTTTTAGTCTTCTCTATAAAAACAAAAAAACCAAGCATTCCCCCTGCCCCCACTTCTCACACTGCAGGAATGTGAATCATAATGGTGCTCCTCTTTAGAAGACACCTCAGCTATAAAACTCTGTGCCAAAGTTTCTCTTCCTACTTGCCGTGACAGGTTTAGGACATGACAACTGCCCTTTTGCAAATTTGAGGCTAGATTGAAACTAGCCCTAAGACCCAAGGACATTCAACCTTTGAATGCCATTTTTCACAGCTTTGACTGTCTTTTTCTGTCCAAACCTTAGCTGCCTGTTTAGGAAATATGCCTAATTTCATTTTAGATTAAGTTCTTAGCATTTCTTTCCCAAAGGACAGAGAGAATTTGAAGGCAGTTAGGACTGGTTATGGTCTCTAATGGAAATGCAGGTATGTGTTAGACTAATTTTTGCAAAGTATTTTAAGTCATATTTTAAAGCTGAATCTCATCTTTCTGCTTTCTTGCTATACCTTTGAACACTCTGAGTTTCTTTTGAACAACTGACTTTTTGATTGTTTACTGTTCTGTGTATTAATTATGTTTATTAATTAATTAAAGTTCTGTTTATTCATTTTACCTAAACGTTTCAGAAGTTATGTTTCTGTCCAAATCCACACTTTCATTGAAAACTAATTAAATTTGAGGATAATGTTACAGTAATTTGAGATCTACGGATCAGAAGTGCCATAGATTACCTCATTGCCTTATGTGTGGTAGGCTTTATATAGAACATTTGATGATTTTGCTGCTTCTCTGACTTGCATTTCTTCCTGTTAATATACCACTAGGTCTTTTCACTTAAAAAATGGTAATGAATTGTTTGTATGGACATATGTATTTGAGTAATACTACTGGATTTATTTTATTTACTACAGTATGGACTAAGGAACTTGAAGAGCACCCACCCTTTCAGTCACTTGGGGCATATGTACAAGGAGATTTAGGCAACTCTGAAATAATTTCTGTGTATCTAAGCCTTTGTGGACAAAGCTAGTGACATGTCTTAAGAAGTAAATTCAAGTAATTCGAATAGCCCTACATTAAAAGTCTGTTTTGTCTCAAATAATAAAGTGAAAGTATTTAATATTCTCCCAGCAATCCAGGAGAATTTGTGGTTGTGGCAGAGCCCGCTTTGTGTGAAACTGCTGAGGATTCAGGATCACTTCTCACATACTCCATCCTTTTTCATTCTGAACAAGTTGTGTGAATAATTAATGTACTGTAGACTAGAGGTCATAAGTGGTACACAACAAATAATTCATGCAACAAATTTAAACTCTCTTCTGCTGTCTGAATCTCTGTGAAGGGATGGCCATTTACTCACATGGAAACACAGTGAAACTTCTGCACTTTTTTGGGGGTTGTTAATATTAGCAGCACAGTATATCTCACAGGGCAAGGCAAGCAACCTATTGTTCTGATGCTAATACTCCATAAGTTTCCTTATTGAATTTGACACAGTGACAGAATCACTAACTACAGTCAACTGTTGATTTCAGTAGTTTACTGAAAGTAGTTTTTGTGATTTACTTGTCATGCATGGCATTTGAATAATATACAGAATCACTTGGAATGCTTAATAATAATATTGCATTACATTTTTTTAATGGCTGTTACTAAAATACGTGTATTGGCAACTTTCACTGATACTTACTCTATTCTCATCTCCCCAAAATAAAGTGTTTTATTTATTTGCAACACCTGGAGAGCTATAAGAAGGATATTGTAAAAGCCCATCTGGGCAACTGAGCAGTAGAAATATAAATTATAGTGCTGAAAGGCCATATGCATGAAGTAAAACTGGAGGAGCTTTTGGGTATTTGGCCATATATTTTATAAAGATGTCCTTTTGCCTGACTTGAAACAATAATGTTGCTAGGTTGGTTATAAATGACATGTGCTTCAGAAATGCAGCTCCTGAAATTTTTCATTTGTTGTTTCACTCAAATGTTTTGTCTGCAGATGGTTTGAGCCTGCTGTTAACAAAAGATAAGCACTGATTCTTAAATTTTTATCAATGACTTTGAATATCACTGATAAAAATCTACCTACCCCATAAAAAGTAGTTTAATATTTCTTCAGTCTCTTGGTCAGATGTTGTAAGGCCAGATCCACACTGGTGTGGGACATGGCAGCTGCCTTGTATAGGTTTTGGTGCCAGCAGCATATCCTTCTGCCTCTCTTCCTTGGCTCCTCATTTCCCAGGGTCTTCTTCTCAACCTCTGCTTGTCTGCCAGCAGAACCAACTGTGGTCTTTGATCCTCAACTCAATGGTAATACTTTTTTTTCCTGAGAATTCTGGTCTGAATCCAAATTGGCTAGGTGGGTTTTATCTCCCAAGTCCACATGGTTCCATCAAACCACTTTTTATTACATTTTTGCCTGGATTTTAATTTTTTTTCCCAAGGCTTCCTGGGGTTTTAGGATAGTCTCTGGGTAATGCCAGCAAATCTTTCTTATAAAGTGGTTTTTTTCAATCCATTTCCACTCCTGTCTTTTCCTGTTTTCTAGCTGGCAAATGTCTAAATCCTGGGTGAATACTGAAGGCAAGCATAATGATTGTGTTTACGTGATTTTTCTAAAATGGACTAATCTCAGAAATTCCATTTTCAAACTGGTTTTTTTTGTGGAAAATGTTGCACTTCAACAAAGGTTTGCAAAGATCCATCAGTATAAGAAATGGAAGGTACTTTGCAACTGCAGTTTTGCAGTCAAAGCTTTATCAATACTTGAGTCCAAATAGCCACAGGAATAATTATCCATATACCCAGCATAGCACTTGAAAGCATGGTAGCTCAGGGAATTATAAACTCTAGAAGAATAAAATTGGCAGAGAAACCTACTGTCAGAAAGAAAGAAAGAAGAGAAAAATATTTAAATGCCAAAAAAAAAATCCTGTCTAAAGCCTGAGATACTCTTAACTCCTTGCTTATAACTACAGCTGTATCTGCCTGATACACAGAACAGAGCGTAATTTT
>WUAM01000306.1:89189-105505 GCA_024336885.1 Actenoides hombroni
TCCTGCTTATAACTACATCTGTATCTTCCTGCTACACAGAACAGAAGGTAATTTTTTTTCTTTGGAAGAAAAAATACTTTAAAAATATCTCCCACATGAGCTTTTTAATTTTATAATCTCACTAAGAATATCTTGCTTCCTCCTGTAATTTTTCAGCTGATTAGAAGCTAGCCCATGTGTTCTTACCAGCACACAGGATTTGCATTAATAGAAACAGCAGCAAATCCTGTTGTCATGAAGGATCATAGAGATGAAGAAGTCTTTTTGGGGGTCATTTAATTGCTTTGAGAGCTGCAGGCAGGGGTTACAATTATCTATCTATCTATCTATCTATCTCATCTCTATCTCTATTTCTATTTATATCTATGTTTATCTCTTTCTCTCTATATATATTTCAAAATTGCGGCCAAGGCAAATAACCACAAAACTAGAACAGCCAATAAAATGTTGGATCAATGCATTGAGTTTTCTTTGGCTACATATAGCACCAAATTTCAATGCCAAAATAAACATTGTCTTCTGATTTCTGTCCCCCAGACAGTCTCATCTCCAGTGCTTCATTCTTGTCACTGCTTGAACAGATGCTGAATGTAGATCTGCTTCTTTGGGTATGCTTCAATAAGAACATGCCTACACTACTACGTTCAGAATGTTTCAGGCCTCCTGAAAACACTGCAAGTTCATTTTTCCTTTGCACACTTTTTCTCTGTTCCTTTTGCAGTTGCCCATTCTTTGGTGTATACGATGTCGAGGCAGTTGTGTTTCTTTCAGTTTCCCCAGCACCTGCATCTTAAAAAATAATGGTGCTAAGAATCAGAAGCAGGTTGGTTTCTCCTTTTGAAGGCTTTTTGAGCCAAATGACTGCTAAAAGCTGAGTAATGGTTTTACAAACTGTGTTCCTGATGAGTCTGTCCTAAGCTAAGGGTTTCATATATTACCAGGACAGTAATTCTTTTCTTTGCACTACTTTGTTTATCAGTCAGGGTTTCATCTTTAACTCATAAGAGCATACACAATGTCTCAGGCAATTCTTGAACATTCAAATGGGTCATCACTACACAAAGCAGCTAAAGGATTTATGAAATACGTGTCGCTTGCAAGATTCTATTTTAACATCTACTGAATTTAACAAAGGATTTAGACAGTAACTTCTATTAGTTTTGGGCCTTCTACTTTTACATCACTAACTGCTTGATTAGATTTCTAAGAGCTTTAAGAGAAAATAAAAGCATTTCTTTTACTACTTCTGTATTTGGTACCATTAAAAAGGTACAGTTCTGTGATTTCCTTGCTATGCTGGCTGCATACATCTTCACTCTGTACGTTGGCACAGATTACCTTTTTTTTACCTTTTTTTTCTTCCCCCTGATTGAGTGAGCTTGGCAGTCACTACGTTTCTAGGTATATCAAGACCAATGATATGTGAACACTATATTGGTAAGAGCTTTTAGTGTGTAATCACGTTGAGTTGGCCTGGGCACTCATAGCCATAGCAGTGCTGATTGCAGTGCAAGCCAGCAGTCTAAATATTTGCTTTGCTTTTCAGAAGGGTTTTGCAGCGCAGACTGAGGGTTTTTTCCCCTTGTAGCTCTACTGTTCTCAGCTACTTAGTTGAAGACTGAGATAGGTACATCTAGCCAGGCTTCAGGCTTCAGTCTCAGCAGAGACTGCAGTGTAAGCAAGACAGAGATTCAACTTTCAAAATGACGTTCATGAATTTGCATTTATGTCATTTGACCACCTTTCAGATTAAGTGCAAAACCAGTTACTTCTTTAATTCAGTAAAGTTCAAATGCAGTAACCTCTAATCACCATGTATTACTTAGAAGACAGTACTGTTGAAAAATTCACTCATTTAGTAATACTTCTTTTAAAAGGTCTTTTTGGTAGACCTTGAACAACAATAACAAACAAGATGACAAACAACTGTTCCTCGAGTACATGCCTGTTTGGCTATTGAATGCAATCTCTTTAAACTCCTACATTTTTCTGCATAGCCAGGAAAAGTGTCTATGTCAGTGTTCAGCCTCAGAGTGCTCAATGACAAGGTGTTTGCCATCAAGAAAACATGGAACTGAGTAGAGACAGTAAATATTGCAAAGTAGATTCACCTGCCAAATAGAGAAGGTTTGACGAGAGGAGAGAATGGTGAAAAACCCCAGATCTTCATTCTTTTTGTTGGCTTCTGGGTATGTCTGAAGTAATCAGAAGGAAATGAAATTTCAAGTTGACATTTTCCCTATAAAATGCCTTAAAATGCCCTGTGCATCTGTGCTGAATGGGATTAACATTTTCTTTCTTTCCTTTGTTTTCATTTAAAAAAAAAAGCAAGAGAGAAACTATCCATATCTATTAATAGATCTCTGTAACAACAATTGCTTACCGGTTTATGCTTATGGCTTATCACAAAACCATTCTGGAGGACTTGTGGTAAAAACTGTGATGTTTATATAATTGCAACTAGAGGCAAAGCTTTGCTTCAGGGTCTGCTACACTATCAAACTTGCAAGAGTAAGAAATAATGATGTCATTCCAATGACTTGTTCTAAGGGTCTGGGTGATCTTGTCTGACCCAACAAGACACTCACTTTGGAAAGCAGGACAGCTTTGAATCAGAGTTCCTTGTGATTAATACAGGGCTCTCACTGGTCTATACTGCAATGGTCTTTTGATCTTAGTCATGTGTTTTCACTGGGATGTGATAATTAAATTAAAATTAAATATTTTAACACTTCTTGTTGTGTGTTAACTGCAGTTCTATTTGTGCAAGTATTCCAATGTAATAATATGGAAAATTACCACGATGACAAAACAGCAGCCATCCCGTATTATTACCTTGTGCCATGGGATTTCAAGTAAACTAGAACTCTTTGCAATTTAGGAGAGCTGCCAGTCCCCCTGAAATTAACATTTTAATTGGATTGATCATAAACACTTTGCTCTGGCTGTAATACTAGACTGAGAAGATTAAATCTATTTAACCATAGTTTGGGGAAGGGGTGACCTTTCAAGCCAGTTTTGTTATAACTGAAAGGTTACTCTTCTTTTTTTGACTGGAGCTTGATGAACAAAAATGTGATGTGAAATGGTAATATTAGAAATAATACTTTTGTTTAAATATGTACATGCAGTTTGTAAATACACATTTATCTATTATTCTCGCTGTTATCATTAAGTCATATTAATCTGAAATTATTATAATTTATTAAAAATGTATCAATTTGGATTTGTTTTATTATTTTATTGGGGAAAATAAAAATGGTCAATGCACACACACAAAATCAACTTACTTTTAAAGGAATAAAGAGCCATATCTTAAAATAGCAAGTATATTCTGACCTCAAAATATCCAGACCAAGTTCTTCTTCCTCTGACTTCTTCTGTCTTAAAGTTGCCAGCAGCCTAAACATTATATAAGACCTTTTTGTCCTGTTAGCATGCCCATCTCCTTTTACAGTGCTCTTTGCTGCCTGTAGTCTTCATCAGCTCAAGCATAATGGAAAGCCCAAGCTGTTTCCTTCAGTCTAATTAACCCCATTACAGGCATGTTTGGTGTCATACTTGCAACTTTTTCTTCTCTTGTTATTTAAGTGAATAACTCAATTTCAGCATTTTTGTCATATTGTCTCTCCCACATAACATAGTACTAGTCATTGTAACAGCTTGCTTTTAAATATTTTCCCTTTTGTGGTTGACCCATTGCAGGAAAATTTCTGTACTTTTTACCTACCATTTTAATAAGTTTAAACTCACAGGTTTTTGCTTGGATGGAAAGACATTCATAGTTAAAATGCAGAATGCAATTCTGACATCTCTTTTCAGCATCCTTCTAAGTACAGACCTAGTAGAAGCTTAAACAATGGAAAATAGGGGAAAAAAATTAATGCTTTGATACCTTACTCAAGAGCTTTCTTAGGTATGTTGATTTAGCAGTTACGCTTGCAAATAGACGATGCAGTAATTTGACAGTTCCAGACTATTTTTCTCTTTGCTCCCATAAATAGGAATTCTGTACTTTGTGCCTTTTTTCTTTCATTTTAAAATATTTTTGACAGAAAATACAGCTCTTCAGAGATGTCTAGTATTCAGAGAGGTGTTTAAGAGGAATAAAGCATGTACAGAAATATCCAGAGTTCACATCCAAGTACTATACTCCCCTTCTTTTAAAATTTTCTTTCTTCCTTCTAAAATACAATGCAAGTCAGCGATCCTTCATTGACATTGAAGCTTAGATGATAACTTGGACTGTATGCGCACCTTAATTGTGATTGATCACGTGTTGCAGCAAGCTTTCTTCTTGGACTGGAGTTCGGATATACAAAGAGCAAATACAACCCTCTTTACTCAGCAAAACATAGTTTTGAGACCTGGGAAAGAATGGAGTTATCAGGCATTCAGATTCCATTACTCCCTAAATACTTCTTCCGCTCCTGTATGTGCCAGCAAGAAGTTTCAGAACTGCGTGGTGACTTTATGGGTGAGCATGAGGGAAACTCTTCTTTGGGGTACAAAGCTGTGAAAATGGATTGCCATCAAGGTTTCAAGAAATAATTAAATATTACATCTCAGATGAAAAAAAAATATTGTTTTTTCTTTTTGACTAGGGTAGAGGAAGGAAAAGCAGACCTGAGGATGTTCTATTATATGTATTATGTCTAAGCAATGAGACCTTGTATTCACTGAAACTTTTGGGTGCCATCATGATGAAAATAAAACATGTAGTCTCACCCGTAATAACCAACAAAGAGATAATACTTTAAGTTTTTTTGTTTGCTTCTGAAGAAGGCCCAATAATTGAATAGGCTTTGTAGCACAGAAAGCAACTACCTATACCTCTTTTGACTGATTTTTTTCATTTCCCACTTTTTTCTCTCTGTAGCTTTCTAATTTTTTCCCTTCCATTTCCTTCACTTTGGTGCTTGGAGTTGTAGTGTGTTTTTCCAAGAGGAGTGGCTCTTATAACCATGAATATCACCTTTTGAAACAGTCCAGATAAGCCATCAAATGTAAAAACTTTGACAGCAGTGGAAGAAGCAAGTTCTTAGAAATAGCCTGTATTTTGTCTAAAAAATGACATGAACGCATCAGTTATTCTGCCTTCCTAAAATAAAACCAATTCCTATTAATATATTAAGAAAATTCTTAGGCTAAACAGCTTCCCATTGCTTTTCAATGCATGTGTCACTCTGTGATCCAATTATTACTGAAAGTTTCAGAGGCAAAATTAATTAGCAGTCTGAGACAGTACTCCTGACTCCTGGAGTTCCAGTAATGACTTGATTTTTGTAGAACTGAGCTTATTACACGCAATAGACAAGTCTGGACAAAACAACTTACTTAATGCAGCTCCTGAAAACGTATTACTATTATCATCATCCTCTTTGCAACTGCAGACATGTCAGATTTTAAGCACAGGCTGAAGAATTTAGGTTATACTTGAGTGTTTGGAAAAAAAGTCTTACATTTTTTATCTATCTCCAACAATTTCATATTACCAAAAAGAATGATGGATATTTCTCAGGTTAAAGAAAAATTAGTAATGAGGGGAAGACCACACTTGAAGCACAGGTAGTGTTAGAATTTAATTTTCAAATTTGGCAGCTTAGCTCTGCAGAGGAGTGTTTAGCTTTACCTATGTTAAGGGAAATCCCAATAGGATTTTTCTCTTTAGTTACACAATAGCCTCATGAATGTGTTCAGTAGTGCTCTCTCTAGCTAAATAATGGAGATCTTTCTCCTTTTCAGTATGCACCAATATCTGAGACCAAAATAACTATAATTTCTCAGCACTGTCCAGTAATTCTGTTTTCCAGGGCCACATAATGCAGCTGCCCCTGCAGCAAAGCGAAGAGGTCTCCATCTGCAAACCTCAGCCCTCTTCCAAGTCTTTTCTCACCTCTTCAAAATATCGTGTGTTTCCCATGACATGAGGGCTTTTGGAAGGTTCATGACATGTGAACCCTCAATAGGTACTTGTCTTAACATGCGTATTGCAGCACCCTGAAAGTATAGGAGACAGACTCCTCTTTATCTGAGCTGTAGTACAGAGCAAATATCTGAGCAGCAGCAATAAGGTAGTATGAACTCAAGAGCAGAAGACCAACAAATCTCAAACAAGAAGTATTCATGACCCACCTCCCCTCAATAAGGATATCCCATATGGATATCTTTCTAGGCAACTACCTAACTAAATACATAGAGAATAATTTATACAAGAAGTTTTACCATCCTGGTTTTGTGATTTTGATCCTGTTTTTCTAGGTATTCAGTCATATTTGAGAGTTTTGCTCTTTTTCCAAACTGTAAATAATTTGCAAAATACTGAAGTTGGATAAATTGTGGGTAAATATTTTCAAGAGAAAAGAAAAGCAAAAGTGTTAGAGCATGAGGAAGTTTTTGCCACAAAGGTAAGAACTAGTTCTCACACATCTATTTGCAACTTCTAGTAGCAAGTATAATTTGAAAACCAAGGAATTTTTTAGGAAATACTGGGTTATATTACTGTGATTAGGCATCTTAATATCAAATATAGGCTGTTTTGAACATCGTATGCCAGGTCTGCAGATCCCATAGTAATGACTGTTGTGAAATTGATGCACATTTGCTGCTGCTCTAACTCAATTTTCTGCATAAGGCTTGATGCTTAAAAAGGCCTCTTTCCAAAGAATATTAAGTTGGGTGTCTCTGAGGAGTCTGTGTTCTGCTTTTGGCCATGCTGATCCCTGACGCTCTGATGCAAAGCAGGAACTTGACATTTATTTCAAAGAATTGCTCTTTAGTCTTTTAGCATAAGGTATGTGCTGCATAAAAATATTGCAAAATGTTTGTAGCCCCACAAAACATCCAGGCACATTCAGTACTTACAAATAAATGAAAAAAAAAAAGGTAAAAAATAAAAATAATAAGCACTTTTAAGTTGGCTAAATCTTTAGAGTCAAGATACAGCATGTTGTTAAGTGCTTATGTGGCATGAAGTCTTATTTTTTAGCACTCTATGCAATAACCCCAAAGTAAAATATGTTATTTTTTCAGTTGCTTGGAGAGAAATAACAGCACACAATGGAAGTATGGTGATAGCTATCTATTATTCCTTCTTTCATTGTATTAATTCCTCAAAAGCAGTTATCAGTGTGTCTGTCGCCTGATACGATTAGCAGCATGAATTTAGAATAGTGAATAGATCTAAGAAGAAAGTGTGTTTCTGAGATGTGGTTTACAAATTGAATCAATGTAAGTATATCCTAAGAAAACCCAATCTGTTATGTCTGAGTTAATGCAAACTGTTGTGTACTTTGTGTTCGTCATGAACTCAGAGTTCACTTATCTGGAGCGTAGTATTTAATTTTCACATCACTTCAGTGGTGCATAGGCATGTGTTGGTTAAAGCAGGACAACATATGTTTGTGTTGTGTAGGTGGAGGATTAAAATTTTCTCCATGATAATCTTTTGAACTTTTACTGCCCTAGTAATTTTCTCAGAACTAAATATAGTGACGCTCACGTGTGATCCGGTCACTTAAAGACAGGCATCTAGTACTGCCTTTTCTGCTGCACTGTATCCCATAGGATCTTCTGCTGATGGTCCAGAAGGGAAGGAGTCTTGCAGACCTTGCATCACAACAGTTGGCTATGTGCTCTCACATCCTGGAGGGTGAGACCATATAATTCATCTTGAACACTGCAGATCCAAATATTTCATTATAAATTACTCATTAATACATGGACTGTTATTAGAAGTCACCTTTAGTGCACACAAGCTTTAGCAGTGGTTTCTAGTTTCTTAACACCAGTGTGCTGCTCTTGTGAGTGTGAGTTTTGCCAGTCCTCCTGCAAAGGACACATTTTGGAAGCAGGTGTTTTACTTGTTAACATGATTGTGGACTCCAGAGTCTTCCTCTTGCAGAAGAGCAGCTCCTGGGGAAGGATAAAAGAAACCTTATTATCTTTTTCTGCTGTTACTTTAACAAGCTTGTCAGAACCTCTTTGCACAGTAAAATCTACTTCTACATATCCTGACACCTTTTAGGGATTCTTCTTTTCAGCATCTTGTCCTGTACATGTGAACCTAATTTTACAGTTCAACTTCCTTAAGCTAAATTTTTTTGATGATGATAAAATATAGAGAAGGGACTTCCTCAAGCTTGCAGTCAGGAGATAGGCTATCTTTTACATTTCATTTCTTTGACACTGCTATAATTCTCTAGGAGTCTTTGGGTCTTGTCCTGTTAGAACACTGCTATATAGTAGGTGGCTTGAACTAAAAGGCTTTGCAGTGCCCAAGCATGGTGGCCCACATACTACTTTGCATTTTTACAGTAGTGACCAGTTTTCAATTTTCACATCATCCTATGACATTTTTCGCTCATTTTCTCACTGGACTTACTACTTTGGTGGCAATATTCCCAATAATTACAATTTTTAAAAAAATTGACCTGTTTATCTTTGCCCTCTGGTTTCTAATTCTTGCAAAATAGTTTATATTTTCTGGGTTGCTTCTCTGCTGAGGAGTGGGAAGGTGGATTATGAAGTGTGTGAGAACACACTCTGGCATTCGCTGCCATATTACTGGGCTGTGCTCTGTTAGTGGAATGTTTTTTGGATGGAAGTCTTTGCAAATTTGTTACTTAATCTTACAGCAGATATTATATGTACTTGGTGTTTATAAGGCATCCCTATAGACAAATATTGCTATGCTAAATCTGCAGTGGGAAAAGACTGTTATACTGTCTCTGTCCTAGAGACAGTGATTTATATAAATACCAACTTCCACTGATATGTCTCCAGTGATGCTAGACCTTATTGTTTGCTTTTCCACACCTCATGAATTTCCCTGTCTTGTCTTTTATGCTTGAGAGGAATTTATGTTATCTATATGTTTAGTCCTCATTTATTCTCATCTTTGACTGGAAAGTTTGTTCTTTTTTTCAGGGACAACCTGACTACTGAACTTGAAATAAAAAAAACAGATTACTAGAATGATCAGAGGTAACTAATATAAAACTTTCTTTACAAATCTGCTAAGTTTCACATGACAAAAATTATAAACTTTCTTGATGATAACTTGAACCTACTAGGTAGTGGATACCTAATTATTTTTTGGAGTGGTGTTAGAGTTACTGCAAATTATCATAACTGTGGAAAGCACATAGCATTAACACTTGTTTATATTTTGGAAGCATTCCACATAGTTATATCTAACACCTTTAGGCACGTATCAAAAGTAATATTCATCATTCTTCCATAAAAGGCCTAAAATGACTTAATCAGCTGAAATTTCTCTTTGTTTTAACTGCTTGAACCTATTTGAGGCAAGAAGAGGCTGTCTGTTGCTGCATAGAGACATTGTATGTCATTGTTAAATAGATGCTGCACTTTCCTGTTCACTCTCCTTTTACATTTTATCATTTTCTCACTCCCTCCTGACTCTTAATAATAAATTAATAAATAAAATAAGCTCAGACCAGACAAAGCTGACAAGTTGCAGCCAGGCAGGGCGGGATAAAAGTCATGAACTGTGCTTTCCACTGATGTGACAGCACTGCAGACAGTCAGACATAAGAAAAGATCAAATACTGAGCTTTTGAGGCCTCTTGCTTCACAAATACACAAAACAAAAGTGCTGATATGTTACCTGGAGTAAAAGCCAAGTCAACAATAGAAAGATAAACTAAGTAATAAGGAGAGGAGAGACTGATGGACACAGCAGTAGCTCATCTTACATGTATACATAATGCTGGTTGAAAAAGTGCATGGAAACTTATGAATTGCAGGCATACATATGTTGTGTGCCCAGTAAAATGGAATGGTTTAAATTATGTAGGACATGTCATCCTGTTGCCAGATATTTAACACCATCCTTACAGAAGAGAGACAGCTCAAGGGATCCTTATTTAAACATTAGCAATCAAAATCTTTTTTCATCATGGCAAACTCTGTTGCATAATTTTTGCCTGCCACATCTTGAACTCACACAAAAAAATTTGCAAAGAGGCAGCTCGGTGTTGGTTGACAAAACATAGTGCTTCAGTAACAATTTGTGCTGTACCATAACTGTGTGAGTAAAAATAGGTCTGTCTGGATCGTCATTTCCTGATTATAATTGTTGTCTGTGTCTGTATATTTTGCAGTGACTTATGATTATTTCTTGTCCTGGGATTGAGAAAGAATATCTTTTCTACAGAAAATTACCCATTCTGACTCAAAAAGAAAAATGTTGGAAATGCAAATATTTTCCACGAGATGAAAGTCACCCAGAGCTCCCCATAGCTCTTCTGAAAGTAATGCTTTCGGCACAAACTGGCTGATCTGTCTAATGGGTATAAATTGTTCCTGTCTGAAATGAATTTTATTTTAAATTCCTTCAAAATTTATGGTTGCTAGTCTGTAGGTTTATCTGCTTCTGTAAAATGCACGAAAATAGCTAACCCAGGGCAATGTGTCTTCATAAGAATTGATCGCTATTTTAGTCTTATTCTGGCCCCCTTTTGATGACCAAAGACATGGTACACTGTGATGACCTCTCTGTGTTTGGTCTGAGCGCGTTTGGGTTCTGATAACTTAATAAACATGGTGAAGGAAAGAGAGGATAAAGAACAGCTGTGAAAACCTTAGGTAGCCAGCAGCCTTGATAGTAGCAATGAAGTTTCAATGGGAATTAAAAATGAGGAGATTGAGCAGAATTTGTAATAACGATTCATGATGCAAAGCAAGTGACTGAACTTCCACCTACAGATTTCAAACTTCTTTCCAGAGTGCTTGCAGCTCCATAATGTTAATGCTGACTTTTAGTATGGGGGCACATTAGGGGAAAGAAGATGTGTCTTGTTATATTGTGAGGGCACAAAATTTGAAAGAATTTGAGAGCATGATGGGAAGCTTTAGGAACTAATGGGAAGGGACTAATTAGTCTCCTCTATGTGATGTATGAAATTGGATTCCAAAATTAAACACTACAAAATTTTACCATGTTGTTATGCCATTTTGTTAAAATTTGGAATAGAAATAACTGAGATTACAATGGGACTGTATAGGTAAAAAAGTATTGTAATTTTATGTATCTTGCAGCTTTAAAGTTTTTAAGTTCTGGAGAGGAGATATGTAGTTTACACAAAAAACCCAACTCAAGTTCCAAAAACATTATTGGAGGCAAATCTGCCTCTGAAATAGTAACATCTAGACTCTCATACCTGATTTTTTTTTAAATAGAGAGCTTCTAGTTACTAGAAAAGCACAAGCTATTAGTGGACTTCATGATGCTTGTTGATACAGAGCATTATAAAGAGTATAATGCTGTATATTTTACTGAGTAATGTTTAGAGAATATACCATTAAGATAAATATAGAGCAGTCTTTTCCCAGGATATAGCCTTCTGGCTTCTGACCATTCTGCTTCAGGGACTACCTGAGCTAGTGACAGCAACATCAACTTGATGCCAACTATGTCTGTCCTCCATTAATTTGGATACATTCTTTTTTGTTCTTTTCATGATTTTCACTTTCTACTCAT
This sequence comes from Actenoides hombroni, assembly GCA_024336885.1. Classification (NCBI taxonomy): domain Eukaryota; kingdom Metazoa; phylum Chordata; class Aves; order Coraciiformes; family Alcedinidae; genus Actenoides; species Actenoides hombroni. The sequence continues at coordinate 100,696 of WUAM01000306.1, forward strand.
TAGTACCTTATTGGCACTTTAATATTTAAAAGTCATTCAGTTTCTTTTCAATTTTTAATTTCAGACCTCATGTTACACTGCTCTCCTTCCCCAGTATTTCTGTCCTTTGTTTGATACCTTACTCGTTTTGTTTTCTGAAGGGCATATATATATATAAATTAAATGGTCTTTTTGCAGTTTTGAAGAAATTGGCTTTGGGTCAGTGACTAGACCGCCTCTCCTCTGTTCTGTCATTTCTCCCATCGTGTCCTTCTCATACCGTGTCTGACATATTACCCCTTCTTGTCTGCTTTTTGTACCTCATTCTTCACAGTTGTTTTTCCTTGCTCTCATTATTTCACATTTTTTGCTTTGATCTTTCACTTTCTGCTTTTCATCCTGTTCATTTTGACAACTTTACTCTTGCCTTGCCATAATTCCACATGTAGTCCACTTCATGTTTGATAAAGAATTAAGCCTGTTAAATCTCATTTGCCAATACATTGGCTCTAATTTACTACAGATGCAGTGACTGATGTGGTTCCCCTCAGAATTTTCCTCTTTTATCCATCTTTTTGGCCATGCTTCCCGTCCTGCATGTTAGGCAGGTATTTGCACAAAAGCCTAGTGAATAAGGTGGTCACTTGTCATCCAGCTCCTCTTCATACCTTGGTGATGAAGACCTAGATTTACTGAATTATCAGCTGTGCACAAGTCTGGAAAACTGTGGTTTAAGAAGTAGCCTTTTCCTACCACTGGACATTCCAGTTTTACCTGAGATTTATTCAGTTTCTAGCTCTCAGGTGCCATCTATGATAAATCTGCATGGAAAGAAAAAAAAAAAAAAAAAAAGCAAGACAAACACAGGAAGCTCTCTGAGATTCAGCAGAAAGGTTTAGAAATGGAGAAATGAGCAACTTTTCCAAGGACCTTTTCTTGTCCTGTATTCAGGTGAAAATTTGATCAAGTCAAATAGGACTGTTTTGGATCTGCAGCTTGCAATGACACTATGGAACCAGTGACTGTTCCCCAGTGGCAAAAGCAGAGGTAAAGTTTCTGATGGTTTGCACATATTTCTTAATCTAACCTGAAGTACATCCAGTGATCTCTGGAATACTTTATCATTCTTTCTTCAGGGACAGAAAGTATTACAGGATGAAGACCAAGCTCCCACTGTGCAATAGAATAGCTTTGATTTACTGGTAATGAGAGTAGAATTAAGTCCATTCTACCTAGTGGGTGTGAAATTAGCTCATTTGGTGTGACACATTGCATTTTCTAAAGAGCATAAGAAAAAAAATCTACTTGAAATGGACTAGAGAGATGTTGAATAGAAGGTTTCTTGAAACAAATAATCTTGATTTCTACTTGAAAAATGCTCAGCACATGACAATACCCACTGAAGTACTACATATATTGAAGCTAGACTTAATTGATTATAAATTGGTGTTGATAAGGGTTAGAAGACTGAAGATGGATGAAGAATTTTCATTTTAATCACCAGACATTTTCCTTCTGCTTTTACCTTTAATAGAATGAAGCTTTAACTCTTTTAATACTTTCCAGCATCTCTCCTTTCACTTTCAAATTTATATACTTCATACTTTATGTGGAATTGGATAAAATAATTTCAGTAGTTGTATGTTGGATACTTAATTCACAAAGCAAACAACTAACAGTGAGATAGAACTCCCCTCAAACAAGTAAGTAGATTGCAAAGAATCTCTGCTTTTATAAAAAGATTAAGCCATACTGAGATAATAACTTAAGTCTGTTTCCACTCCATTTTTTCCCTAAAATATTACATTTTTCTATATCAGTACTCTGTTGCAGTGGTAAAGATCATGCTAAGAACATATAACATATTATCCCTGTACTAGATTTTCTCATTAACTCAGGAATAAGTGGTGTCAAACATGAGAAAAATCCTTGCAGAACACTTGACCAGTGTATAAATTAACTCATATATAAATGCAGTGTTATGGAAGCTCTGGGAAAGAGCTGCTGATGCTCTCTGGGTTGCCTAACCACAAGGAGATATTTTTATCAGAAGGGGAACAGATAAGGCACTTATATTTGCAGAACTCTTGCAGAGCCAAACATCACTTCCCCAAATAGTATGAAGCCTTCTTCCTCTCTGTTATCTGCTCTCCAAATGATAAAATAGTGCAGCTGGCTTTCAAAATCATTATGTGTATGCCTAAATGTGTGTTATTTTAATTTAACTTCAAAGTTCTGAATCTTTCAGTTGTGGTGAGGTCATTTTCAAACTTTCCTTCTCCTTTGCGGAGTGTAGCAATCCTTCTTTTCCTAATGAAATTTTAAATTCTCTGCTGTCAATCTAGTTGGCAGATGAACCTTTAAAAGAAATAGAGTTATTAGCAGGCTTTGTGGAACTTCTCACCCCAAAGAATTAATGCCCATTTTTAGATTTGGATGAGGACGAATTTACATGTGAATGTGCAAGGTAACTTTGTTTTTTTCTCACATACACTGTGGAGGAATGAAAGTCCTTAGAGGAAATTAGATGTTTTCTAGAAAGATTTTCTTTTTTCCTGCCTCTCTTTCTTCTCTTATCAGATACAGCCATGTTCAATTATCGGAAATAAGAGTCACATCAAGGGGATGGCACTCCTGTTCTTACTTGTGGTTTTGGGTGAGGAAGACACATGCTATGGATCTCTATCTGACTGTGTTTTCAGTGCTCGTGGATGTAGGGCTACCCATAGATGGTCATCTGCAGTAGGAGATCACTAACAGCTCCCCTGAAAACGTAATGCATTGGGACCCAAAGGAGTTGCAGAATAGGAGAGAACAGGAGAATCCCTCTCTTTTCTGAACAATGCCCTATTTTTTCATGTCTGATACATGCTCTGCTGTCCGCTCAAATGCTGTAGTATTTTAAAACATGACATTATTTTAACAACAAGGGCAAGTGCTGAGTTCTACACCTGGGGAGGAATAACACTACACACCAGTACAGGCTAAGGGTTGACTTGCTGGAAAGCAGCTCCATGGAGAAGGACTTTAGAGACCTGGTGGACAATAAGTTATCCATGGGACAGCAATGTGCCCTTGTGGCAAAGGCGGCCAATGGTATCCTGGGGTACATAGAGAAGAGTGTGTCTCCCCCTCTACTCTACCCTAGTGAGACCACATCTGGAGTATTGTGTTCAGTTCTGGTCTCTCCAGTTCAAGAGGGACAGGGAAACACTAGAAAGAGTCCAACAGAGGCTACGAAGATGATTAAGGGACTGGAACATCTCTCTTATGAGGAAAGGCTGAGAGCCCTGGGGCTGTTTAGCCTGGAGAAGAGAAGACCGAGAGGGGATCTTATTGGTGTTTACAAATATCTGAAGGGTGGGTGTCAAGTAGAAGGGGCCAGTCTCTTTTCAGCAGTGCCTTGTGATAGGACGAGGGGCAATGGTCACAAACTGAAACACAGGAAATTCCACCTCAACATGAGGAAAAACGTTTTTACTGTGAGGCTGATGGAGCACCTGAACAGGCTGCCCAGAGAGGCTGTGGAGTCTCCTTCTCTAGAGATTCTCAGGACTCACCTGGATCTGTTCCTGTGTGGCCTGCCCAGTGTGATCCTGCTCTGGCAGGGCAGTTGGACACAATGATCTCCAGAGGTCTCTTCCAACCTCTACCATTCTATGATTCTGTGATTGTAGGTGGTTCAACAGAGCAATTTTTTATGTAAGTGCAGGCAAATGGTTGCAAGTAGGTTGATATCCATGTTATTTTTTTGTTGTGTTCTGACATTCAGTCCTGACTCAATCTTCTGAACAGGTATTTCTACCTTTTGGGCAAATAAGTATCTATTCTTCAACCTGTCATACTTAGTTTTGAACGTATATATTATTGTTGCCTTGCCTACGAGTATGAGCAGCAGAAGATATTAAATTCTATTTAATTATGTGCATACATACATATTGCACATTTCATCCCAAACGTGGGTATGTATCAGCCATCAGAAAAGGCAGGAATATCCATTTATCACAGACAGCACTGAGGCAAGAGTGCCTGTTAAATTCAGTCAGTCACTTCCTTTGAAGAGTCTGCTGTGACTCTGCCTTTTTTTGAACTTGGGTATTTCTTTATTGTAGTTGTATTTTCTCATTACACAGGAGTCTCCATTGATTTCGCTTTCTGAACACTGCTGAACGCTGTGAGATTTCTGGGACCCGTGGCCCTAACTTGCATGCTGCAATTGCCTTCTCACCAGAAAGACATCAGCAACCTGAAATCTTGTGCTGAACTTCTTTTGACCAGATATTGCACATTCATCTAATAAACCAATAATTTTGCATTTAGAAAACAACTCCTTGAAATCCAACCCACAGGGTAATGTTTAAGTAGAAAGTCCATAGGCATCTAATGGCCTGTGTAGTTCCATGTTAGCAAAATGCTCTACTAAGGACACACAGAATGAAAGACTCTGGGATGGTTTGGGGCATGTTGCTAAGGAAACCTATGCTTTTTATGAAATGTGTTGGGAGTCTCTGGCTTTGGAGAGTTTGTCTCTATTGCTAGCACTGCCAAGAGAAGAGCAGACGCCCTAAGTAGCTGTTTTAAAATTTTGAAATAACCATATCCCTTTTAAATAAATGTATCCTGGACTTCATCGAGAGAAGTGTGGCCAGCAGGTTGAGGGAAGTGATTCTCCCCCTCTACTCCACTCTCATGAGTTCTACTCCACTCTATATGAGTTCTGGAACCCCTATTACAGGAAAGATATGGACGTGCTGGAACGTGTCCAGAGAAGGGCCACAAGGATGATCAGAGGGCTGGAGCACCTCTCCTATGGGGACAGACTGAGAGAGTT
>WUAM01000306.1:105605-188330 GCA_024336885.1 Actenoides hombroni
AAAAAAAAAAAAGAAAAGAAAAGAAAAAAAAAAAAGAAGAAAAGTTGATGTACATGGCGGAGAACAAGAAAGACATTTAGCTGCTGTAGCCTGTTTCAAATGGAAACCCTAATAAGGGGAGAAGAGGAAGCATATGGCTTTCTCAAAAACAGCTTGGGCCACATGGTCCCAGTAAACAGTCTGGAGTGCAGGGCAGAGTGGGCTGAGAGAGACTATTATGGGACTCTGAAGTTTTTGCTCCCCATGTAAATATGTTGTTGGCGGGGAATGTGCCCGCCAGTCTTAAGAAAATAATTTTTTGCCTCCACAGATGACTTTTGGTAATAATAGAGTAATATGATGTGTGTTAAATGTTTCCTAATAAGGTCTTTTGTGTTTTACAGCAGGTGCACCGTGGAAGAAGGGGCATAATTTCACTTCAAGGCCTTGGCCAATTGAAGATCCTGGACCAATACTGCAAGGTCCCTTCCATGTCCCCAGCCATGAAGGAGAAAAATAATCCTTAAATAAGTTATCTCTGTTTTTCCACCCTGTCTGGATAGCCCATCCTTTGCTAATGTATGGAAACCTTCATCCTAAGCCTTTGTCTTAGCTCTTGTATATATCCAATAGTAGCTGATTATGTTTTAGAGAGAAGCAGAGGATGTAAAAGATCTTTTAAAATGATAGCAACCACCTTTCAGTTTCCTAAATCCTCAAACCACCAAGCAAGACAGAACTTTTGCACCCAGAGGACAGAAGTTATTTTTGTCTTAAGTGGTAAGTAGAAGTGAAAACAGTTTGGCTTATCCTGTTAACATAAGCCTTGGGTTTGTGTAAGCAGAACAAGGCTGAAGTTAGCTGTACAGCACTATGAGAACTCTTATGAGAGCTATAAGAACTTCTTCCAATTATTCACATTCAGACCTTGTGTGAACCTGCTTCTGAGCTCCCTTGTACTGGGAGGGCTTTGTGTGAACCACTTTTCGAGGATTTACGTATGCTGCCTTTAGCTTTTGGCCTGAGCTGTATGCCCTTTCAGTCTTTAAGCAAGAATGTGCAAAGGTGGCTAACAGCTGATGGCTTTACCCTCAAAGTTATAGGGGTCAGAGTGATAAACTGCTGCCTGTTGTGGGGGCTGTGCTAAGAATCAAGGCCTTGTGAGTCACTCACATTGTAGTTCAGGGCCTGTGTAATTGTTATGGGAGATCACCCTAGAAAGTTTTGTCACAAATTCTCTCCCAGCTTGACCTAAAATTTTAATTCCACTTCCCCTATTTTGAGGTTGTGTCTTTCTAAAGGGACATACAGATGACCCTACATGGTTGAACCCAAAACACAGCACAGCAGCGATTTGCACTGATGGTGTCTGGAAACCTGCAGAAAGCAGAATGGGACTCACTTTTTTTAATTCCTGGTGGAAGTGTTGGAGTGCTTGCTCATAAAGTTTGTAGATGGCACCAAACTTGGATGGCACCAGTTGATATGCTCAAGGGTATGGCTGCCATTCAGAGGGATGTAGACAGGCTGGAGGAATGGGGGAACAGTGACTTAATGAATTTCAGCAAAGACAAATGACAAGTCCTGCACCTGAGAAGGAAATGTCCCTTGCTGTGACACAGACTGAGGCTGCCTGGCTGGGGAGCAGCTATGCAGGAAAGGCCCTTGGGGTGCTGAGCATAGGCCAGCAGTGTCCCTGACAACAGTGAGGGCCAACAGCATCTGCGGCTTCAGCATCTGCATCAGTGGGAGTATAGACACGAGGCAGAGTGATAAATTGTCTTCCTCTACTCAGCACTTGTTATACCACATCTGAAATACTGGAGGCAGTTTTGAGCACCCCAGTACAAGAAAGATGTCAATAAACTGGAGCAGGTTCAGTGGAGATTGCATTGTCTTGAACTGCTATCAAACTGAGTCCTGAGATGCACAGAGGTTCTGGTTTGATTGCTGAAAGAGTTGGCAGCATCTACCCCTACCCTTCCAATAGTCTTCACTCTTCCATTTTACGCTTCCCACCCCACTATCTCACTTCTGAATTTTGAAAGCTGCTTCCTACCTCCAAAGCAAAGTGGAATCTCTGGGAGGATGTTTTCTACACAGCTTGATTTAAAGGAAATGCTGTCATTTCTCAATTTGCCTACATATCTCGGTTTGACTCTGATCATAATTCAGAAGCTGATATGAAAGGATAAGCCTGAGAGAATATTTTAGGGCTGAATACTGACAAGCCTCATGGGGACTGAAATTCCCAAACTCTTCCTTCAAAGCCTTAAAAGCTATGAGTCAGGACTCAGGAAATCATGACGAGTTTGGTAATAGGAGTTACTTATGAGGATACATTTAGATGTGTCGTAACACATTCGGATGTATGCCTTCTGACAATACTCTTTTGACCCTTCTGCCTTTGTGGCCCATTTTCAAGCTTTTTCCTGCAACCAGAAGGGTTAGGAATATAAGGCAGTGGTTTTTTTTCCTAACATTCTTTTTTTTTTTTCCTGGCTTTGTTTTTTAAACTTCATTTAACTCGGTAGTAATATGTGTGTTCTGACAATGTGAAATCCAAAGTTTTTAAGATAAAGTCCAATGATTAAAATCTATGAGCTGGCAACACCAAAAATTGGATGCAATTATTATACTTTAGTCTTATTTTAGATATAATTTATATGGTTGTACAATATAATTCTTGTGTCTATAATCACAGTTCCTCTTAATTGACTGCTTAGCAAGTGATTATCACAGTAGTTCCCGGGGTTTAATATCTGTAATAAAATAAGGTTTGTTTTTAGGTAGTTCATTGGCTCCAGTAAGTGTGGCAAAATTTATCTCCATAGCAGAGAATTGCAGATATTAGTGGAGAATTTGTACCTAAGTAGCAGGCTGCAGTGAGAATTCAAAATTATCAGTTTTCAGGGTGTATTATTATTTCAAGATTTATGCTTAGAGCCATACATTCAGTGTTTATATCTGATACCAAGCTGCAGGGAAATATTCCTGACAGTGTTTTTCTTGTGCCCTGCACTGACCGATTGAAATTTACAGCTGACCTCCCTGACAATAATTCTGTCAGAGGATCGGTCCTTCAGGCAAATTGCCAGCTCAGAAATGAAAATCTGCAAATAGAAGAAAGCAGAAAGCCTTTTGCATTAAAACTGTAGAGATGTAAATTTTCCCTGACAAAGCTGGCATTGTGGCTTCTTTTGCAGCTTTCTCCTTCATCATTTTTCTTCCAGCTGAGGAAGGGGAAATGATATTTTTCTTCTCCCAGAGCATGTCCAATCACACTAAAATGCTGTTGTACTAAATGCCAAGGACTCATTACTGTTCTTGAAAATTTGTCTCTCTAATGGACATTTGTGGCCTCTGAGAAAGTTCAGTTAGTTTCCAATCCCAGATATCAAAATGACTTGAAAATATCAAAATAGAAGAGTTTCATTATGAATTAATCTAAGGGAAAGATTATTTTCATTCTGAGGGCTTTACTGGTAGGTCATGGCCCTTAAGAGCTTTATGGCCATCAAGTACAATGTGCTATAAAGTGTCCATGATACAGAAGGAAGCACTTTTTTATTAATAAATTGATACATGGAACAATTTCACAGGCATTATGTTGCTGAAGGTACTGTTTTTGAGCTGGGAAATGCATTAATCTGTGTAACCATGTTCTGCCCCGTGATTCATTTTTGCGTGTAATTAACAATTTACTTCTCTAGCCATGCTCTCTGTTGGCTGTTGCTGTGTCCTGTAGAGTAACTAATGTGAATCAAGAGATCAAGAAGATGAACCCAAAATTTAATGAAGAATTAACATGCAAATTTCACAGGTAAAATGCCTTGGAAGCCCCAGGGATGAAAAGCATCATGCAGAAGTACTACTCTGACAGTAAGGGTGAATTTATGTTGAGCACAGACATGATCTCAGTTCAATTCCTGCTTCTATTGGAGCCTTCCCAGGTAGTTACAGGTAATTAATTTAGACTCAGGTTTTTGTGTCTGTCTCAGTAGCAGACCTCTGCCCTCATGAAGATGTGCTTCACAGAAGTAATCAGGAAGCTGAAATAATATCCCTCATGGCCAAAAAGCTGACAGAAAGCTCTCCCAGGCAAGAAGCAGCAGATGAGGCACTAAAAATACTTTTATGACCACAAGAGAATATGTTATATATACATATATGTACATAGATGTAGCTAAGAATTTATTGTTAGTCTAGTGAATACTAACAGTCTAATCAAAATATAGCAAACACTTATAGTTAGTCCATTTGCAGGAATACCAACATTCATTGTCACTCATAATGGATATAAACTTTAGCATAGAAGGTTCCACCTCAACATGAGGAGGAACTTCTTTCCTGTGAGGGTGATAGAGCACTGGAACAGGCTGCCCAGAGAGGTTGTGGAGTCACCTTCTCTAAAGACTTTCAAAATCTGTCCGGATGCTTTACTGTGCAACATGCCCTAAGTGATCCTGCTCTGGGGGGTTTGGTCTCAATGATCTCTAGAGGTCCTTTCCAACCCCTAACATTCTATGTTTCTATGTTTCTGTGCTTCTATGATTGTTGACATTGCTTAAAAAACAAATGCCTCTTTAATGCTTTTACACAAAAAAGCTTATAAATATGGATCCCTTTTCTTGGGTGTGATGCTCATTTTTCCAGCATAGCTTGGCAAACACAGGCTCATAGCTTCCTGCTTCCTGGAGCAGAAGGAGCAGAAGGTGTTTTTAAAAAACATCCATAGCCTGTGGTCCTCAGTGAGAGGAGTATGATGCTCCTGGTGGGGCTTTCTTCTCCTCAGTGTTTTACTTCTTCTGTGTTTCTGACTGCAGCCTGGCAATGGCCCCCAGCCGCATGCACACAAAGGGCTATGGTTTGGGACCAGTGACTGGGGGGGAGTGGGCATTGTGTGTCACCCTTTCCCCAGCGCAGCCATCCCCAAAGCTGAAGCTGGAACAGGGGTGGTCCAGGGATTAAACCAGCGATGCACAGCTCAGATTCTTCTCTTTTTCCTCTCTCTCTATTTTATGATATTCTCAAGTTAGTTTTTCAATAGTAGATATGGTCCTGAGCCATGGGTTTAATAAATTCAGGTTTTGCTGATCTAGGCTTATATTTCTGGTCAGTCTCTAGTTTGGCAGCAACAATGTTTATTTCGTTGTCTGTTTTCACTTGGTGAAGAAACACAGGCACTACTTAGGTAGTTTACAATACATGACAAGTGCTGTCCATAACATAGAGCCTAAAGGTCATGTTGCTGACATGATCTGTTTAGTTTCTGTCACCTCCAAACCAATAGTTGCTGGCAGGTAATGATTATGTCCTTCCTCTAAGGAAAAATTCAGTGGAACCCAAAATGATTCAGGAAGGTTTTGTTTGATAGTTGGGTGTGTTATGGGGAGTCAGGCTGGATAGGAAGGCACTAAGACAGCTGTAGAGCCTAAAAATCTTATCTGCTCTTACAGCAGGAAAAGGTCCTGGTTTTGTTTGTGCTCTACTATCACAGTGCAGAAAGATGAGAGACCAAGAGGCTGCTAAGAGCACTGGTCTTGAAAAGAAGCATTGGCCAATGCTGGTCCTGAGATGGAACCAAAGATCACTCCTGCTAGCAAGTACTCTCACCTGAGTTTGCCCTTCTACCTGTTTTCCACAATAGGGTAGACATTGTCCTTTATACCATGATAACATTAAAATTTTTCTCCTTGTTTGCTACTCGTGGACTAAGAAAAAACCCTCTTAGCTCCATATGTATGGTGTATTCTCTTCTACCCTCAAGATGATTTGCATGTAACAATATGTATCTTGAATTCCACTCTCCTGCAGACTCAACTGACTTGGATACTGTGTCCTGAGTCATAGAATCATAGAATAGTCAGGGTCGTAAGTGACCTGAAGAAGGGTGCTTAATTAGATTCTTCCAAATAATGAAAGCAGAATAATTTTTTTCATTGTTTCATGGCACAGAAAGAACTAGCTAGGTTTTCTCCCTTTTATAGTTCAATTTTACAGGTAAGGTGCTTATCCAGAGTGTAGGAGACTCAGTTTCATTTCCCTTCCTCAATTAAAAAGGTTTCAATTCCATCTCTTCTCAGTCCCATCTCCTGGGAGAATGTCTCATGTCTGCACTGCTTTGGGATGAATGGTAAGGAGATAAAAAAGCTCAATTCTCTGTCCTTGAAGCTCTGTCACTGACATCGTACTGGTCTGAGAACAGAACTAATTCTGCTCAGTGATTTCACTTTTCAGATCAGTTCTTCTAACTAACTGCACTGTCTGAAGTATAAAATCATGTTTTCACAGGCAATGTCTGCTTCTAGCAGTGATAATGCTTTGTTAGAGTTGGCACCAAGGATTGGTGTGCAGACCAAGGCCACTGCTGGATCTTGTGTACCATGTTGGGGGGTGCAGAAAGTAAAAGGCTGCACCTGCAGGGAGGAGCAGACAGGACAGGTGACTCTAAACTGACCAATGAGGGATTCCAGCCCATATGCAGCATATTTGGTATAAAGCTAAGGGATCATGAGGATAAAGCTGGGCTGCTTCTTCCTCTCTTCTTCAATGGCTGTCATCCCTCTGTTCTGCCTTTGATCCTGATCTGTGTGTTCCTGAAACCAGTACCAGAATCCAGCTCCTGAACATGGTTCTTGTCTGCTGCTGAGTCCAGCCTGGGACCCCACTGCCTGCTCCACAGCATTAGTGGTGATGGTGATATAATTGCCATCAAGGGGGTGGGGTTCGATACTGGTTTTGTATATATTTGTATAAATTCCATTTTATTATTCTTTTCATTTTCATTAAAGCTATTCTAGTTTCCTTTTCTAGTCACTGAGTCTCTCTCCCTTATTCCCTTTCCCTTCCCCCCCTGGGGAGGGAGGGGGGGTCAACAGAGAGTATCTGTTACAGGTTTAGCAGACTGCCCTGACCCTAAACCTTGACAGACGTGACGTAATTCAAAACTCCATGTGCCCTTGTGTCATGACTGTGTATCATACCTGGCTTTCAGAGCTCGTTATGTGGCAGAGAGCCTAACTTTGATTTCTCTGCCTGGATGGGTGTCACAGTTTAGGGTCAGGACGGCCCCTTAGACCTATAACAGATGTTCTCTGTTAACCCCCCTCCCTCCCCAAAGGGGAAGAGAAAGAGAATAAGGGAGAGAGACTTAGCCATTAGAAAAGGAAACTAGAACAGCTTTAATGAAAAGGAAATGAATAATAATAAAAATTGAATGTATACAAATATATAGAAAACCAGTATCGAACCCAACCCCCCTGATGGTAATCACATCAATGTCACCACTGATGCTGTGGAGCAGGCACCGGGGGAGTCCCAGACTGGGCCCAGCAGCAGACGGGAGCTGTGTTCAGGAGCTGGATTCTGGTACCGGGTTCAGGAACATACAGATCGGGATTGAAGGCAGAACGGACAGAGTCCTCCTTGGATGCTGTGAGGAAGGAACTGAAAGAGGACACAAGCCAAGCCAAACAAAGCTTGCAAAGCAGTCCAAGAGGGAAGAAGAGCCCAGAGACCCTTTGGATCCCTCAGGTCTATGCCGAATATGATGTATATGAGCTGGAATTGCTCGCTGGTCAGTTTGGGGTCACCTGTCCTGTCTCATCCTCCCTGCAGGTGCGGCCTTTTACTTTCTGCACCCCCCAATGCGGTACACAAGATCCAGCAGTGGCCTTGGTCCGCACACCAATCCTTGGTAGTAACTCTAAACATGGGGTGTTATCAAAGCTAGAAGCAGACCCTGCCTGTGAAAACATGTTGCTAACTTCAGACAGTGCAGTTAGTTAGAATTGAGCTGAAAAGTATAATTACTGAACAGAATTAGTTTCGTTCTCACTCAGACCAGGACAATGGGTAATTTATGAAACATTCATTGGCTGAAATTAATAAAGACACCTTTGGAGACCTAAAGAGATCTTTATTTTTAGTATGCTTGTTGGAAATACGTAATAACCATCTGAAATAATAAATCTGAATCAATGGAAATAAGTCATGTATATATAATGTGTAAAACAGCAACCATGATTTTTTCTTGATCTACATGATATTGTGCTCATAAAGTACATGTGTTCTGGTGTACTCTTCAATCACAACAGTCTCATGTGACCAAATGAAAAGGGATTAAGAGGAAAAGAGATTATCTTCACTGTTAATGTCACCAAAGGAGATTAATGATTTTGGTAACTGGTAGAAGATTCAGAGGCCCAGAATTCTATGTTTTTGAAAAAAAAAATTCAAAACCTGTACTAACAGATTAAAAAAAATGAGCAAGACATGAACCAGAAAATAAGATTTAATAACAAAATTTGCTCATTTTCCTGTACAAATAGTTCTATTGACTTTTGCAAGACTACTATAAGGTGAAACTAAGACATTTAATAATAGCTGTCTGTTTTCAAAGAATTAGTCTCTTCCTGCAACAGAAAACTGTCTTTTCTCCTCCTATATTACACAGTTGATCAACATCCTTTTCTAATGTGTTGTTTTATCTGCATGATATTATTTAAGACTTCTACACCTAGAGGAATATGTCTAATGCTAACCACAGAATCACAAAATCACAGAATGCTAGGGGTTGGAAGGGACCTTGACATATCATAGAGTCCAACCCCCCTGCCAGAGCAGGATCACCTAGATCAGGTCACACAGGAACACATCTAGGTGAGTTTTGAATTTCTCCAGAGAAGGAGACTCCACAATCTCCCTGGGCACAGCCCGTTCAGTGTTCTGTCACCCTCACTGTGAAAAAGTTTCTCCATAACCAGTACTGATCCTCTGTATTTACACACTGACAGTCTATCCTAGCTTTTGAAGATGGTACCATGACTGGTATCCTAGCCTTGTGAGACTGTCCCTTTGTGACTGCTATTTTTGTCCTTTGCTACTTATAGCCGTTCCATAACTATTTCTCTCATGCTTTTGAACATTTATCATTGAAGAAAGACAAAACAAATGAACCAGGCAACTACAAACCCTGATGTCTGGATTCAACAGTATGCCTCGCTTAAGGAATGAGTCATCTTTGTGACCCTTTGCTGAACTTTCTCCACTATGACTGTATCTCTCTTGTACTGGGCAATCCAGAACTGGACACAGTATTTCAGGTGTGGCTTCACCAGTGCTGAGTTGAGGGGAAGGATCACCTCCACTGACCTGCTGGTAGCAATTCTCCTAATGCAGCTCAGAATACAATTAACCTTATTCACAAGGGCACATAGCTGATTTGTGTTCAACATGTTCCTCAGCTCCTTTTCTGCAAAGTTTCTTTCCTGCTTCGGGTTCCTCAGCATATACTGGTGTCTGGGGTTACTCTTCTCCAGCTGCAGGACTTTGTTGATCTTCATGAGGTTCCTGTCAGCCCATTTCTGCAGCCTGTCAAGGTCCATCTGAATGACAACACAAACCTTGGGGTTCTTTGATTTGCTTTTTTGTTTGGTTTGGTTTGGGGTTTTTTTTGTTGTTGTTTGGTTTAGGGTGTTTTTTTTTTGTTTGTTTGTTTCGTTTTTTGGGGTTTTTTTTTATGGAAAGGAAGAGGATGAAACCTGTTAAGATCTTTCCAAATGGGCAGGTTCCACTGAAAGGAGAACTCTCCACCAGCCACAGATAGAACAGACCCCATTTACAGTTCAGTTATATAAGGTTTGGAATCTTTTAGATAAGAAATTGTTTTGCTTTTGGACTGATAAAATGGCTTTGTTTGTGCTGGCTACAAAAAGCAGCAAATGTTCACAAGGCCTTTCTGATCTATATCACAAGCTGTCCAATTGAATAAGGGAGCTTAAATAAGAAACTCAACTCTTAACTTTACAGAAATGCAGCTGGGAAAAAGGTAGACCTAAGAAAAACAGCTGATGTAAATGAGTTGCATACTAGATGCATTGACATGGAAGTCACCTTGTCTTCTAGAATAAGGTGGCAGCCTTTCATAAAGACAAACCCAATATATTTGTGTTTAATTTTGTTAGAATTGTTTGCATATGGAAAATTGCAAGGTGAATATTGACATGGAAACAAGATAATGTGTTGGCATCAGCTTGGTGAAGAAAATTTCCATGCCTAGTGATAAAATTCTTCAATTATTTTAATCAGAATCAATGCATTAACTAATAAAATAATGAGATGTTTAGAAAGTTAAAACATTTGGTAGGCAAGTTAAGATGAAAAGCTATGCAAAGTAAGGTGGTTTTAAGGAGTTTTTCCATGACTAGTGCTCCTGAACCTTGCAAATTCTTTCTGCTAGGACATGTCAAAGTAATCTAGGAAGCCAGTTCTAGCCTCTGAGCAGTAAATGCGCTACTTGATTCCTGCAGTGTTTGCAATAATTTTATTCCGCCTGGTCAGTGATAAATCCATCTGGTGTAACAGATGTTGTGTGAGTCCTGTCTAATCTTATTCAAGTTGGAGGACAGTAGAGAAAGGGGCTCTTCTCTCTTGCAAGTCTACTGTTCTTTAGGAGTTTCATAAGTATCTTAAATAAATCTGCATAACTAAGGTAGATACAGGGTGGTGACTGATTCTGAAGTACTGAACTGGTATACATGGCTTTATCTGAGACCCTTGTTTAGGAAACTGCATTCTGCCCTAGGGGGTGGGATGCTTGCAGGATGGACAAGGAATGTGTACTGTATTAACACTATTTACAAAGGTAAATTAGGGTACTAAATAGTCTCAGTTTGAGATTATTTTGTTTTTAGAGGAAATCTTTAGATAGTTCAATGGAGCCCCTTGTTGATGACAACAACATATTTGCAAAGAATAAGTATTTGAACTTCAGTCTACATAGACTGGAGTTTCACATACTAAGTTAGATATATGAAGAAGCATCATAACGATCTACAGTGGTGAAAATAGTATAATAGATCTATACATTATGATTTTTCTGGGCTCATAAGCCAAATTCAGAGATGATGTATTGAAGTTTGAGTAGGACAATTTACATCTTCATAACTTTCTCTATATAACGTACATATCTTAGGCTCTGCATATTACAATCTTGTTTTACAGTATTTTTGAAATTGTATTGCTATTCTTACACTAGGGTTTTATAATTTACTTGTTCAGAGTCTAGCAGAATGGTGAGAGACAGTGAAAGCAGAATGGTATTAATTTAAAAGAAACCATTCAACCTCGAGTTTCTTGTATTCTTTATATTGTTCATATAAAATATATAACAGAAGAGAGAACTTTGTTCTTACATGTAGTGGGTCAAATTACAAAAATGTAATGTGTAAAGGTTGCAGTGTATATGAATCAGATGCTGTGGGAGCAGGAAGGAAATAAAATTAATAGCAGCTTTGTCTCCCTTGCACCCATTTGCATTCATCTCTGAGGTAAGCCCAGTGGAGCTGGATTTTAATGAACCATGCACTCTGGTCTTAAAACACTAATGTAAACTCTTCCAGCTTTGATTAGTGGAGGCAGCAAGGTATTAATTTTTAAATGGGACATTCTGTGCAGGGAAGCTTTCTGCCAAAGTGTATCTTAAAGTCCTACTTAAGATGGAAATCTAAACAAGTTGCCAAAGGAAGAAATGAAATAGGGTTGTCAGCTAAATTTTACTAATAGAGTGTATATAATAAAGATTGTCTGTAATATTACATTACAGTAAAGTCCTACTCTAAAAATTACTAATAAAACACTAAAACATTTATTAGACTCAGTTATGCATATCTGAAACCGTTTTGTGGAGCTCTTCATTGAGCCATAGCTTTTAAATGAGTAAGAATGGATAGATGCATTAAGTCCCTTGTCTGCTTCCCAAGCCTTTATTTCACCATTAAGTTTGCTAAACAGAAGTATTCTGTGCTTATTTGAAGAGCCTTCTCTCAAAGCATGGATTCAGAGTTTGATGTGGTCACTTCTCAGATTGCACAAAGTGCTTGAGACAGCAACGGCAGTGCCAATATACACACATTGGCTGTTCCTGTTTTGTCTTGTGCTATGCTGGGTTGTTACTGGCTGTTTGCTTTGAGTCATTGTAGAATTTAGGAGAAGGATGGCTGTTTAATACTAATTTGGAATTTAATGGCCACCATGACAGGGATTAACCTAAAGCAGCTGATATGTTATTGAGGACACAGAGGTTCATATTTAGGAAGGGATTCAGTGCCTTGGGAGAAGGTGAATAATACATTTTTTCCCCATGACCAGACAATTGCATCTTGCAGTTGGAAGCACAAGTCTGCTTTTGTTTTAATTAGGATAAATAGTTTTCTTGGTGGTTCTTTTATGATGATTACTATGCCCAATTCCTTAACGGTTTATATTTTGTAGCCATCTGTCAGTGGCCTGGTAAGGCGTTAATTAACTGTCTCCTGTTCTCAGACATTAATAGGTTGCTCTGAAGCATCTTTTTCCTAAGTCATACCAGTCATTATATTTTAACCTACACTGAATTATGCTTTAATTACCTGATCATCTGTGCAGATTATGGTTTGGTATTAAAAAAAAGGGGAGATTCACAATGTTTGTTAGAAGCAAGTGCCCTTTTCTCATCTTCATCTGCTGTGTACGTATGCTCCAAATTAAGCTGAGGTTGATAATTGGAGAAATGAAATAGGTTGTGTGAACCGAAAATCAGTTTGGTGTACATGAACACATGGCACAGAGGATGTTTTCTTATGAGACATTTTTGTGTTTTGCCTTTTTATGTACCTGTAATTATTTACACTAATTATAACTAAAGTACCTCTGCCTTACACGCATACGAGGCTGGCGATTATATGTGACCTCCAAAACCAGAAACTTGTAAGAAACAAATTAGAATTACAATGATAATAAATGCAAGTCCTGCTATGGGAGCTTCTGTATCCAGTCCTGTATTTGTCCTTTAACCAAAGCAGTATTCTCATTCCACTGTGCAGAAGCACAGTATGAGTTTAGAGTGAAGGACTTGAATCTTCCAGTTATGTGCTATCCAATTATACCATCAGAGAACTTGTTTAAAATCCTTTGTTTTCTTTTGGTTAAATTTAAGCCATATCCTTAGCTGGATAAATTGCCTTGTCTCTGAATCCAACAGAGCTATGTTCATGCACCAGCTGAAGATCTCAATAAATTATGAGCAATTAAAGCAGCTGATTGTCTAGTATGGAGGGTAACGACCCCTCTGTGGTATGGAGTGGAGAGCTCTGTTGGTTGGGAGCCTTTTTCCCTCACTGATGGATGACAGACTTCCCTGTTCCCTCTTCCCACAGTTGCCATTATTTGCTCAGGAAGGCATCCCACCCAGAAAATTTTGGCTGCATCACTGTTTGACTGATGAGTCAAGACAATAGCACTTTAGTGCAAGATCCTAGCAAAATTCCTACTGTGTGATTCTGAAATGTGTGCAGAAATGTGCTCTACCTAGAAAAAAAAAAGAATCTGCAGAGGGATATTTGTTACTACTGTATTAATGAAACTAAGGTAATAGGAGAAACTAAGGTAATATAGTTATTTGGTTTTTGTTGGTTTTGGTTTTTTTTTTTCCCCTCTGAACAATAGCAGAAAGCACTTAAAATTATGGCGTATTTATTATTCAGACTAATGCTTCAGACTAATGTTTCATAATGGTCCAAAGAAGGGCCACAAGGATGATCAGAGGGCTGGAGCACCTCTCCTATGAGGACAGACTGAGAGAGTTGGGGTTATTCAGTCTGGAGAAGAGAAGGCTCTGAGGAGTCATTATTGTGGCTTTCCAGTATCTTAAGGGAGCCTACAAGAAATCTGGTGAGGGACTTTTTAGGATGTCAGGTAGTGGTAGGACTAGAGGGAATGGATCAAAACTAGAGGTGGGTAGATTCAGATTAGACATTAGGAAGAAGTTCTTCACCATGAGGGTGGTGAGACACTGGAACAGGTTGCCCAGAGAGGTGGTGGAAGCCCCATCCCTGGAAGTTTTTAAGTCCTAGCTGGATGGGTCTCTAAGCAACCTGATTTAGTGGAAGGTGTCCATGCCCATGGCAGGGGGGTTGGAACTAGATGATCTTTAAGGTCCCTTCCAACCCCGACAATTCTATGATTCACTACAATATATTTCTTTCTAATGTAAACAAAGGAAGAAAATGGAATTTTGAAGAACTGAAAGGAGGATAAGGGGAAGTACTTTAAGAGGACTACATGTGAGTCAGGGACCCCTGCTGCCTGAAGGATCAGCCATGCATGCTTGCAGGGAGTTTTGCTTTCTTGGTGGCTAAGCCCATAGCTGGTATCCTTGCTGCATCTTTTTCAAAACCTGCCCTGAGTTAACAAAGCATAAAAATGTTGAATTTTGAGATTAAAATGCTTGTAGGATTTAATCCAACCTTCTGCCTAATTGAGGATTAAAGGTTTCCCTCAATCTTAATTTGTTGAGAACATTTCCCTCAGCTCTTGTTTTTTCACATTGAGAGTGCTTCTCCCAATATATAAGTGCATAAATGTGAAGAACACCATTGAAGCTCAATGAAATCCAACAGTTTTCCATGTGTAGATTAGAAATGTAAAGAATCTACTAAAAATTCTGTAAGGTCTCCAAAGACCACAAATAGAAGATGTGCAAAAATTGATGTTCTAAGACAAAGTACCTTCAATCACACAGCATCTCATAGCTTTTATCATATTATGGCTTATACTTGATGGCTAAAGTCTTGGCTGGCACAGTTGGGCTTGAAGTTGTTTCTCTATAGTTACATAGCAGAGGTGCAAAATGAGTCATGGTTAAGGTGCATGCAGCAGTTGAATTCTTTCTCTGAAGTAAAAACTGTAAGGTTTTTTGAGGCAGCAGAACTTCAAATCACAGCAAAGACATTTTATTATAGTACATCTGTGAACAGGATGTTTAATGTTTGACATGTTTATTAAAAAAACTGAATACAGCACATTATCCATCTGCTGTGATTACTGTATAGGTAGGCAGTTGGGACTTTGAATGTAAAAATCTGTGGGCTTCTGTACAGCCCATCACTGCTGCCTCCAAAACCTCTCAATAATATATCTTCACAGTGAGGCTTCTACTGTACTTCAAGGTCTCATTGGCTTTTCCCTCCTTCCTAATTAAAAGGAACCATTTGACATCTTGGCCTGAACCTGTTTGATAAAGTCTCTTGTGTCTATCAAATCTGCTGTGTGCTTTGGAATATAAATTATCATGAAGATCTTCTGTAGCTTGTGAGCTCATTTATGCAGGAAAACTGCAGCTGGCTCTCAGGATAAGGACTGGATTTTAGCTGATGACTATTTTGGCTGCTGGTTCAGCCAAGTCTTTTACTATTGGTGATCTTCAATATTGATGTCTAGTAAGAAGTATTAAATTTCAGAATAAAATTGCTCAATAGAAACATTAGTTACCTTAGCGAGCCCAGTGTTGGTTCCACAGAATGTGGTAAGGAGATGAACTCCATCACTTGCACTGCCCTGCTTCCTTGCTTTATTCTGTTACACCAGATGTTTTGTCTTGGTTCTCTGTCTTCAGAATTTTATGATAAAGCACGACACAGAACTGAAAATGTTCCACCTCAAGGGTATTTTCTATTGTTTAGGTTTTGTTTGAATTAAATACTGTATTTTTATCCTCTTACTTGTGCGCTAAAAGTGCTTGTTGAAATAGACCTAACATTGCACAGTCCCTTTGTAATTCTCTTAACTCCCATTGCAACCAACTGGTGTTATGCAGTATCAAAGATTCAAGGAAAAACAACATCCAAAATTCTCAGGTTTTATGTAGCTAAAGCAGAAGTAAAAGGTAAAAGCTGCAAGAAGATTAATGAGATTACTTATTTAGTAGTCCAGAACGCAAAGAGTATTCCTCAGACTATCATCCATCATTTCTGTTGCCTCAGGCAAAGAGGATGCTACAAGCTTGCTTCTAATTTTACTGAGCATATTCTGTTTCCTGTGTAGCTTAAGATCATTACTT
Organism: Actenoides hombroni; assembly: GCA_024336885.1. Taxonomy (NCBI): domain Eukaryota; kingdom Metazoa; phylum Chordata; class Aves; order Coraciiformes; family Alcedinidae; genus Actenoides; species Actenoides hombroni. The sequence goes on from WUAM01000306.1 coordinate 121,465, forward strand.
GTTTCATTAATTCATTGTGACTAAAAAGTAAAAATCATAAAAAATTCAAACTTTGTTTTCAGCTGCAGGGTTGCATCTCATAGCAGTTGAACTGTCATTCAAATCATTTTTCTGGGCTTTTTTGGGTCTTGTTCAGAGGCAGCTGTGAAGAAAGAAGTCAGTATTTTCTCCTAATTTGTATCTGTAACTTTTTGATTGTTTTCAAACACTGTTACTTTTTCTTTCATCTTTCCTAGAGGAAGATGTTCTACTACTTTTTTTCTTTTTTTAATCAATATTTATCTTCATTCTTTCTCTTTCCTGTATTTAAGTTCTGTAACAGGTTAAAAAGTTAAAAGCAAGATTAGATTAAATTATAATATCTGCATGCTGGTGTTCTGTAGCAGCCTTCATATTTCTCTTGGTTATACAACAATAAATTAGATAGATGCTCTTTGTCATAACAAATTTTACAGGTGAGATCCCACAATAGTCACAGTAGTGTTGAGTACTTACAGTGGGCGTTGTGGGAAAGTACATGAGACTCAAGTGGACAGTAGTGTGTGAATTGGATTTACAAGTTTTTAATTTCAAACTTAAGCCACAGCGCTGTTATAACAGTGTAACAAAATCAAGTAGTGAAGCATTTGCTTTGCTTGGGTTTTGTTGTTGGGTTTTTTACTCTTATGCAAAAGGAGTTCTGCATATAGAGATTCAGGTCTTAATTATTTTCTCCCTTAGTTGCTACAGTGCTAGGCATTATTAAAATTCTGCATCAAACACAAGACCTTTATTAAAGCAGCATCTTCATTTTTCAGAGATCCTTAACAAGTTGTCTGTGCTCACCTCTGAAAATATGGAAGTTCATGCCATTGCCCTAATACAAGAACAAATATGATTCACTCAAATGGGAAAAGTAAAGTATCTTGAGAAGCAATCTAACATGAAGCATTTGTAGATTCTGCAAGTCAAGTCTGAACTGAAAATTATATTGGTAAAGAGTCATGCCAGGAAATCTGAAAGAAGGAAACTTAAGTCCCATATACTGAGCTGCCTAAATATTTACTTACTGTACTTCAAAGTAGCTTTTTGTTAGAAATTATGTTGAAATACTTTTCAGTGCGATCTCCCAAGGGTCTTAATGGTAAAATAAAGTCTTCCTGTATTTGATGAATTACAGAAAGTGACCCGTTTTGTTTGTGGAACTCTAATACCTGTTCCTGTAAAAGTAGATGAAAATAGGGAACTGATGAAAATAACCTGAATGACACTATTAAAGAGGGAAAAACTGGCTTGGAAAACCTTTTAGATATTCAACCAAACTTTTCAGTTGCTGATTCTATGATTGTACATAATTTATTTCTCTTTGCATAATTTTAAAAAGTCCATCTAGTGCTCTTGATACCTTGTCGTAATACAATGAATTCTTTGTAGAATTAGAGGATGAGTTTGATAGATGCTTAGCTTCCTATAAACTTTCCTTTCTGCTCCTTTAGCATATGGAAAGAAACATTTTTATAGTACCTAATGTCATTGTCTCCAAAGAGACTTAGACTGTATTTGAACTTCATTTAAACCTCATACAATTAAAAAGCTGTCTAGAATATTTGTGGAATAGTTTTTGTGTCATATATAAAATGATTTGGTGGGTTAGCATGTCATAAAACTGGCTAGCTTCAAAAAGCACCCACTTCTAATTGGTGCATTCATGAATAACTTACATCTCTTGAACTTATACTTGGAAAACTCTCATGTTACGATGTATAAACTAACAAATATGTTTATATATACTTCGACAGTTATATGGAAGATTGTTGTATTTTGAAAGACTGTTGAAGTTTGTGATTTATCCTGTCACTGTCTTATAAGGACATTCTGGGAAACAGGTAGGCTCTTTCAAAATGGTCCTTGAATTTAATTCTACATGACAATGGGACAGTGTTATTTTTACTTATATCCAAGTTTCTACAACTGTTTTGCAAATGAAGTATTATCTCATTTTGCAGACAGTGAAGCTAAGATGTTGTGAAGGGGTGGTGAGAGATCACAAAGCAGGTGGGTGGAACAGTTGGCATATATCATACTCTTCATATATGTTACTCTCTTCCACCCATTTAGATAGATGTACTCTTTTTAAAAACTCACCATGCTGACAGAAAAGAAGTAGCATTATATCACAAAACATTAATGCCTTAGGTGGAGGAGGATTCTTTTATAACTAAAATAACGTAGACACTGCATATGTGATATGTTATTAATAGTCACATACCATTTAATTCTCCTTTGGTGATGACAATTTCTTCAGTCTTTCACTAGTTCTGTATACATTTTAGACACTACCTTTATTAGTCTAGCATTATTTACATTATCTCATGCATGTATTTACCTTAAGCATGATTCTCTTGATGGTTATACTTTTACTGAAGACAGTGAAATTGTTTCCAAACTAGAACTATATGAAGGACATGTAAGCTTTTCAACTCTGCTTCTCTTACAGTACAGCCCATTAATGTCTCTCTAACCCATGCAATTACATGAATTGAAGCAATGAATGAGAACATCTCACTGTTGGAACTACAAAGTTTGTCTTTGATTATTATTGAACTTCTGTGGCTGAAGAGATAGAAGTCATATAGTAAGAAGTATATCATCTGGAAATCATGTCACTGAATATTTTCTTTTCTAGCAACGCACTGTAAAAGGACTAAATCTTTAATCAAGAATGTTAAACAATGTGGGTTTTGTTGTAGTACATTAGATAGAAAGGCTCAGAACCTGCTGCTACCTTGCAGTAGGTAGTAACCAGTTAATGAAATATACAGACTTCATGTAGTTTTTAAGTGATTTCCCCTCATCCATACAAACCCCGCCTTTTCATTAAAGCATGAAGAATTTGAGGTCTGAAGAATGTTGACTTATCCCTCTACATGTTAGCTTTTATGACATCTTTTTGAATCCCATTCTCACATTATGTGAATATCAGACTCTTTTGTTCCTCTCTCTTTTCTGGAGAGCAGTGGCAATACATGCTGGAATAGGAAAACTGCAATGCAGGTTCAAGCTATGGGTAAAATCATTATTAATGGCTACCATGGATTTTGCCAAGGTACTATAGGAAAGGGCAGAAATAATACATCTGTGAAACATAATCTCCTTTTTAAATCCTATTTTATGTAAAGGCTCAGTATTACAAATCAGAACAAAACATTTTAAAAGGAACAAATATTTAGAATGGTGTGGACTGTCTGCAATCTTTTACAACAACCACCTGATGTTTTTCAGCACTTTCTTTTTATGGTTGTAAATTCTAAGGCTATGAGGTTATTAAAATGATATATCAATGTAGGATCAAAGCCTGACCTTAAGGTACCTGATGTTATGTACAGAGCACTAGATGGTCTTGTCCTGTCCTGATTTTCTCTTCAGGATTGTCTGTCCTATCCAATATTTTTGTCCTTCCAACTTAACTGTTGCAGATTCCTGATGTGTTTTCAAAGCTGACAAATAATTAGTGATTAGTGGAAACAATTTGAACCAGTCTTCAACTATTTCTCTAAGCATCTCTCATATTTTCTTTAGATGAAATCCCCGAATAAAAAAAATGCGTGTATGGGAAACATTGCATTTGGTTTCCTATATTGCATTTACAAAATACGTTAGAAAGACATATGAAAAAGCTTTCAACTTCTGCCATGCTGACAGTTGCTTGCAGTGGAGGTCAGAGCCTTTCAGTGATCTGCCACTCTCCAATAACTGTTCAAAGTGCTGCAAAGGCTGCCAGTTGAGCATCCATTTAGCAGTAAATGTTAGTATTACTCTTGCTCCACTGAACTCAATAAAAAAACATTTTTTAATGGAATAGAAGCAGGCTATGACCTCAATACCCAAATCAAAAATTGATCTTTCAGTGCATTTTTTTTGCAGTCTGTTGCTTTAGATCATATCTATATATACCCTGTAATAAATTCACTATCCTAGTGTGTAATCCAGACCTGACTGAAGAGCTGGATAAGGACTGGAACTCAGTCTGCTTTAAGATTCTGGTGGTTTGAAATACTCATTTCTCCTATGTGCAAGCTTCCACAGCCTGTTTCTGTAGTGAAAAAATCCAGGTGCATTACTCCTTTCATGTATTTCACTCTTGGCTCTGCGTTATGTCATGTGGTATGGCATAGTGTGGAGCAGCCCAGTGCAGAAACACAAAGCAATCACATTCTGCTATTCAGGGCAAGAAGTCCTGTGGGTATTTATAGCAGATGTTAACCCCCTGACCTCCTCACCCCTCTTCACCATGAAATCTGATGTGCTCTCTGGAGCTCTTCACACCAGCTGAGGGAGCTGACTCTTCAGTCAGAGGGAAGGGACAAAAGGAACAGTATTTGGGCAGGCTGCGCTCTGTGTAGTGCAGATCCTCACCGTGTATGTCATTGACTTAAATTTCCTAACTGCATTCAGGTGGGGAAAGGCATAAAGAGAGCAGGCATTTGAGGGAGAGCAATACAAAGGATTAGCTATCAGAACCCTTTGGGGCTGTCTTTGACTCCTTTGGCCTGGCTTTTGTGATTTGGCTTTTAAATCTTAATTGTGCCGATGTGATAAGTCTAGATAAGTCTAGGTGATAATCAGAGTTTAAAAAACCCTGCTTTGTCATCACTTGCATGACAGCCTAATCTGAAATACAGCAGCATTTCTCCCTAATCTAATGGTAAATGTTTTCTTTATGCAAGCTTACAATTGCAAATCCTCATTTAGACTTAACAGAAGATTACTACAAAGGAAAAGAGAGTGACCTTAACATCTTATACTCTAAGCATATATAACTGGCTGCCTCTATTTCCACGCAATTTCTGTATATGAAAATAAATACGCTCAGCATCTCTTTTGTTGCATTTAGTAAATTATGACTGATAACCCTTACATATATTATATGGCATTTCCCTCTATCATTACATAAATTGCCTCAGCATTTTTTTGTGCTATCACTGATTTCTGACTGCTTCCTTATTAAGCACTGCTGAGGGCAGTCCATCAAGGAGTTGCATGATAGTGATGGGACTTCACAGTGCTGAACTGACATAATTCTTCTAAAATTGTGTGAGTTAAATATCTGTCTCATCATTTTCAGCACCGTAAGATCATTTCAGAGAACCATTTTTCAGCTGAGTGTGGAACTTGTACCATTTAGGGAGGAATAAACTCAAAGCACAATCAAGTTCAATAACTACCTGTTCTTTGCACTTTTGTCTGTCCTTGAGTTTTCCCTAAAGAAGGGTAAAATCAAGCCATTTGGGTTTTTTTGGAGGGTGGAAGCAGTTGGCAGTCAGTGTTCTGAAAGACTACACAGAAAAAAAGTTCCCTTTGATTAAATTAGAACATAGATATTCAGAACTAAATTTTAAGGCCCTTTGCTAGTTAGAAAAAAAACCCAAACAAATGACTAACATTTCTGCAGATGAGACTCAAATCCTGCTCTGTAAGGTTTTGGAAGGAAATACATGGAAATATAGTCAATGTTATGCTATTCTGTTCCCTTTGAACACATGTGCCTCACATTGTTCATGTATTTTGTTCTGTTCTTCTTATAGTGACTGGGCTTTCTGTAAAATACAAGCCAAAATTCTGACAGTTTCGATGTAGAAAACGTTGAAAGACTCCAGCTTTCTTTAGAAACAGAAATGCTTTATCTGTAGGAATTGCTGACATCTTGAAGTTATTTTTCTTTGAAAGCAAATGAAAAGTTTTTAAATTTTAAAAAAATGGAAGAAAAATCCTTGGGAATTTCAGAACAAAATTTCAGTGAAAGCAAACCTGTTATTTAAAGCTAACATATCTACATTGAATTAGCATTTTGAAACAATGGCTTTCATTTCAAATCTTCTTGTTGAAAAATATTTAGCATCGTTTACATTGTGTCTTGTAGATTTTTTTTTTTAATTTTTTTTTTGTGTGCAGAAGATTTGCACACAAAGCATTTCAAGACTCTTTATTGGAGACTGAAAAGCAATAGGATATGAGCCCTGCTTCCAGGAGCCTAGGCATAGAGCCTAGAGTGTCTGAATGTGTGTAAATTTAGGCATATAAATAGATACATGCAGGTAGACACTGAGGTAGAGCTTTCCACCATCTCCTAGTGTGAAGGACATGCAGCTTTGGAACTTTATTCCACAAATATACATTCATTTTAAAGAAACCCATTTTAGCTTTAGATTAAATTCTATGAACAAGACTGAGGCATGTGCAATTCGTCTTTCACACATAAGACAGACTGTACCTAGGAAAAAGAGAATAATTGAAATAAATTATTATAGTAAGTTAATCTCTTGATGTATTAATAGATCTTTTTTGTAAAGGGAAGAATATGAAATTTTATCATTCTCTGACAATTAATATCTGTGGCAAAGAGTTTAATGGAGCCAGACAATTATATAAATGTACCATATTCTTATGATAGTATTTATATTGGAGTTTATTTTCCCTTTGACTTCTAACCCAAACAGTTTCTGCTTAATTCCAGTGAAAGTTTGCAGGAATTATGTTTTGGAATAGAAGTACAAGAGTACCTGTAGATCATTGATTTGATTGCAAAATTATTAACAACCTTCTTGTTTTGTCCTTTTCTTCCATACAATATAAAAAAAAAGAAAAAAAAAGGAAATAAGAGATTATTTGTGATTTATTTTTTTGTCACTGAATGGAATTCAGGCAACAAAGTCCCATTTAAAAGTGGTTATCATTGCAAACAGAGAAGTAATAATTATTTTTCAGGACTTCTTGACCTGTTTAATCAAGTCTCTACTGTTAGCAAAAAGATCTCATTTTTACTTGCACTTTTCTTTATCTCTTATGTCTTCATCAGGTGATTAATTTTAAGTATCTGGCTTATTCCTCCTTAGAGAAAAGCAGTATTGATTTTATTCACAGGATAATTTAATTTCCATCAGTATTTTGACTTCAATAGGTTCAGAATTTTTCCTGAGGAATAGAAAGAAATACTACTTAAAGGAAATGAAGTTTTGCTTTTGATGCATCAGGAAGTATGACATATTTCACTTTCACAGCAGAATTAACTACAGTATCACAGTTACTACAGATCAGACTTTAAATTCATGCCAGCAATGTATTATAATTAGATGTGTTTTAAACACTGTATTTTTTGTAGATGAGTGGGAAAATGCTATAGTAGCTAATCTTAAAATGTAAGAAAGAGTACACAGGTTGTAGAGAAACAAAGTGTTAATCTTTTCAGTTACTTTTTGCTTTAAAAAATTTAAATTTGTTTAATTTCTTAAGTTTATGCCACCAAAACCTTCAAAGGTAATTATTTCTTTTAGAAGGTGGCTTTTGCATGGACTGTTGTAGATGCTTAAGTAGCAGGATGTTACAAGGACAGGTGGGCTTAACACAGGCAGGATAATTGACAGTGTTAAATGTTTGCATTAATGATGCGACCTTAACAAGCATGCATTTCTCTCACATGAGGTACTACACAGTGGTCAGTGCAGCCTAATAAGTTTTGACCATCTAGGAGTGTTAGAAATGGAGTTCCCCTCCATAGGAGAGGAGACATATTGTGTAAGAGACTTGCTTTACTGGACCACAGCTCTGAAAAAGATTCCCTTTTACTTATTCTTTCTAAGTAAGCAATTTTACAGGTGAATTTCACTCATTTTTTTTACATTCCTGATATCTTTTACTATATAGTTTTTTCTTTCCTTTTGTAGCACGCACACACACACACAAAATTCCTTCTACCGAGTTTTAGTGGCCTTTTTCTAGAAATCATATCCACTACTAATCTAATCTCTCTAAATTTATATCAACCAGGTTTGAATTTGTATTTGGTTTTGCTGCTACCTACTCTGAATAAAAATTGTAAACAATACTAAACCAAACTGGCATCATGCTGCCAGGTGAATCATCATGCTGTCTCAGTGTGTGGAGATGCACAATTTTGAAAGAGGTAAAACTCAGAGATAATCTGAATTTGAAAATTTATATAATCTTGAGAGAAGGAAAAAATCCCTCTTGTTTTGTAAAAACTATAAAATCTCTGGTCTTCTATTCTGGAAAATAAGTGGCTTTCTACAAGAATGAGAGAAGGGAACCAATTTTTACTCTTACGCTCCAAAGATCCTGTGCCTGTAGATTAAAATGTGATTGATTTCTTAATATTTCATTTGCCAGGATGTTTGACAGACATGCCCAGATTCACATCATGTCTCCTTGAATGCTGTATTCCATGATCACTTATCAGCAATTGCTGTCTGTAAAATGTATTAGGCATGACTGTTAATACTCTGACGGTTAATAAGTTCTCAGTTGGTTCAGGAACTGGAAGTGTTTGTTCATGTTTGAAGATTAATAATAGGCCAAGTTTGTCATTTAAAAGAAAAAGGAATCCTCCTCTCCCCAGTTTATTCCAACCTCCAAACATAATTCCCTCTTTGGTGTGTGATAGTTTTAAAGTTTTACTTCAAAGTATCATTTTAAAGACTGTTTAGACTGGCAACTCCAGATTTGGAAATTACTTCAAAGGTTTAATAACTGAAGCACAGAATCACAGAATGGGCGTTAGAAGGGTCCCCTGGCGATCGTCTCATTCCAACACCCCTGCTAAAGCAGGGTCACCCAGAGCAGGGTGCCCAAGGTCCCATTCAGGCGGGTTTTTAGTATCTCCAGAGAAGGAGACTCCACAGCTTCTCTGGGCAGCCTGTCTCAGCGCTCCATCACCCTCAAAGGAAAGACGTTTTTCCTTATGTTCAGGTGGAACTTGCTGTGTTCTGGTTTGCACCTGTTGCCCCTTGTTTTAGCACTGGGCACAACTGAAAAGAGTCTGCCCCCATCATCTTGACCCCTGCTCTTTAGATATTTGTAAGCATTTAGATGTTTGTAAGCATTTAGATATTTGTAAGCATGAGAGCACTTCTCAGTCTTCTCCGGGCTAAATGGACGCAGGTGTCTCAGATTTGCCTTGTAAGAGAGAATCATTTCAACACAATTTAACCTAAATGTATCAACTGATTGTGGTTCAGATCATAGCTGCACAAGCTGCCGTGGTAAAGTATTTGGAGAGGTGATGTACCTATAAGTGCCCCCAGACAGTGGCACAAAGCTTTACACAGAGTGAATTGGTCTCTGCAAACAGCCTTGCTGCAGCAGCTGGAAACCTGCTGGTACCTGAGCAAGGCTGCACACTAACACTGCTTGGCTGCAAGAAAGGGTATATATGCCATAGACCTGGGTTATAAACACAGTGATGTTCTTGGCTCTTGGGTACCATGTCATACGTGTGACTGAGTTGCAGGTGGTGGAGACTGTTGTGGGTCAGTTCTAGTCTGAGGCTGAGGAGCAGAGAAACACCATTCCATCTTTTGAGTAATTCCTGAGATGGTTTACATGCACATGCTCACAGAGCTGGAGATATGTGACATCATTAAAATTCATTAATGCTTGTTAAAGGAGACTCACAACCTGAGAACATAAATATTAAATGCTACTTGTAAAATTATGTATTGCCTTGAGCAAGAGGACCTTACCTCTACTCCAGGAGCTGTTATACAAGGGAAAGCTATCGCTAGACTTATCTCTTACAAAAAATAGAGGATTTTATACAACTCAGTGTGTTTTCAGCAAAAGTTGTGAAGAAGAGACTGGGGAAGAGCAACCTGCTAAAGCAGAGACAGTTTCTAGCAGTAGATCTATAGAGGGTTAGGTATTCTTTCTCCTGACAGTTGTTTGGACCAAATGAATTGTCTACTCTTTTTGCTACAGAACAAGGTGAAACTTCAGGACACAGACTTAATTGGGTGGAGCAGGGCAAAAAATGTAGACATAAAAGAAGTAGAAGGGGGATCCTTGACAATAGCAATTAAAGGGTTAATTGATGTCTCTTCATGTAAGTGGTTATTGATAAGATTGTAACTTATCATCCTGATTTTAAATTATGTATGGCAAAATGGCAGTGTTAAATGACGGTGATCAGACATGAGTCTCATTCTGATTTCTGTTCATTGGGTGATTCATCTGGTCTTCCTGTATCATTTTGCATATTTCATTTTAGTAAACAATGACCATTATAAAATGATTTTAATAAAAATCTGTGGACATGAGAGATTTGAAAACAAGTTGAGACTAATATAATGTAAGTTAATGGTCAAGTGTGGTGTTGCCCAGGACCAGACTTATATAACACTTCTGATAATAACTAAGTGTCTATCTGTAACTCATGACTCAAAACCAACACCATGTACTTCCAGAAGTGGGGAACGTGAGCAGCTGAGAAGATGCAGCTCTGGAAATGAGATGAAAACTTTCTACTCTCTATATGCACTCCATATTCAAATAGATCAGTGAGTTTAGTCAAATGTTTGATATGTATGAAAAGTAGCTAGGTTCTTTTCAGCCAGACAACTAATCCCCTTTGAAACTGTCACTGAATTTTTAATGTCATCTGCATCCTCACCCCCTCTGCTGTATGATGAGATGGCTCAACAGATTCACATCCTTCCTAAATGTCCATCTCCTGATTCCTACCCTTTATGTCCTGTTCTTCTTTTAGTTTCATCTCTGCTCTGGCTCTTTTCTTGTCTCCCTGCTGTCTTAGTCTTCAAAACTGCTGTCATGTCTCTCTTATCAACTGATGCTCCGATCTTCTCTGAGATTTCTTGAACAAAACTAGCAGAAACAGCTAAAATCACCTCTTCTGTTAACTGAAATAGTCACTAAAGCTGAATTTACTCCATATTCATTGTCAGGGGTATGTTATTAAGCATAATTATATAGAATTGCAATGCAGGAGATGCGAATTTATTCAGAAATATAAAATCTTATGACATTTAATGATGTACTTGTGTATTTAATTATATTGTTCATCCCCCAAACCAGTTTTTCTTTCTACAGGTTATAGGATGTTCATTTCATGCTCATCTGTTGGTTTACCTAGGATTCCTCACATCCAAAATCAACTATACTTAAAAACAGCCACCAGTGTTGTAATGTTGCCTGTTGCCTTGGTAATCCCATTGCATGGGTACTTCATGATTATCTGTGTTTGAGACTTGCATTGTTCATACTGCACCATCTCTGCTGTGTTTGATGACAACCAGGAAATTTTCTTCTCAGCATTGATATTTTCTTCAGAAGAGTTTTTGAAGTCAGTAACATCTACAAAATACTGTGAAATTCTGTATTAGGATCTTACTATTTTTCTTCCCATTTCTCCCAAACTAAGTGACACAGGAAGTGGAATCCCCATTTAATTTTTGCAATGTAGTTTTAGATTTTGAAATTAGACATAATAGGGTGGGATTGCACTGCTCATCCTGAGGTGGGTTGGAGAGATATTCTTGGAGGAGGGGATGTCTTAAGGTAGGCAGCACCCCACATTGAATGTATTTAATGCTGTACATGCTGTAGATGTTGAATAGCTAGCAAAATTGGTTTTCTCCCCCAAAATAGCTTCCATCACCCTAAATATGCTGATGTCAGGAATATCAATACACGGCTTTCAAAAGTTATACCTGCCTATTTAAGTATGCAATTAATCTTTCAACTTTGTATAGGTACTCTGCATATGCATAGGCAAATAGACAACAAGTAACTGCTTGACCCAACACTTGTGCCCATACCCTCCTTTCCACACAGAGCATCCTGCATGGTCCAAGCTAAGGTGGAGGTCCTGTTTCCTGCTCTACTCTATAAAGTTCTTTCCAGGATTACACTGAACCTGGTGGGTGCAAATTTATCATTCCAGCACGGGTAGCATAAAAAAGCGGATCTGAGAGAAGCCTGCTTTGAAGCTGTAACTTTCTGGACTCTTCTCTCTCTCAGCTTTTGTTAAGGCTGATGCATTCTTTCTTATATTCCTCTAGGGAAACAAAATATGGGTCTGGCAGTATCCAAAATGATCTCTGTTGCTTAATTGTTATGTCACATTGTGCATGACACAGCTTACTGCTTACTGCAATTGCTTACTGCATCAGTAGACTTTCATATTGATTGGGTCCTCCAGATGAGCTTATGCCCTGAGTAAATTATTTTGGATGTATATAGTTAGTGTAAGCAAAAGTAGTCATTGAACTTAATCTGTGGGAGAAAAGGAAGGATATGAGTAAGCCTCTTAATTTGTACAAATGATAGCAGTAGCCTTTTGTGACTCATAACAAAATGAGTTATGACTTCAGGAATTGACTAAAAGCTGTGGCTCAGTCCCAGAGATTTAAGTTTTCCCATCTCTGCATATCCTTACATCAAGCTGTCTTTAACCTTTTAGTATAGCAATGGAAGAGTAAATTGTGAAATTCCATCATTTCAGAATGGAATGTACTTAATGATATATTGACCTGTGATCTCTGGGATGGAAGAAAAATTAGGTAAAATATTACTTTGTGTTTTTTTCCTTGAGAAGTGGCAAAAAACCAAAACCCTCTTTAAACTGTTTGAATTATTTCCTTTTAGTAACACAGCCAGTGTTAAATGAAAGAAATAATTTGACCAAATGGTTTTCAATTTCTGATCAAAAGTAAATGCTAATGTGGAATGATTTTGACTTACATTTGGAAAGTGCAGCATTCAATATCTACTCAGCTTTTTGTTTTCTTTTGTCCAGCAAGACTGAGTAAATAGTTTTATTTCTATATTTAAAATATAATTTTACATATAACTATGTTTCTATTTGGAATTTTACAACTGTATTTTGCAGCTTTATTTTTCTATTCACAATTAGAAAAAGTATCAGACATAAATGGAGTTTTCACACTGGCAAAGTAAGCTACTTACAGCTTTTTACTAAGAGATTTTAAAAGTCTATCAAAACACATGCTCTATATCCTTTTACAAATATTTCATTTTACTCAAGAAAATACAAGGAATACTTAAATTGAGAATACCAACAGAGGATAAACCTAGAAAAAACCAGAGGTATTGAACAGGATTGTTATGGTAGTTGTCCTGTGTTGGGTTCAGGTTAATTATCACCATCAGCTGCTGGCCCAAGCAGTTGGGAGGGGCTGCAGGTTGGGAGGGGCCACAGCCAGGATAAACAACTGAACCAGCCAATGGGATCTCTGATACCATACTGAGTCATGCCCCTATATAAGGGGAAGCCTGGCCGAAGGTGGGTGTGCCTGTTTTCAACTTGTTTCAGCCTGTGGCTTCAGCTGGAGCAGGGAAAGCTGCATCTTGGGTATGTGTAGAGCTTTGTGGTTTCTATCACCTGCTTTGGATAATATTTCCTTAGTATTATTGTTATTACTGTTTCCTTCTCTTTTTTGTGTTGCTCTATTAAACTGTCCTTATCTCAACTCATAGGGGTCTCATCACCTTTTTTTCCTCCTGGTTCTCCTTCCCAGCCCCCAGGAGGGGGTATGGAGGGATGGTGACAAGCAGTGTGTGAGTGACTGTGTGGTATTTAGTTGATGGCAGAGGTTAAATCACAACAGTAGTAGATCAGGTTAACAAGATTTCTTTTTCAACAACAGAACATGGAATGACCAAAAAACCCCAAAACCTTAAAGAAAAGTTGTTCTTTCAAGACGTGCTGTAACAAAACCATGTTAAAGCTTTTAATTATGATAGTGAATTACAATACTATTTGATGAAGTATTTTCAGAATAGCATTTTCTAGGATGATCACAGGTGAACAAAGGAGTGTAGGAGCACAGTGACACACTGGTATTTTAGAGAGGGGTTGCTGCTAGTTAATATGTTTTCTGACAACATCTTTGCCATTGAGAGGCCATTGAGAGATTGCAACATGCTCCACAACGTTATTTTAGTAGGGAAGCGTGCTTGTATGATTTAGTGGGTCTTTTGGCTGTCCCATCTGTACTGAGCAGATTAGGACTATCTGGTAATCACAGATATTTTGAATGTGAAATAACAGAGAAAACTATCCAGACAGTGGGTTAAATATTTTGCTTTCTTCCTCTTCAAAAAGTCTATGTTCTTCTAACTCTTTCCATAATCCTTTGCTTCCCCATGTTGATCATTTAACACATTTATGATGTTAGGAAGGTAATATCCAATGTCATTCAACCAGAAAAGTTTAGACTGGATTAGTGACAACTTCCTCTCCAAGGAGATCTAGGTCAGTCTTGCTGTCACAAGGTATGCTTCTGTATATGTAGTCAAAGTGCATCTGACCTTTTTATAAATATTTTTTGTAATGCTTTTTAATGAAAAGAAACAATCTTTATGGCAGGTAAATTTATACATGGCATAGCACAGTCATGAAAGAACATGGAGAACTCAGTCCCACTGAGAAGCTCACCACTTTTCCCCTTCTCTGCTTGTTGAAGAAATATTATTCAGTTTCTGATTCTCCAGATCCTTTCCAGCTTTCTGAAAGTAAATCTCTTATTTCTGATGTGTCTTGGTGAAGACATCAGGGTACAACTTGTATAACTACAGGAAGCATCTTGTGAATCTCAGAAACAACCTATGCAAGAGCACGTGAGAAGAGCCAGTGCATTGATCAAAACATAGCCAGTGCCTTATGTACATAATAAAATAAAACCTCCCTTCAGAAGTTGCTGTGTATCATTTAACATACAAAGTCATGTGCAATTGTGGGCTAGCTGTGCAATTCATCCCATGAACTCTGCTTTGGAAAGGAATCTTATCTTTTCTGTCCTCTGTTCATGCCATGGATACCTTATTCTTTCAGCCATGAGTAATGAAGAATATTCAACCTGTCTTACGTTCTACCTTTGACAACTTCAGACCATTAAGATGGGGGTAAGGATGTCAGCTCATTGAGAGTATTTGCAATTATTTTTTTTTATCTCAGCTGCCGTAACTTTCCTTGTCAGCTTTAATTTAAGAGAGGGATTATTCATTCTTTGTTTCACTCTGGAAGAGGTACATTGTTATGTCCCACTTCAGGAAAAAATCTATACAGGGGAATACTCTGTACATTAGCATTGGCTGTGTGGAAAAAAAACATTTAGTCCCTTTTTTTCCCTTCCTGTAAGCAAAATATGCAAAACAAAGTAAACAGTCATCAAATTTAAATGTATGTTAATTTGAGTTATAACCCTCAAACAAACAAGCAGTTCTTTCCTCTTGCTGATTGAAATAATTGATTTAGCTAAAATGCTTATTCACAGTTAAGTGGTGGTTGCTACTGGATGTTCAGTTCAATTATGGCCCTAAAGCAGGATGCCAAGAGAGAAAGTGAACTGGGTTTAATAGGTCACTGTTTTCATCCTTCCCTCACCTCATCATGATATACAAGATATCATGGAACTGAGGCACTGTTTAATACATTTTATTTTAATTAAGGTTTATGTCTGGAAATTTTGAGCAGCTCCTTTCTCGAAGGCTAGGGTTTTGCACTTCATAATGAGCTCAGAAAAAAACTGAAACCTGTGCTTACAACTGTTGTAGATTTATCTAATATGTGATTTTTATATGCTTTGATTCCTTTTTCAGAGCCAGGTTTCACCTGTGATGATGTTTATCTCCTGTCTCTGACATAGTTTATTACTAAGTAGGAAAATGTAGCCTTGTGCTAAGAGTCCTTGCAGAAGTCAACACTTTGTGCCAGTGGAAAGGTGTGTATCCTCCAGACATGAGGTTTGTTTGGGTTGGTGTTTTGGCCCCCAGTAGAATTATCTAAATTGAACAGATCAAAGGGTAGAAACTGAGCAAAGAGATTGTGCTATTGAGCAACTGATGGATGGCTTGGTTCGCCTACAAAAAAAAGGAGTCCTTCAGAGAGCAGGGCAGGGAAATCATTCCAGTACAGTGTGAAAATCTGACAGCATTATGGAATGAATGGCCCTTTTACAGTCATGGGATCTAAAATAAAACCTACAGCTGTGCAGCCAGGAACTTCTCTGTATAGCAGCAAGAAACACAGGACAATTCAGGGCACTGTTCCACACCAGGCTTAATCCAGTCTACAGTTAGACTCTCACCCATATATCTTTCCTCCAAATAAATTACTTTCCCATCGGATGAGTGAGTCATATTCCAGCAACACAGTGAATTACTAAATCTAATATGAGGAAAGGGTGAGGAACACATCAATAGAGTTAAAGGGGTAAAGGAGACAGAATTAAACCATCACTTTTGGCAGCAATACACAGTTTGATGAAATTAAGCACAACATGAAACTGTGACTCCAGAGAGCTTGGGTGAATTGGAGATATGTTAGAAAAAAATAATTTGAAAAAAATAACTTGAAGCCCTATGAGGAGAAGTAGTACACCATTGGCTTGAGGTATTTCTACCAAGGAGAGAAACATTTTATGATGATTTTGTGAAGAATTAAGTCTCTGGAAAAGTAAGAATTTACTTGTGTCAGGCTAGAACTTTCATTTTTCCAGTCAGATTTTTACAAACACCTGACTTGTTCAAGTAGTTTACCTCTCATTTCCTACCCGTGTAGGCAAACCCTGGCATACACCTGCAACAGCTGTTTCTGAATTTTCACAAACGAAGTTCATTCATGATGACTGTTAACTCAGTTCTAAATAAGCTGAAGCACCATGTCATGCGGTATTTAACGTCCTGTCTGCAGTCCTTTTCTTCCTCTTCCTCATTCATTGCTTTTTCCTGCAGTTCTTGCTCTGACAGACATCATTGTTTGATTCTTGTGCCATCTCTTTTTTTCATGGCACTGTAGGGTAGCAAGGTTCTTTATAATTCAGGTTTTTTTCCTGCAGAGGGACACTGCAATCCATTTGAGGCTCACATCCATCTGGTGTGCCACATGCAGTATCTGACATTGGGGCAGGTTTATAATTAGAGCACTGAGAGCAATTAGCATTTGAATTAAAGCTACCTGTGGATAACAACAGGTGATTACCCTATTTAACAGCTGTTAAGTGGTGTTATTTGCCAGCTATAGACCACAGACTGAGTGAATTGTATGCATACAAATGGGAGTTAGTGTGCATACAAACGAACGACATTAATTCAATAATTTTCTTTTTAATTGCAATTGTGATATGTAGAAGTTGGTTCAAAACAGGTAACTGGTAGCAAAAGAAAGGGGTTTGGCAGTGTTTTTGAACGCAGGACAGCAACATCGTAAAGGTTAAACTTATGTTTTGGCAGTCGGTGTTTTGTTCTAGAAGCAGGAAAACAAAACTTGCTATTTACACTGATTCAGCTTCTGGCAAAAAAAGAGAAAATAGTAAGAAACTAAAGTACTTAAGATTATTTTCTCCTTCTGTTTTATCTCTGCGTTTCCAACAAGGCTTAATCAACCTCAGTGTTCTTTGGGAAGTACAGCGTTGTTCCTGCTGTACGTGCCTATTTGCCTCCTCCCGTATGTGGGAGAAGCTGCTTTGCGAACTCGCTCCCTTCTGTGCTGGGGGCGGATGAATGTCTTTTTTGAACATTTGCTTAGCATATGGCTGTGCAACATCCTCTTAAATCCATGTGGGGTCTGTACCAGAGTTCTGCTTCACGTACTGCTGCAGAATATCTTACTGAGTCTGGCTGCACCTTTTTCAGTAGGCAGTCTCTTTTGCTGAAAAGTTTTTCCTCTGAACTTCTTCTCCAAGGGCATGGATTTTCAATGACCTTTTTAAAGACCTCCCAAGGCATATGAAGAGAATCTATCCTCTGAGAAAGGCTGATTAGATTTCTGCTTTAAGTATTTTGCTTGCACTCTAAAAACTAAATTATTTTATCCATCATGATTGGTCTCATTGCTGCTCCAGAGCTGCCTGAGTTTTGTGCAAGTGCACTATCACAAATTACAACATGAACTTAACTTTTTCCCTGTGGCATAATTATCCATTCAGTTAAAAAGCTCCCATGATTTGTGCATTTGTGCCTTTTTATTGAGTCGGTATGAATAGAGACATCCAATTTATATAGATACAGATGCAGATATTCAGTGCCCACCTCCAGAGCACTGGAATGCAGAGTAAACACTACAGCTTAGAAGGGAAGGCTGTTGATTTTTATTAATGAGAGATGCCTGATTAAAACGTTTACTGTACAAGATATCTGAATGCAAATTAAATACCAGTTAACCTCCTGATGGTAGCCAATTGTATGCTACATCCAGCCAGAATATTATTATACTGACAGTCTTAGTAAACTGGAATTTGATGTGGGTCGGAACTGAATCTATCTGCTATTAAGAGCCTCATGCTGACTTGAAGTGTAAGTTAAAAGACCATATCCCTCAGTCCTAGTTACATTGCAGAAGGCTTAGACTGTTCACAAATAAGCCCTATGTCAGTTATTTGAAGGAAGTTCAGTAAGGGTTGGATATATAAACACCTTCAAGTATGTCTTTTCTGTAGGATTACCCAGGGATCAGTATTCTCAGCAATGGTGACAAGCATTTATCCTTCTCCCCTGACTCTTCTCCCCCTGCCAGAGACAAATGCTGTATTTCTGGGCAGGCTCTCTTTACACAGTAGAATATACATGGCTCATCTTTTCTTTATTCTTTTGACGTCAAGCAGGAAATTATATATTCTTTGTAGATAGTTTCTTGTCACAGGTACCATGAAAGCTTGCAGAAATTTGCTGCCAAACAACCAGTATTTTCTAAAGCCAGCAGTCCTAAAATAGTGTGAAATTCTACAGTGGTACAGGTCCCTGCTCAGAATGTCCTAAAGTTTTGTGCTAGCCAAGCTTAAATAGCTTGCTTTATTTTAAAACTGTGGGATACTTACCACTGTGTGTGCAGTGTCTTTGCTATTAGCAGTAGAGCATCTTGACTTGTTTCAAGATGAGTGTGATAAGCAATGTGTATCTCTTTTTCTTTTGCTTCTCATGTTAAGTGATGGGTATCTTCGATGAACAGGAGATCTTCTAGTGTAGGGAGAGCAGTAATGTAATGAAAAGACGTACAAGACATGTTGGCCCCATACCTGGAAAAGAAAAGGCCCAGGAAAGCATCGCTAAAGCAGCTGTCTGTGGAGAGCACACGGCAGTGCCTCCCCATGGCACAGTGAGATGAGCTGAATTCATCTCATCTTTCTGATGCCGCCTTCTTGCTAATTTATATCTGATAGAATTATTTCACACAATATAAATCCAAATATGTCTATGTAAAAATAGCCAGCAAAAGTAAAAATAAAATTTTGAGCGTGTGGTTGTTTTTTTTTTAAATTACAAAGGACTAGTTTAAAGTGCAGAGAGGATAATACAGAACAGATAATGGTATGTTCTTGACCAGTGACAGGTGTTAGTTTCAGTATCTGATGAATCACAGTGTCTGAAGTGAGAATTTGATGTTTCAGTGTAGACCCAAAGCTGTTCTCTCTCTACAATGACAAGTCTTTTGTCTCTAAGTCATGAGACAAAGCAACTTTCAAATTCTCTTTGCTATACAGCAAAATTATTTGAAAATTTTTTTAAGGGTACAGAATTTGAACAGTGCAACTGATAAAATACAATCTTTGCAAGAGCTATTATCTAATCCATGTATCCGTATGATCTGCAAATATACCACATTCATTCATAAGGTTAGTTGTTAAGACATTAAGCTGCAAAGGAAATTATATTATGTTATAAATATTTTGATTTGTTCCCTGGTAATGATGTACCAATCCATCATGACCAAAGTATAGAAAATGCAAATGCATATTAACTAACATATTACTAATGCATGAAAGAAATATGACAGTTGTGGTACTTTACTGAAGCCACAAATCTTTTTTTTATAATTATTCTGGCTATAAAACCCAATAAATAAAGGATGAAAGAAACTACAATGCAGTAGCTTAATTACATGAAATGCAGTATTGATAGAACAGCTATTTAACAACTTTTTAATGAATGTTCAGTTGTCACAGATTTACAAGGTGTTATGTAGTGGTTTAATACATTATTTCTTTTTTTCATTGTTGTCAAACACTGCTTAATATCAGTCAAGTTTGTGTTCAGTTGTTTTCAGTCTTTTACAGAAAATAAGAATGCTACAACATAGGCTTTCATTATTTAAAACTTACCATGCTGATCACTTTAAAAAGTGAGTAAAATAAATCTTAAGCCACTGTTTCTTTCATAATGCTTATAATAAATAACACTTGCAATAAATAAACTAAACTTTATTAGTCAATAATAAAGGAAATGCATCTGGCTGAGAAGGATTGTGTTCCTTTCAGAATAGAGACACATTATTCAACGTTCAGATGCCCAGGGGTAATATTTAATTAAACCACTCAGTTATAAATTCATGCAGACTTTTCTTCATCATAATAAAACCCATAGTAGAAAA
Source organism: Actenoides hombroni (assembly GCA_024336885.1). NCBI lineage: Eukaryota > Metazoa > Chordata > Aves > Coraciiformes > Alcedinidae > Actenoides > Actenoides hombroni. Next base: position 141,641 of record WUAM01000306.1, read on the forward strand.
TTCCTCAGAAATTATCCTTTCTCAGACACCAGCTAATATTAAATTAGCAACTGTTTAATTAGAAAACCTTTGTAAACAGAGATGGTTAAGAGCTCTGTTGGCTCTTGGAATTTTTTTGTTAATTTGCTGCTGGTCTGTGTTATCAGAGACTTCTCAAAGTCCTCATCTTTTCCACACTTACAGATTAGTTCTAGATAGACTTGAGTGCTCAAATGACATCTTCACTACCAGTGCTTTCTTGATGCTCATACTGGACATGACCATCAGTGAAAATCTTTGCCAAAAGAGCACAAACGGGGGGTATAAACCAACTATGAAACAGCCATGACTTGGCCACTCAGTATGTTTCTGACATACAGGACTACACCAAAGTCTTTGCTATCATTTATAACTATCTTTTGAATAGTGTGAGCTAGTCATGGTCACATAACATATAACTGTTGATTCTTACTATAGTAGGTTTATATGGGAATGAGGTAGAGGGAAAGAGAAGATCTCTCTCCAGCTATTACTTTCCTAATCTGCTTGGAGTTCACTGTTTAAATAAATTGTAATCCAAACTGGGCAAAGTGTGCTTGGTATTCCCTGCTGAAACCTCCCAGAATCCTTAAACCATCAGTGTTTGTGGTTCACTGACTACCTGAATGAATTATATTGAACTGATTTGGCACATCTTCAAAGGAACAGATGGTTCCATCTTTACTGCAAAAACAATAACTGCAGCAACAACAAAATAATCTGTGGTTCTGCCTGAAAACTCTTTAAATATAAGGGAGAGCTCAATGACCACCTTACGTTCCTGACAATTACCTCGTGGAAGAAATATATTTCACAAGAAAATCACATTATAGTTTACTAAGCAAAGTATCACATCCATGGTGCAGTTGTCTGATGTTGCAGGGAGACTAAACTGTTATGCATGTGTTTCTAATAGGACCTCCTCAGCAATACAGCAGCTGGAAAGAGAGAGATTATGAAAATATCATGTTCAGAGACTTCTTTAGCGAAGCTAAAAATAAACTAATATATGTTACAAAGAAAATCATATAAGAAGAAAATGGAAACTAAGCTCAGAAAAGCACAAATGATGTGATTAGGAATATGCAGCAATAGCAGAAGAGATTTCAAACAGCCAAAAATTGTTGAGATTACTACCTAGTTTCTTTTAGAGATTTTTTTTTTGATTGTTTTCTAATGGTCATGGTCTAGGAGTGCTTGTGTTAAACCATTTTCTAGTGGAACTTTGGAATAGGATTCTCCCAGATTTGCCTTTTAGTTTCTAATATATCAGCATAGGGAAAGTAATGTAATAGAAAAAGAAGTAATCAGATATACAAGACTAACATTAGGGACAGAGCAATAAATAGTTCTCATTGTATTACGTACGTACTGTTTTGCGAGTTTTAAGGGTAATACAAAAAGGTGATACTCATTAAAAAGAAAACCTTTCCCTGTACAGACTAGCTTTGAAATATTAGTTTGAAATCTGATTTTTTTTTTAATGTCTATTTTTAAATTCCAAGTAAATTCTTCAGGATCCTTGGGTGTATAATAGAAGAGAGACTCTCCTGCATACAAGACCTATGCCAGCATGAGTTTTCTGTCTTTTATAGGCAATTCTAATTATTGGGAGTTTGCTACACAAAAGAAATATTTGAGGAGCTACTTTAGCTGAGACAGTGCTTAAACATCTAGTTGCTGCACCTTTGACTTTTCAGCTGTTCTCAGCCTATGCTCTCGTGTCTGTTCAACTGTTAAAAGGGTAGAGAGAGGATTCTGCTTAAAATCAGTACGCTGCAGACTTAGTCTTCTGGTCATTTTTCAGCTAGAGTAGCTTCCTGATCCAATTCATTGCATGGATCTGATAATGAGACTGCTGCGTGGGGCTAGGAATAAATCCTGATGAGCACAGACTCCATAATCTAGTGCTGCAACCTGCACATGAAACTATGGATGGCATGAACAAATGCCTTTCTCTGCTCTTGTGCCAGGGAGAGCTGACTCTGTGATGTGCTCTTTCACTGATGAGAGACCTTTGGGAGGAGTGGTCAAGATGTCAAGGTGGTTCTCTGGGGTAGATTATTCCTACAAGCAGGGTGGCAGGGCTGCAGGTCTTGCAGCCTGGCAATATTCTCTGGAAAGTGTTCTGTGGCAATGTGGTCTATTCCCTCATGAAGGTATAGCTGGTATTTAACTGAGGGGTTCAAGGGCCCTGAACATCTGTCAGAGAGAGTGAACAGGTGGAATCCGTCTGTGGCCGTGGTTGCTCTTACAATTCATGAATTATACTAAATCCTATGAGATGCTCCTTAGATTCCCTATGAAAAGCACTTTATTTGTAGGTTAACATATTGCCCTCAATCTGTAGTCTAGGTCCCTGCTCGGTAAGGGTTTTGTTTTCTGTTTGCACAATAGAAGCAACAAGGAAATGTGGACACATTGTTGGGTTCTAAATAATTATATTTGCGAAGTATACACAAGCTCGACTGCACTCTCACCATTGATTGGACTGATTTCTGGCAGCTGCTTACCCTGATGCACTGCCATCATTGTTAGAGTGCTTACAGGATATTTACAGGGGTATTTCTTTTTTTCTATGTGATAGAACTGATGGTAACAATTAGCAATCAGCAAACAGCCTATGGCATGTTTACAAACACAGGTTTTTTTGAAGTATTATTTGTATTAGAGTAATTTTATTTTACTTAAGTGCAACTTAAATATTCCTTACATTCATACATTCCTGGAGGAAAAAAGCCATTATATATGAAAAAGGTTCAGGCTGTTCTTAGTGAGATCAATACAGCTCATCTGTTTACATGATTCTAAGTAGGATATGTTAGGTAGAATACTTTAGGGAAAAGATCTCTTAGTGGATATTGAATAATAGGACTCCTTTTTTCATAATTAATTTGCATTTAATTACTATGTCATGAGGCCTACATTTAAACTTACTTTAAGAATTTGTTTTCTGAGTCATTGAAGAAAGACCAAAAGTATTTAATGCACATGACTTGAGCAAAAAGGTTTTTTCCTGTACATAATAAATAAGGTGATGCAAAATAAAATCTTTTTTTTTTCTCCTTTTATATTCACTGGTTGACATTTCTTATTATTTTTATTCTTATTATTTTCATTCTTCTATTTTCTTTCATTTTCCTCATGTGCCTAAATAAGTTGTAATTTTTAGCCATTTCATTGTCTATCAAAATCAGAAAACAGAAGAATTTCACCATTTGAAAACTTCTGAGTTTCAGTGCTGCCTGTTCTGTCATTCTTAGTTCAGCCCCAAATTTAGGATTTCTCAGTGGGAGAAGATGGAGCTTTGGTGAAGACTGACTTTGTCACAGCTTGACAGCACTTGATTACATGCCTTAGTTTTATAGTCTTTGATGTTTCATGTTTATTTGGCTGAAAATTGAAAATAACTTTAAAATTTAAAACAAGTTGCAATCAGAGCTGTAGAACAGCTTTGTTGTGGACTGCTGCACATTTTAAACCCTTTTTACTAAACTAAGTTTGTGGGGTTTTTTTAAGAACTCTGAACATTTGACCTAACTGATCATTACAGTGGTGGACTTGAGGCTGTAACTGAATGGCAAAATGAGCCTGAAGTCATACTGTCTACAGGATTTTCTTGAATCTCTGTGGAATGAGAGTCTTTGACTGTACTGAAAGATATCTTCACAGTTGCGTTCTTTGCGAAGAGGTTGCCTCTCCGAGAAGTTAGACAACAAAGCGAGCTGTGCTTCATAGACAGCAGCTGCCAGCAGAAGCTGCTGGGAATCAGAGGTGCAGGTGCCAGGGTTTTCCATATTGCTTTGTATATAATCCACTCGCTTTAAAGCTCTGTCAGGTTCAAGAGGTATGATTCATAGCAAATGAGTACTGGAGGAAAGGATTTTACCTAGAAAGTCTTTGCATCAGCATCAGAGCGATGGAGAAGGTCTGTGTGCTATGTCTTATGGCTGAAAAAGCTTATCTGTACAGATGGGAAAATTCCTGCTGTGTCTTTGGATGATGCTGTTATAGACATTGCTCCTGCCTTTTGGTGGGGTGACATGGCTTGTCACTTAGTCTAGAGGGCTGTTCCCAAAGAGCTGGTACAAGCTGAGGTTAAACTGTGTTTTCAGGCTGCTGCAGCCAGTTTCTAAGGGCTACTTCTTTAATGAACGTGTCAGTCACTTAATGAGGGTGAGTTCAATCAATCAGAGAAAGGTTCAAGAAGAGAAACAGACATGTAGATCACTAGAATTGTATGAAAGTATGAACTTTTTTGTGATCTCATGAGGACTGCTTTTTTTTCTGTTTGAAGGTGACAAGAACTTACTGTTGTTTTGATCAGTGATATCTCACCATTAAATGAAAGGTCTAACAGTTTTCTTCCTCTTTCTCTTACCTATTCCACAACTCATAATTCAGGCTTTTCAATATCAAGAGTGCTTTCATGTCTTCAGCATGTTTCTGTTAACGTGTTAGAATGTAGGATTGTGTTTAGCTGGTAATCTTGGACAACACAATTTGTTGTTTAGCATTTTATCTAAATATAAAATGGAACAATGACATAGCAGGTACATTTTTAAGATTTGTTGCTAATTTATTGCAAGAAGCTTTGGGTATCTCATATGAAGCTTATTTTAAACGTTTACTATGGTGTTGCAGATTGCTGAAGGAAATAGAGGGGACCAGGCAGAAGTCTAAGAAAGTGGGAACTTTCTGTGGTGGATCCTGCTGCTTCAGATGCCTCTGCTTGCTCTATGTCTTGCCTAATTAGCTTGTATTTAATCTCTTGGAGCAAAGGCTTCCCTGCTACATGTTTGTCCATGACTAGCACAGTTTGATCCTTCTAGAGGACTATGGGCACTTTGCAGTTCCAACAGCGATAACTGGTTTTGGTTGGTGCCACATGTCCTTTTTTTTAATTATTTTTTTTTTAATGAAAAAGAGCAAATTAAAGACCATAACTGAGATGTTTACGGTTGCAACATGGTGAATAGATAAGGTAATTTTATCCCTTCTGCTAGTTACCAAAGCAACACTATGAAGTTCCTTTTAATTTAGTTCAGTGCTGTGAAGATTAAATCTTAATTAAAATGTTGATATTAAAAGAAATTTAAAACCTGGAACAGCATAGAAAAAATAGAAAGACATAATTATGGTCCAGTGTATACTTATCACTTGCTACGAAGCTTTGGAGAAGAGGTATTTTTTTCTCTAAATTGAGAGCAATTTTATTCAAATTTATGATCATAAATTTGAGTGACCAGAACAACCTAGGGTCATAACTGTTTATAAATTAGGACAGTTGGAAGGAACTTGTTAGTCTGCACATAAAATACAGAAGAGAAAGTTTTTCTTTGCTGGTTCATTTCCTCAAACAATTCTTTTGCATACCATCAGAGAGACAGACTTTATGAAGGCAAAAAAAAAATGTACTGCATTCCAGTATTTCACATGGCTTGCATATATTTAATTTTAAAAGATCTCTTACTTTCAAATTAATTAATAAACATACCCTATTGTGAATTTGGAAGGAGTCAGATATTCCAGTGATACTAACTGTCATGATTTCCTTTTATCAACAGAGCTGCACTAATTTGTAATGAGTAAAAAGATATGTGGATGACTCAGAAATTCCTCCAGGAATGAGTCTTTTATCACTTTTGTTGGCTAGTTAAACATTTGCTGCTTTGCCAGATTCATCCTAATGACTTTAAAATCACCGTGGAGAAACCATATGTTTGCCCAGTAGAAGGCAAACCAAGACATGAGACAGTATTCTTTCACTGCAAAAATCAAAGTAGCAACCTCTGTCCATGACAAAGCAGGAGAGGTAGAGAAAGAGTAGCTTCAGCTTGTTAGCTTTGTTGATTGTTGCCTTGTTAATTTCTTCAAGAACTTAACTGGCAAGATACAATAAATATTGCCCTGGAGAAGTAACTTCAAAGATTACTGGGCTAAAAATGCCTTTTTACTAACTTCCTCTGTTCATCTTGCTCAAGCACTATCTTTGACCATGTATCAAACATTACTTCTGTTCACAAAATCACTAGTAAAATTAGATATTTAGCCTTTCATCAAAGCAATCTTACATTAATTGCAATATTGTGTTGGATACTGTTGACACAACTCACCCTGATACCTTAACAGTGACTCCTTGCCCAAGGATGCTGTCAAAATATAAAAGTTACTGATCTTCATGGACAAGATCATGGAAATAATTCTCCTGAGATTGCTAAAACTGTCTGTCCCGTGTTGTCTGTGAACTGCAAATGACTGGAAGATGGAGGAGCACATAGGTGAGGTATTTCATCAGTGTGCCCCACTCTTAGACTCTTTCCCGCTATCTTGTTTTGCTCTTTATTGGAGACAGAATATTACGTTACCTGGAGGTCAGGTCCTGTACAACAGTCATGTTACCAAAAATTCTGGCAAACAAAAATTTCAAGTTTAAAAATAATGACTTTCTTATGCTAATCAAGATACAAACACATTTCTGGCTTCCAGGCTAGCATATATGTATGAGACCTGTATGGGCCTCCAGTTCCGGGATTCAGTTCTGCTTTTTTTTAGCTAAGCTGTTAAGAAACCTCATGGTATAAATCTCTCTGGTGCTGTTCCTGCAAAACTTACAAAAATACCCAACTTTTAACCAGGCAGTACTGCAGAAACTCTCCTACCCCCACCATCCTGGAACCATAGATTATGGGCACATGAAGGGCTATATAATTTAATATAATCCCAGAGCAAGTGCAGTTAAAAATTATAATTGCCATCTTAGAGAAAGGGAAGTATTTTTGTTCACAAAGAATTATTAGTGTCTAATATCTGCTTACAGGAAAAAAAAATAGCCATGTAAATTTATTCTAGATGCCATTGTACAACCTACCTTCCAGGGGCTCAGGCTATTTATGTTTTTGACTGCATCGTCTTCACTAAACTTAAAAAAAATATATAAATTTCCATGGTAACCACTGCATCACACAACAAAGGCATGTATACACCACTTAGATCTTTAAAGAGACATATTCTGGAATTAAATTATAGCCTGCATTTTCTTACAAAATAATATTCTTTTTAGTAAATGCTTGTTTTGTTGTTTTTTCAATAAATTCTAATTTTACATTAAAAAGCAGAATATAAAAGAGTGCATCCAAAATAGCATAGTTCTGTCAGAAAACCATTAACTTTGAAAGCCATTCATGCAGATGAGGTCACTGGGCTGCAAGAGAAGAGAGGGCATGCGTGTGAGATGGTGGTATTCTTTCTGTTATTTCTCCTAGACATTCTTTTCCTATTTTTCAGTTTTTATCATAGTACAATGATAAAGTCACAGTAAGGTCACAGTAGTCACATATATAATGTTACCATAGATATATATGGTTATATTTTTCAGACTGAGTTTTAGAGATACTATCCTGTGAAAAAAAAGTGGAAGCCATTCCGTTTGTGTCTAGCCTTTTAATGAAGACCCATATGAGAGCATACAGCCCTTTAATAATGCTTCTGATTTTCTCCATTCACATGCAGCATCCCAGGTCCCTACTCCTGCACAGTGATCCACATGGGTTGGCTGCATTGACCTGACGCAGGAAAGCTTGGAGTTAGAGCCCAAGCTGTTTTTGCCTAGTTGCTGCTTTGGGCTCCAATTCCTGCCAGGGCTGTTAAGACAGCATCAGAATTTCAGAGCTGAATATTCATGTCCACTCATACAGCAGTGTCAAACAGCTGGAGGTCTATGCTGGGTAGCATCAGTGGGTTATAACATTTCTTTTGTGGTTCAAAATAGATCTAAGGCAAAAAGCAAGTGTCGTATCTGAAATCTGGGGAGAAGTCTGGCATTTTGATTTTGTCTCCTGGGTTCCAGTGAAGTGCCTCTGGACTAGAGAGCTATGCACTGTGCCTGTGGCTTTAGTGTGATGCTACAGGGCTTCTGGCATATTATGCAAAGTTGCTGGAATAGGCTGGCTGCTTGTTGATATAGCCTTGTTCATGTTGGAATCACTTTTCCACTGGAATAAGCAGAGTCTGAGACTTCCTTCCTCTCTCTGAACTCTGGAAATCCTTCATTTTTTGGCAAGCAGAGCTGCTTGCTGATATTTAGCCCTCAGCAGTTTTATATGATTGAGTTATAAAACCTGGAAATATGAGCTTATAATGAAAATGCCAGCACCACATTAAAAATAGCAGGAGCAGTGGGCACTGCTGTAATGATGTTCTTGCTTTGGTTTTAATCCCTTTTCCAAAGCAGCTCTGATTCCTGCAGCACTGGAAGTAAGAGGTGTTCTCAGCACCCGATGCTCTGAGCGCACTGCACGTGGGTGTGCAGACTCCCAAACGGGCTGCCTCAGAAACACAGCTGAATTTTGAGCTGTGCTGCACCATTCCAAGAGGGAGAGGAGAGGCAATAAGCAAAGGGATGGGATACAGTTATCACAGGATTAAATGCTTGCTTTCTCTAATTTATCTTATACCTAGGAAATTCCAGTACTTTGACTCAACTTGTTTACGCTCATATACCCAACCAAGAAAGGGAAGACCAAACTTCTGTTTTCTTGGGAAAGGGAAAGAGCTTTCCTTTGCTTCTGGTGCCAGCAGCCTTGGGATTATTCTACGTTCCTCTGCAGCTCTGTTTGCCTGTTGGGGTCATCTGACTATGTCTCAGTTTTCATTTGTTGAAGAACATTTTCAAACCTAATGGACATAGTATAATCTCCCATAAATTGAAATACTTTCAACTAATTAAAATTTTTGGACTTAGAGTAAATGGCATCTGACTGAAGCTTAACAGCCTGGTACACAGCGGAGAGCAGAGCAGGTTCCTAGTAATGGTGCCGTCAAGAGAGAGGGCACTTTGGAAACGCTGACAGCTTCACTTCACAGTTTATTCTGCCTCTCCCTTTACACTTCCCATTTCTCTCCCCCTTTCATCTGCATGTCCCTTCCTTCTGTCAGGAGCTTATCTGACAGAATGCTGGAGTGGAAGATTAGGAAATTAGTAAATTAATGTTATTTGAATATCTGTTATAATGGAATGTCACATGTCCAAACACAGGGTTGAGATTTCATCGCTCTAGCCATTGATTCTGAATGTGCAGTGGATCACTATGTCCATCAAGGCAATCCTCTACAATTAGTCATTCTTGACTGAAAGTTATTATTATGATAGCTGCTAATGAATTACTTTTTGAAAGTCATTCTGGTGTCACAGTGCTGGGGGCTGCAAAAGTAAAGGCAAAGTTTGCCCTAATGAAACTAGAAGAGAATAGTAGTCAGGGGAAATAAAATACCCGTGGATTAAGCTGGATGACAGGTGGTAGTAAAAGTAAAATGAAGGAAGACTACAAATTGAAAGGAGTGTGGAAAACTTAAAACTTGAACAAAGGCAAGCTGTATGCTGAGGAAAGATAAGTAATTACATTTCTTCAGCAAAACTTCCTAAACTTTTAAAGTGCAGTGAGAATGGAAGGACCTGTTTGTGCACTATGCTGCTGCTTAGAGCCTTGGCTATGCAATTTCTGCTAGCATTAGAAATCTATTTTAAGTAACAGTTTACATTACTATGGTAACCATATAGACTGGCCATGTCTTTGCTGTACTCACAAAATAAAAGAGCATAAAATCCCAGAACATTTTTCTGCATCTTGCATAGGCCTGTGACCCATCGGTGAATTTGTTCGTGATGGTTACAATTAAGAGCTTGTCTCTTTGGCCCTTGCCACTTGTCTGTTGTACTTCTGTTTCTTTTCACCTGAAATATGTCCTTCAGAGGCAGGATCTCATTAATCACTGTCTTTCCCAATAGTATAACTCTGTTGGTTTTCAAAGATCACCTGTAACATGTAAGCAACACATTGATGAGTGAGCTCTTGAAATTCCATGTTTAGTCTCTGTGGTAAAATCCTATTTCTGTTAATATTGCAGTTTCTTCACTTTAGATAATTGCACCTTTCTTGATTGTCAGATATGCTGTGAAATAAGTGGGAAGAGAAGAATGACTATAACTGAATCATTTGTGAAATGACATTCTCTTTCTCCTCCTCCTTATCAATTACACCATCTTTATGACACAACATAGAGAAAAGAATGCTCTCCTATCCGGGAAAGATGAGCAAGTTGATTGACATAAGGTTGACTTTCACAGCTTCAGTATCTGAATGCTGAGCATGCTAACTGGAGCAAGACCTAATCCTTGTGTGGGCTGGTCTTGCAAGTATTTTGAAAATAAATAAGAAAATATTGAATGTATCCTTTGAACATGTATTAACAAGCAGTAGTGCTGGAACCACATAGAATGTTTTCTTTTGCTCAGGACCATGTTTCCTCTGGTCAGCCCATGCCCACAGTAGTAACTGGTGAAGCTAAAATGATGGTTTTATTGTTATCATAATTTAAGAACAGTGTTACATGTCCATACCTATAAAGGATGGACATCTTTCTATAAATTACATATTTATACTCACACAGCCACACAGCTACTGAATCTTTTATATGCAATTTCTATGAAAATGGTGTCCCTGACTGCTAGCCTGTCAGCTTATATTGTATGCAATTAAAAGAGGCCAGTACAAGCAAGTAAAAGCATTCTGGGTTTTTGAGATCTAATCTCTGTAAGAAAAGGAATTTGAGATGTGAGCAGTGATACATTGTGGTACAGCAGAGCATAAGCAGTATTTTTATTTTTTTTCTGTTCTTGTCCTGCTTAGTTGTTTCAGTGGTAAGTAAGGTAACAGTTTAAAGAACTAACTCATTATATGGAATGACTGTCTGCTGTGATACTTAAAATCATCTTGCAACACTCTGGAGCTCAATGCATAAAATATTAGCTTGGTAAGTAACTCTCCCGCTGGATAGAGCCTTTTTTCTTTCAGAAGTTAACCTACAGATATGAGAAATCCGTCCTTGCATATAGTGTCTGATCCAGTGCCAGTGCCTAAGGATGTCCTTGGAAAGATTCCCATCTTTAAACACTGTATCAGGGTCCATGGTGCAATAGCTGAAGTGCTGAGACTTGGATTGGCAGCAATAAAATATGGCATCACTGTTTTAAAGTAGGAAAAAGGCTATAAGAGTATAGGTTTTGACAGTGAATTACTGACAAGAAGCAATAAGAGCTATATTAGGGCAGAAAAGGAAAACTTCTAAAAAAAAAAAAAGGGAATCGTGAGGATTAAAATAATAGGTGTTTTTTCAAGTTTTCATCCATTACAACACACATGCAAGGAAAAACCAAAGCATCTTTCTCCACTCAGATACATATTGTACCCGTTTCAAAGAAGTGAAGGCTAGGACAAAGTGTATCAGACAGTGAAGTCAAGGGTGATTATTGTGCAGTAACCAAGGTACAATGTTGAGATGTCCTGCACTAGTACCCCCAGGCTGGCATAGCTAGACAGCTGCAACATCAGATGTCTTTTGGTCAGAATTATTGAATATGGTGGGAACTAGCAAGACAGTACATGATCTTGAAGACACACTCAGCAGGGTAGGAGATGATCCCTGCAGATAACTGTAGTAGGTTTTCTAAGGTTTTTGTCCCCATGTTTACCAGCCTGAAGACAATAGACTCATCTCTACTGTACACCAGTAGAACAGTAATCAGAACTTGGAGTGGAGGTTTAGGTGATAAGCCTAAGATCATATGCGCTATTTTGTTAATCCACTAGGTAAAAAGGCTTTTTGCTTATTTATTTGCACAACATTTTGTGTGATTAGCTTTTGATCTGTGTACCCTTGTATCCCTGTAACTGTATTGCAACTGAACAACAGCATGTTATTAAAGCTGACACCAGAATTTATGCGGCCTTGGTGCCCAGTCATGTGCTTTGAAGAATAAAGCATGCATAAGCAAATTAACCAAACCAGTAACCTCTCTGGACATGCAGGACCTGTGATATTTTGCATTGTGTTGTAGCAAGTCTAGAAGCCAACATAGGGACTGGTTTCTCTCCCAGAGCTATAGTGAATTTGATGGCATTGCACAGACTTGGACATATATTAAACAGACCTATGTTTACTTGTGCAGCATAAGAATCACAGGGGGAAGCAAAATCAATGTTTTCCAAATGGAATAGAAAGGAGCTGCGAGGAAAAGAAATGGTATTTTCAAGCTTCTTTGAAAGGTAACACAAACAATGCACAGAGCAAAAAAAAAATCTTTGAAGAAAAAGCACTTGGCAATGTCATCTTTACTCTGTATTTGCCTTGCTTTGGAGGGTTAATGCATGGTAGGTCCTTAGTATTATTTTAAAAGAGGGTGTGTGCATATGGGAATAAGTAGGCTTTGAAATTGATGTTCTGAATTGGAAGCTGCACAATGCATTTGTCCATCTTGACAGCAACAGAAGACACTCAGATTTTAGAGGGGCACTAAGATGACGCCGAGAGTGCATGATGCAGTGGTGTAATGAAACAGAGATCAATGTTAAAATGAATGTAACACCACTGAGGAGTACACACAGATCAATACTCTTGTAAGTCATAGAGTATAATCCTGCTATATAGGTCTCGTTAGAGAGCACAGTCAATTCTATGAAGACACATTTTTCTGCATTTCTCAAATGTAGCTCTGACTTACCTGTCCTGAAGACTGTATTAAAATGCCCTTCTTTTGGGTTGTAAAGGCTTGAAACCTTGTCTTCCCACTTGTATTCTTAGGAAAATAGGCAGTGCTTAACAGTAGGTTCCCAGTCCTCAAAAATGTGGTGTAGGAAGATAAGATGGATGGTCAGCAATGATCTGTGTTTCGTTAAGTCTTTGAAATATTGTTTTATGCTTGTCCCCTCTTACTGCCTCCTCCTTTTCTTTAAGGAATATATTTTAAGCACAATTACTGAAAATGCAGTCTCAAGGGAAAGGGAGAGGTCAGTCTTGCATACCTCACTTACACTGTACAAAGAACTTGCTTACGGTTATTTTCCACCTCCTGATTTTTAGAGCTTAAAACCATTAAAAAAAAAAAATCAGAGTTTCTCTCCTTTCTTGATGCATGGATAACCTTGGAAATAGAACATGGTTACTAGTGTTGACTGAGGTTCCCTCTCTATATGTATGTATATTCCCTAAAGATTTTAAGCTATCCATATTTCTTCTCATGCCACTGGAAACTTAATGTCTCTGAGAATCCCCATGTTATCAGTTTTATAGTTGGATGATTTGTAGGGACTGATGACAATCTGTGGTTAATGACTCTAGCAAGCCAAGTCAAACTGTTTCCTATAAGGAAATAGCCAACATAAGACAATAGTCAAAGTTTATTTCCTCCTTGACAGGAAACTTAGCACTTGAAGAAGTGAAAATGTTAGCAACTTGAATCTACCTGAAGTTGATCCCCTTGTACTGGTTCCAACATGTACAAATAGCAGATGAGCATTATTCATCAATGCAGGTGCTGTCAGCTGGGCAGAGATCACTAAGTACATGAAACTGCACTAGCAGCAACTTGTTGCTCTTGTCCTGTGTGCTTATGATACTCAGTGTCATTGAACTTTCACTTTTTGTGTTTTAAGTTTGCCGACTCACGATAGGACCGCACAGCATGTATATTGCTGGTTGGTTTGCTATTGTTAAAGTTTTTCTTAGAAAGGAGCTGATTGAGGAGTGAATGGGTCTATGGTATGGACATTGCAAATGGAGCGGCATCTAGTTCTGTATTTTGGAAGACATGTGCCTATTGCACTGTAGCTACACAAACCAGTGCTTGTGACTATTGTTTCTTCAATGGATCTTGTATTTCACTGCCTGAAATGATTTGGTAATTCCTTCCAGTTATCATCTGCCCATTGATACGCATAGTATTGCTGTACTTACTACAGGTCAAAGACAGAGGAGTGTTCCAGGTCTGTCATATGTTTTAGATTAACCTTGACTGCCAAAACACTCATATAGGATCAGACGTATGCTGCACTCCAACTTTCATCTTTTGACCATGGGAGGCAACAGAAGCATGTTCTGTCATGTGTCTCATGGAAACCCGGTACCTTATCATGGTCAGGGCAATGGGAATTGCATTCCTTCCACATTTTTGTTCTAGCTTGTTTTAAGGCCAGATTTTCTTGAAAGGCACATACTCTTCTCAGCCCTTAGAACAAGCAGGTCCTTGATTTCATTTCAGGTGCTGACCTGACTGCCACTATCTGCAGAAAGGGTGATGTATCTCAGCTTCTGAGTTTCATCTGTCTTCTCCTTTTCCCTAATACAGGCATTTATAGTTTTCCACTAAAGGAAGCTAGTAGTTCTACCCCTCTGTTGTTAGAGCTCAAATGTTTTTACCCATTTCATCACTGAGATGACTTTGTTTTGGATTTCTTTGCAATAGGAAGTATGCGAATTTTTAAAGACTGGAGAACAGCTAAAGCAAATAAATATAAATTAATAAATACATAATTACACTGTTGCTTCGGATAAAGATTCTAGGCATAATCTAATAACAATGACTGGAGATACCATTAGCACTGTGTTGATTCCAGTTCCCCTGAGACAGTCTAATAATTAAGCTTGTATTTTCCAGTCCCTTTTGGCCTTAATAACTATTATGATTGTGAAATGCAGCATGCCATAGACCTCATTTCTAAATGCCTTTCTGAGTCCAAGACCAAGTCTGTGTCCCTTTGTGAGGGAACTAGGTTGATGAGAAAAAACAAAACATGTTAGTCCCTCAAGATGCTGTTCTCACTTTCATTCCAAGGCTTTCCTTTCTTTCCAGGTGTCTACAGCCAGCAACTTTTTGCAGGTCTTTCTGAGCTTCAGCTAATCTTTACACTTTCTGACAGTATGGCAGCTCTAAGATGCCATTGCACTTTCCCACATTTATCATCTTCTTTTTCAGTGCTTGTGATTGACCCCATCCACTGCAGTCTTAGCTATGTGGTTGCAGAGCTAGAAACAAACTGAATTGTCATCACTGCTAAGTCTTACAAGAAATGCTGTTCATGATGCAGCTCTGGCTTCACAAAGTTCAGTGTTAACAGCAAACTTTCAGCTCCAGTTTCTTCTAGAATATTACAAACCTTTCTTTTGCTTCCATGGGGAAAAAAAGCAAAAAACTTGTTAGAGGGATCATTCCCTGTCATATTAATTGTCAGTGCTGGCAGTAGATACACAGCTGCAAGTAAAGGAACTCACTTTCTCTGTTGCAGGGAGAAGCATTGCAAAAGCAATACACAAACAAGCAAGACACAAGCTTTGAACTCCTCTGTCATTCCTTGCTGAACCTGCCTGATATTTATTGCCAGTTAGACAACATTTCTGTCTCTTTACTGATTAGGTTGAAAGGTTGATTTATCAAGGCTCAACACCACATTGAACGCCACACTCTGGTCCACAGGATAATGACTTGTAGACACATCTCATTCTCCTTCCCCACGTGACTGTGATGTTGCAGGGCAAGGTATTTGCAGGCTTTGGTGTGACACACAAGCAGTTCTACTGGGGAAAGAGCTGCTCATGCTGACTGACTACAGGATCAGCCCACTCCTTACATCTCCAAGCAGGAGAGGACTTTTTTTTTCCAGGAGGCTTCAAGTAGCTTTACAAAAACAAAAAGTGAGTTTTGATGAGAGAGAGAGTGAGTGGAATGGGAAATAACAGTGGGAAGGACTAAAAATACCAAGAAGTGAAGTGACACCTTATTGTCACTGCTGTTACCCCTAATGTCACTTCAAAGCGTGGCTTAACACTGTTTGATACTGTGTTGGCTGACTACCATAGCACAGTCCCATCACAGTACAGTGGAAGCTAATGGTTTTTTGCTGCACGTGTATTTATTTTGGTTATGGTGAGTTTTTCTTAAGCAGCACTGGTATTTGTTTCAATCACGACAATACCCATCACCTCACCTTAATTTATGGATTCATAACTAGCAGTATTTCTTTTCAGCATAAAGAGTGCATTGGAACAAATGCCACTATATATCAACTGTAATGCAGTTCTTTATAAAGGTCTTATGTGAGCAAAGAATAAGAATGCAATGATAGTCCCACAATAAATACCCTAAATCCTTTATTGCCTATTTATGGTGTAATCTCTCTACAGTTGTACACTAGATGATGGTTTAAAAAAAGCTCTAGAATACAGTTATATGGTTTATTTACCAGGAGATGGCAATGGTGATCTACTGCAGTGTTAACTTATATACAAGGCCCATATAATTCTTCTGCAACACCACAAACTTCAGTATGAATGAAACCAAAGTATTCCAATACTGGTTTTGCCTGCCTTCTTTCTAACTTGTTTCAATTGTTGCTATAAATTGTAAAGAAAGTCTGTATCTTCTCTCATTTTTGATTGAAATTGCTGTCACTACATTTTTTAAAGATGTCTAAATACAATCATACTGGTATTCTGGAAAACAGAATATTACTTGAAAACAGAGCAGCCAATACCATTGAATAAGGCATGCCATGTGTCAGAAAAATCAAGTGTCTGATGGAAGTAAAAGCTTAAAAAATGTATTTAGCTTTAGAGTATCAAAATTTAACTTGAGTAGTTAGTGAAAAATTAATTGTAGGCTATGCTATTAAATATCACATTATAATTTTCTATTAAGCTGTTTGAAGTATGATCTTGAAGTATGTAGGTGCCAACAATTTAACATAACCTGGAATTAACTGTGGTCTGCAACGTTGTCTGAGTTGTCACATTAACCAGGTATGTATCATTCTTACATGAATTAGTGTGACGTTGGTCTTCACACAGAGAAGATCACTGCTATAAGCACTGGAAGTAAAAGTCTGTCTTTTTATCAGATTGCTTGATGTTCCTTTATATCCTTCTCCACCTGTCTGCCTGCTTGCCTGTTACTTTTCTCCCCAGAAACCTTGTACCAGTTGAGAAGTTTTTGCGCATGTTTGCTAGATATTTGGAAGCTTGCAAACAGAAGAAGACATAACTGGTGAGTTGTACTTTCATTTCCCCAGTAGGGCAATGTCGCTCTCCTCTCCACAGCTCTATATCCCTGTCTGTAAGGAGTGAGAAGGGGACGCTGCTGGCTAACTAAACCTGCTCTGAAGGAAATCTGTGTCATGTAGAGCAGCTACCATCTTTTACCAGGGAACTACTCCCATGGTTGGTTTTTCTTTGGTATTCTGAGATACACAGTCCATGTCTTAACAACTGTCAGTAAGCGGCTAGCAGCTGGGAAGGTTATCCACCCTTAAATAAATAAAATTAAATAAAAGCTTTAACTGTATCTGCTTTTTGCAAATTAGATGCTAGCATTATTGCTTTTCCACTGTTATTATTTTAGTGTTTAAAAAAAAAAAAAAAAATCAGCCAGGAAAGAAGTGTGAGGCTGTGAGAGAAGCATGGAATAGGTAAGGAGCACTTATCTGTCACAACAGATGGTAGGAGGGAAAAAGCTGTTGGTTTACTCATGTGAAGGTCTCAATTTTCTACTGTTTCAATTGCATTTCATTTTCTTTAGAAATGCCCTTCTTCACCACAGTGTCTACCTTTCTACCACTACACTATCTTTTCTTTCCATCCTCTGTTACGCATTAAGTGGTACTCAATCGAACCCTACTGTATCTGTACAAGAAAGAAAATGAAAATTTAGAGCATAGACACAGTATTTCCCTTAATGCTTATCTCTCCACACCTTTAAATGAGACAGATACTGTGTTGGGATCTTCCTGCTCAGCAGTTATGGTATACTTCCTAAGGGAACAGCTGGCTCCACCTAATCAGTAACAGGAGATATGTATGTACACAACAGCAATCACATATTATACATCTGCAGTATCTTTCCACTCACAGATCCCAAAGGGTACAATGGAAAGACAGAGGTAAGACAGACCTTTGTCAGACTTTTTTCTCCAACAAGGAAATTGATCCATGAAGCAAAATGAACTTACCAGGTGAAAGCCGTAGCAGAAGTAGGGAATAGAGTTTACAATCTGCTGGCTGCTTGTGCCTTGCTGTACCAGCCAAACACACTTTCTCCTTCTCTTTCACATTTTTTTACCTCTTTACGTTTCTCTAGAAAACAGAACAAAGTTAATCAATATATTCAGTGTTTCCATCTTCCCTGGGCACCAGGGCAGCCACATGTTTTGCCTTATGGCAAGGTTCTCCAGCAGCTTCAACATCTAACGGGGCTGTGAATCATTCCAGTGGCGCTTATGTCTCTTCAAAGGACAATTTTTCAGAAAGGGGAAAATGATGTTCAGACTGACAGTCACACAAAATATCTTGTCTTCTCTGCTGGATCTCTTGCTGTGAATACCACGTTCATGTCAGACAGCTGAGGGAGGAATTATGAGTTTCCCTTTTCCTATCACTTGTTTAGCACCCGCTCCCATCTCCCTTGTCTTACTGACTTAGATCATGCTTACACTCCAGTACGGGGTAGAGGTATGAATGTTAGCTTGAGATGAATTAGCTCAACCATCTCTTTACTTCACTAAAATCTGTCCTGTAAACATACCAGACCACAGCCTCTTGGGAGCAGGACTATTTACGGCCTTGTTTTTACACTGTTTAGTACAACAGGGCAAAAGCAGAGAGGCTCTGAATGCCACATTAGTGCAGATAATTTTCATAGTGACCCAGAATGAGAAGCAAGGCCAGACTCAGAGGTTTGCAGTTCATAATGGGTAAAGAGAAGTTTAAATTTCTGAAATATAAAGTTGTAAAAAAGACTCAGATGGAACTAAGAGCATCCTCACCCCACTCTTTGATAGTACAATACATAAAAACCAGATTTTGTAGGAGTATAATAAAATATTGTATAGGAGTATAATAAAACCCAGACACAAGTCTGAAAAATTCATTAGTTTCTGCCATGACTAAAATAAGCACTGTCTATGAAAACTACTTTGCAATGGTAATGAAAAGCGAGTGGAAAAGCAAGTGTTAGCACCAGTGCTGCGACATGAAATAATTTCTGTATATGCAGATCTGTCATTGTGAACAATGTTGTTGATTATAAACCACGTCAAATTCCCAGTTCCCCAAAACATGTACTTTATTTTGCAGTTCTTCTAGTAATTATGAAATCAACAGAATACTATCAAGTTTTACCACAATTAAGCTAAATATATATTTAAATGAGATAATGTACACAGTAATTGTAATATCTCTGTAACAGTAACTTCCTTCCTAGGAACAATCTTCAACGTTTCTTGAGCATTTTTCAGAGGTGACATCTAATGAGAATGACGATGCTCAGCTCTCTCATAATTTTATAATTTAAAAGGCAATTTAGAAAGAAAATTTGACCTGCAGAGATTCATTTCATGTAAACTGGTGAGAGGAGTCTCCTAGATTTAAATGGATTTTATGGCCCCTTCAGAGTATGTGGTTTTGATGGAAGAGATGATGACACAGACTTACAGCAACGTGAGCTGTTCTCCAAAAACAGGTCTATACCTAGTCACTTGTGAGATAGTGTTCACTTGTAAAGCTATTGCCATGTCATTGTGCTGAAGACCTTTGGACTCCAGGAAATCAAAATGCTTCTTTTAGGCCCTCAGTGAGAGAACAGCTGTGTGGTATTTTGCTTCGAGCAATTGCCACTTGCTCAGGGCAGAAGGTTTGGCCAAAGTGTCATGTCTGTGATGAGCCTGGGAGACAGTAGTTTTATTCCAGTACTTTTCTCAATTTTTTTTCTCAGATGTGTACATAGCTCAAGAAACAATTCAATATTCTCCACCAAACTGGGAATTTCACTATTTTGGCAATTTTGTCTTCCTGCAGCCAGAGAACTCATCAGTCACTGCCATTCTGGCCACTAGAATTGAGCATATACTCCAAATTTATGTTTACAGATACTGGAAAAAAACCTCCTAACTCAGTTTGCAAGAAAAGGCAAGACAATCTCACTTGTACCATTAACTTAGCATTTATTTATACACATTTGTTCAGAAAAATAAAAACCAGGTAGGAAACAGAAACTTTACTCTTTAATATTAGGTAGCTAGTGACACAAGTGTAGAATCAAGAATAGCAAGTGGCTGCTGATATAATGATAAAATTTGTTCATTGTCTAGAACATCTTACATCAAGAGTTTGCATCCCTTTACTATCCAGTATTAAATTGAATAAACCTTTGTTGTACAGTAAATTTTATAGATGCGTAATTTTGAACAATGAACACATTAATTTAAAAATTAGGTAGATTGCTTAAGCTTTTTCATACTGCACAGAGTTGGCTGTCAATGGTCAGTGGGAGCTTCCCACCAATTTCATTAGGGCTTTTGAAAATCTCATCCTTCACTGGTTATTTGTAGATAGAGGTAATGCTTCTTACCTGTTCTTGGATATCCCATTTCATTTCCATTTGACCTTGCTTACTCCATATGATACCATTTGCCTGAGAGGTAGTTTTCTGTCTAATTGAATACTAACTTTTTAATCATTTGGTTCAATAATTGACTTTTCCTTTTTTTCAGGTCAGTGAAAGGCAAAGATCAGACAAAACAAAGACAAATCACATCTATTTCAAATACTGTTTGGCTAACTGTAGTTAGAAATAATGATTAGTATTGCATAAAGAAAATACTATAACCATATTTGAAATGGTATTTCTTTACTGAAATGGATAGCATTGAAAAGTAATGAGTTTATATAAAATAATGTAGAGTTTTAAAAGTTTCTAGTTTTATGAATGTAATGAGACAGATTTTTTTTTATTTTTTTTTTAAATAATATGCAACATGATATATTTCGGAACATGTGATAACATGTTCAAATTCCTTCTAGAATATAAAACTGTCACCAGAACTTTAAAAGCAGCTCTCACAGGCCCAAAACTATTGAAAAATAAAACTCTGGGAAAAGTGCACTGAAAGGAAAACAAGTGTTTCCTCAAAGACTTTTAAACAACAATAAAGAAAAGCAAGATCATTTAATCTTTCACCTTTTTTTATGTGGTCTGAAAGTACAACATGCTTCTATCTATCTCCCAGTTTGTGGATATAGAAAGTATATTTTTGCCTTTTGCCTTTTTCCTGCTAAAATCAGCCAGTGCAGTTAGATGAGTGAAATCACTTGGGTGTATGGTACTGAGAATATAGCCCCAAGAATCCTTTTGTTTTCACTTCTCTTTAGAAGACAGCGATCTCTGTTCTCAAGATTGTCTTCATAAAACTGTCCATGGGATGACTACATTAAAGAAACGAGGAGAACTAACAGGATTCAAGATAATTACAAGAAAAAGTTACTTTGCTATCAATATGCAGATGTACATTTACCATAGTGGATGTGTATTTTTCATTATCTCATGTAGGTAAAGTTTTTTCACCTTTAATGCATGAAAGAGACTGTTTTTATGTCTGTTCAAAGATTTCAGTTTTTGTTGAACTTTCTGATTAGCATGTTACCTTCCTTGCATGGCTGGTTACTACTGCTTTTCTATATCAAGAGCTCATCTGCCATACCCTGTGCATGTCCGAGCACCTCTCCCTTGATCAAGGGTAGACAGCCTGGTTTTTTGCCAATAATTGGCATGCACAAAGCTGAAGTCTAAGGTTTTGTGACTGCCATTACAAAACTTCAGTGTAAACATAGCCTGGGTTTTAAACCTGATAGAACAACACTGAGTTCGGCATAGGTTAACCTCCTTGTTTCTTCAGGTTTCTGAATGAATTTTGCAGCTTGAACTGTGTGCTCTGTGCTTCTGAAGACAGACTGTTGCCATTGCCCAGCGTGACTGGTTTACACATTGCTTGGCTAGACATCCACTGCTCTGCAGACACACACTGCTGTACAGACACAGTCTAAGAAATGGCATACTGAGAATACAAATACCCGTAAGCATGATTAACAGTCTTTTTGAAGACTTCACGACCAGGTTTGGTGACTACCTTTCATGAACTTGTCTAAAACCATTTCTGTGCTATACTTTCAAAAAAACCCCACCCAGATCCACAGTATAATTCTCTTTCCTATTTACCTACCTCACTTTCCATTGTTATGAAATGAGAGCAGAAATGCAGGCCCTATTTCACACAGCTTGATAGACTTTGATAGATAATATTATTTGAGAAAAATCTCAACATATTGCATCTGTAGTAGAAACAATTTAGGAAGTGAGAACCTAGGACTTTTAAACCTTTCTATTTCGAACATAATTAAACATTAACCAGTTTTGCTAGTGCAACAGAATTTTTATAGGCTGCTATAAAGTCCTGGGTTTTTTGCTAGGATGTATGCTAGACAAAAGCCTACACTTGGCTTTGTGTGAAGAACCCAACCAGTGTGGATTTGTGCTGTGCTGTCCCTCATTTGGGAATGTTTCTTTTGTGGAGTAATTTTTATTTACTCTCTTAGCCATTTACTTTACAATAGAGATTACTTTGTGTAAGTAGCAAGTAAACAAAGTGAGCCTCTTCCTTCGCTGTCCTACACAATATACAGCTACCAATATATCTACAAACTATAAAATGATATCACCAGAGTAAACAGAAATTTTTGTTGTTGTACCATTTCATGGGTGCAGACACAAGTAGCTGATGGTTTCTGGTGAAATTATTTTCATCTTCCTTGGGAACAGTAAGCTAGCTGAAGTGTGTTGAAAATCACTGAGCCTGTCATGCAGAGAGGGGGTTTCTCGCTGTTATATTCTGTATTAAGATACTAAGATGAGTTGCAAGAGCCTCCATACCTTTTTCTGTTTCGCCTTTCTCAGAGCAGGATTTTTTCAATCCAAGGAGTCACCATTTAGAGCGGAGACCAGGCCTGTCATATCCACCACCAGAGTTTTGATTGCCCCACAGGTACAGTTTCTGTCTTTCTCACATGAGTTTTTTAGAAACAGCAAAAAACCATCAAAACCTCAGTGGGAACAGTCCATATACTTCAATTTTACTGACAGTTTAAACAAGTGTAGATGTCCATATGAGGGGTAAGTCAAAGAAAAATCAACCTGTACATGCTCTTAGTCATCTGGGAGAAGTCAGGGGTAGGTCTTGAAAAATCACAAGGTCAAGATGGGTCCAATACATTTGCATTTAGCGTGAGCACATAACTAAAATAAAGGGAATTCCTAAAGGAAACATTATTTTTGTCACAAACACTGAGCCACTGCAAATAAATCTCCAAGGCTGAGAATCTAGCTCCCCAGACTGAAAGTCAGAATACCATGAATAATGTCAGGAGGCAGCAATGGGGCTGTCAGATACTGCTACTGTCATTAACCTATTACTGCAAATATCCATGAGTTTTGCGAGTTTACAGAAACTGTCAATGGATATTTTCATCCATAAGTGCAGAAAACAACTATTTTACCATATAATCATTGAAGCTAATCTCTCTTTGACAAGGTCATTATTTATACTACTTCCCTTGTAATCCCCCCATGCACATACAGAATAAGGCTTCGAAGCCTAATCTTTCCAATGCTGAAAATGAGACTTTTATGCAAACTGATAAAAGTTCTTTGTTTGATTTATCTGTAAACTGAAATAGTCTGGTAGTTTGCCTTGAAGTTAAAAGAAAAAAGCATACTCTGTCAAATCCTGTGTATTCCTTTTTATGCATTTTGTCATTTCCCCTCTATTAACTCTGTCCTAAGGTTGAAAAGAAGAGTGCACTCTAGCTTCCATTTACATACTGTACTTTAGCTCTGATTTTTTTGGTTGCAGCCTGTTAAATTTATTGACTATAAGCCCCTTGAGCTATTGAAGAGTGTGTGGCTTACATTGTATATCTTTTGAAAGATGCTACTGGTAGCCTGTTTTAATGTGTTTACTCTTTCCGGATACAATTTGTCTTACATATTCATTGGGTTTTAGTGCCAGGACCAGTTTCTTCATTGTAGCTATTGTTTGGGAAGTTTTGCACAGATATTCAGGCTTAGTAATTTCTCAGTGCTGCTCAAGGGATCTGAGTGTCAAATGAAATAATGAGTGGGAATTTGGGCACTGAAAACCCCTGAGTATCTGGCTTTGGAGGTCTCAATTAAAAAAAAAAAAAAGGAAAATAATTTGAGGTGACTTGAAGGACAATTCAAGAAGTCTAGAATATTTTATATGTACAAATAGAGCTGGCCAAAAAGTAATGCTTTCCATTCATCGACAATTACATTTCATTTTAATTTCAAGATTTCGTGTAGCCTGAAAATTAGAGAAAATTTCTTTTGTGAAACACTAGCACATGGAGATGGGGAAACGAAGTATGTTCCCTTGCATACTGCAGCTGCTTTTTCTGGTGGTGGAGCTGACCAGAGTACTGATTTCATTAGGCAAGGGCTTGGGACGGAAAGGATCTCTTTTCAGATTAGAGTCAGGGCTTTCAGGTGCTCAGTTTCACAGGAGAGTGTCTAAAAACGTTGAGAGTGATGGTTGCCTACAATTGCAGCCTCTGGGATCTCAAAGTCTCTGGTTCCCAGAGCCCACCCATCAGGCTGGTGCATAGTGTGGCAACATGACATCGTGTATCCCATGGTTCTGGCTCTCACTAACAGGAATCCCAGTCTTTCCCCATGTGCTGATGCAGAGGTGCACTTCAGATTATCTTCTGTTCTGCAGCATAGCTGTTGGCATGTTGGCTACTGATGCTAACTTCAAAATTGAACAGGTAAGATACCTACAGTAGCATAGATTTAAAAGTGCAGAGAAAGTACAGAAATCTCTGGATTGAGAATCCCACACAGGTACTTTCAGATTTATACTGGTATAGGTATCCCATCTACTTAGCTTAAAAGTTAGCCAGAATATATCTAGGATAGTAGCCAACATGCTAAAATCTTTTGTGCATCTGTGGCAGAACTTGGACTTCTATTCAGATCATCTGCATCCTGCTCCAGATGAAATCACTAGAAGTTTGATCCTGAGAGAGAAATCTACAGTGGCATGTTTTCATTTCTAGAAAATCCATACCAGAATTTAAACTCGCTTCTGAGAAAGCCACGAAAGTAGCCATGAAACTCCAGGAATTGAACTCTGCCTCCAGGAAGGTGTAGGTGAGATCTCTGTATGCTGCAGTCCATGCTCCATGCCATTACCAGCTCAGTGGCAGGCTTCCAGTTATTCATCCAGATGCTTGTACCTTCAAAATGTATTTTTGAGAGGAATATATGTGGCCCCAACAAGTACAGAAAAAGAAAGATTATTTGGCCGATGTTTCACAGGACAAACACTACTAATAGTATTTTGACTTTCACTGAAAAAAACCATGGGGACGCCATGGTGTCTCCACTTGCTGGCTTAGACCCTTTGTGTCCCCAGCATCAACATGGAGATAATAATCTCTCCTTACAGGCAAACGAGGAGAGCTTAAAATATTTCTATGTTGTTGCTTCATAGCACCTTAAACCTTCCACAGGCAGAGAAGTTGCAACTGTTAATAAAATAAACATGGTTTAAGTTACATTTGCTCCATAGAGAGAGTATGCGTTGTGGATGAGAGGAATATTTTTGCCTTATAGTGTACATGTCAGACAAATAGTATTATCTATTTCTGAATCTTTATGGCCCCCCTCATCATAATTAGCCTAAGTGAAATTGTATTTAGCTTGCATATAGCTTCAATTTGCTACAAAGTAAATCACCAAATAAATCAATATTTTACAACCCAGCAAATAGTGCAGACTTTTCCAAAAGAAAAAAAACAAGCAACCTGTTATGCCTGGGCATTTCTGAATGGAGCACAACTCCTTGCCTAGCTTCTATGAGCTAGATGCGATGATTTCCGACACCAGACATTCTCATTCAAGCAAGCAGGAAACATCTAAACCCAAACAAATAATGACACAAAATAAAGCTTTGATTAGGAGTCTGTGAATAATGATCCTTTTCACATATTTAGTGTCTGGGATGTTTCACATGTTTTACATTTAGAATGTATCAAGCAAGTTCTGATGATTAGATTTTTGGTATTGAGAGAAACACTTTATTAGAGAGGGAGCTTGTCAGGGCTTGGTGCTGATCGGCTGCAACTAGTTATGTTGCAAACACATCCAACACTCTCATTCAGAGAAGTGCAAGAGGGAACATGTTTCATATTTTCCTCTTTCCTGCTCTGTTTGCCTGCAATTTCATAAGATGTAAGAGCTGGTTGTCTCTTGGTCCCTACAGAAAAAAAATCAAAAAAACCCACTACAAACAAAAAGAGCCAAAAATCTTATCCATGGCATGAGTAAATCACAGGTTTACATTGTTAAAAATTACAATTAGGTTTAGATGCTTTTATACAAGAAATGCTATGAAGACCATATTAATTGGCTGCATTTCTCAAGTGGTGGTAGGTAATATTCAGTGAATTTAAAAGCTGGAAAAAAGTAATTTTTATTTATGTTAAATTAGTTTGTACTTTTTATTGCTAAGAATGTATGAGAGACCAAAACCATAGCAAAAGTCTAAAACTTGGGGATACTCTGAATAATGAGAACATCCACAAGTGAATTATTATTAACATGAGTTTGGGGGCCAGGGGCTGTTAATCCCAATTTCAGAAAGGAATAAAACTCCCTCATGTTTCACAGCATGAGCCAAATATTTTCCTGATGAATATTGGAAAGGCATGTTAAATAAAGCCATTTAATACCACATTTTACATGTGGATTTTGCATCTTCCTTTAGAAGATCTGGTTCTGGCTAGCAACAAAGATTGATTATTGGAAGAGATGAACCACTGCCCTGGTATGTCCTTTCCTTTGTAGGAAAGATACTATAATGGCTTTTGCACATTACTGTTTGGTATCCTTTGTGTGACTCTCAATGTATTTCCTGCAAACTGTTTAGCATATGTCTGGGATATTGTTAAATTTATCCTGAAGTCACATGTGGTGTTACAGTAATTACTGTGCTTTTAGCATAAAAATATTTCACACTGGATTAATACAAAAATATATTGATATTTATGCCTATATAAACAATGAAAAAGTATCCTTTAGAATACAACGCATGGTTTAATTAATTGGTTAATGGATGTTAGCATGCAGAAAAACAGTAGTTTCATGCAACCTCCCAAAGTCAAAAGTGGGAATATAACTATATATCAGAAGCTGAAAATTCTACTCTAGGATTAAAATTGCACTTTATTTCTTAGCTAGAGATGTTCATATTTCATTAAATAAAAAAAAAAACACCTTTCTTGTTTCTCAGCACTTCAGAAAAGAAATTACTATTGTGTTTGGTTTGGAATGAATGAATATAATCTGAAATCTTTTGTTTGCATCACTGTAAAATATTCCATTTTCTCAAATGAAAGCTTGGTGTATTTACAGAGCAGACGCAGGAGTGTGTATAATTACCTCACCGTTTCTTTGTACCAAGCATAGATGGAAGTGAATTAGAACTCAAAAGCAGGAGAGGGCTTTTGTTTTCTTCCCTTCACAAACTGTCAAAGAATCCCAGAGTACAGTTTATACTATTCAGACTGAAAACAGGCTGAATTTTGTCTGCCTGATTCCAGTAAATATTTGTGTATTACTTATAGTGAGATTCTTTCAGGAGAGATGCTGGAAACTGTAAACACCCATGTAGAAGATAATGCTCAGTAACCAATCTCAGGCCCTTCATACAGGAGAAAGCTTTACTGAGTAGGATTGTGAGAAAATAGCTGTGTTGACAAAAGCTGAGGTATAGATACAGCTATACAGGCAAAAGAATGTATTTTCCAATACATTTTCTTTCTGTTTAGAGTTCTACAATAAGACGCATTTGCCAATATAGCTGCTTTCCATGTCACATTTAAAGTGTGTGCCAGTGCAGCTCTACCTGCAGACAAAACATTTTAAATATGACCAAGGCAAGCAATGGCTAATTGATTAGACAGTGTGTCTTGAAGCATTAAAGGTTGGTGTTCCTTTACCACTGCTTGCACAGGAGGTGGACAGGAGATGCAGCAGATAATTGTTCCTGGTTTCTGCTGATGGTTATGGTCATCAGTGGTTTATGCCAGAAATCTGTTCCCTGGAAAAATTTGTGGCAGCTCTAATTAAAAAGTGATAGCTTTACATTTCCAAGACCCTGGTTTCAATTGCAGAGATATTATCTTGCCTATGACAATAGTCATTATTGTCTGCTACAATTCACTGAAAACACTAATTTCCAGTGGGAACACATTGATCCAGAGAAAACTTTTGCCAGAAAACATTCCTCTCCTTTATCATGTGATGTAAAGGGGGAGGGGGGGAGAGAGAGAGAGGGGAATATGAAAATAACCAAGAATTCAGTGGCTAGAGCCTTCTGGAAAGCCAAGCGCTGCTTCAGGTCTTTGGTGCGACTTGAACAGAACAAGGATGTGAGACTCCAGCTCATGCTTTCTGGTCATCATCTTCCTCCCCACCAGGCTCTTGACTCTCTTAGGATGGGTAATACCTCATTCTCCTTTTTTATTTTGTCTGGTTGTTTTGGTTTGGGATTGAGTTTTGTTTTGGTTTTTGTTTGTTTGCAGGTTTTTTTTGGTTTGCTTTTTTTGTTGGCTTTGGATTATTTTTTTAGTTACTGGTACCTTCATGATACAAGCCAGGAGTATTTTGTAGCTTCAACAACTGTTGCATGCAGGAAATTCTGCTGTCTCATGGTGGCAACCTCACTGATGTTTGATTACAAATCTGCCTATTCTGTGTCACTTCTGTACTGTAATGGGTATTTCAGTGTGTCACGTAACAAAATTTGTTACTACTTTTTGCAGGTGTGTCCAGCTGGAAGCTCCTGTTTGACATATGTTTCTGTTGAATTAGCTGAATTGTGCAGCAAACAGGTTTTATGTTTCCACTCAGTGTAGCAGGGAAAGTAAAGGTTATCACCACCATAGGATGCAGGGAGGAGCGGTCACTCCCCCGAGCTCCCTCTGTATCTGTACTGATGGCATTTGGTGAAGCAAATCTGCTGCAAATTACAGCATGTGGTTATAGATCAATTTACGCTCCTGCCTGCTGCCAACAACGTGCTGTGCACGAATGGAGCTAACTTGGTAAACATGCACTCTAGTAACAGAAAATAACCAAGTGTTGTTGAAAAGAATAATTAATTAATGTTTGTAAAGCACTTAAACTGAAAAGCACCTTATTAGTGCTAAGCGTTCAGGGGCCTAGCTTTCTCATCAGAAGTTAAAGTCATCTTCTTTGTTAGTCTTTAACTGAACAAAACATTAAGGGTATAAAGCCTTTGTATCTCATGTCCTCAGTCAGGTGTTTTTGTGTCTGGCAGTCATTAAGATGCAGTAAGTAAAGAAGAAGCTATAAATGGCATGAATCAGCTCATTTCCACTGATGCTAGCAGAATCAAGTTGATTTACATTAGCTGAAGATCAACAACAGAGAATGCAAAGCACAGCTCCTCTTCTTGCCTATTGAACTCAAACAGAGCCACTGCCTGGCTTATTCACTGCAGCTCCTACCTTTTTGAGACCAGCTGCCAAGAATGAATATAAAACTATATTAGGGCACAGCCTTCCCTGTGCAGTGAGGTGGACAAATTGGATGGCTCAGATTTGCTACCTGGGGCAGCCAGCATGCTAAATGAACAGCTTCTTGGTGCTAGAGAGCAGGAATCCTATTTATCAGGTGTGCTGCATGGGGCTGAAAGGTGACACCTATGTCTGACCCCAGTTTGAGAGCTCAGGAACATGGAGAATAAGCATCTTTGCTTTTACTTTCAAAGAGCCTTGGCTCCCTGAAAAAAAAAAAAAAGTCTTCATGATGCAGGGGTCACTAACTGAAGTGTGGATTTACTTGGGAGGCTAAAAGACCTATGAGCTACTCAGCAGAGGACCATCTGGGGAGACTTGAATGTTCCTGGCACTGTGATACAACTGCACAGCCCCAGCTAGCCCTCTGCTCACAGCACAGTGATGTGTGGCGTTGCACTTGGCTGCAGTCATCCAAAGGCTTGTGAAGATTGCAGTCCACAGTCAATAATATCCTTATCTGCCTAAGAGAGTGTTAATCCGTACTGCACTCTCTCTGTAAATAGTACCTAAATCTTAGACACTGTGGGAAAAGGAGATGAGGAAGGAGATGGGTGACAAACTTGTGGAAAACAGGGCACTGCAGTAGAGTGTAAGATTAATTAGCCAGAGAGCACAGGAGGAGAAAGCATGGACACGGGCCTGTCCATCACAGCACTCACTTTTAAAATTATCATAATCTTTTACCAGACAGGTTCCCTTTCTTGAGCCAGAAATTTTGTCAAATTTAATTTGATGACATTGGGCATCTGTTCCTTCTTCATAAATGCCCAGCACCTCAACAGCTCACACTGATCTTCCAGATTAATCAGAATCCTGGTGGTATATCCACTTCAATTTTATTGTACATAAGCAGTATGCCCAAGTACACATCACATGTAGTCACTCTCAGTAGTGCTGGGAGAGTGAATCCAGTCTTTGATCTCCTAGATGTTGCTTCTCACAGGAAATCAGTGTTTTAGTTCTTTTGTTGTTTTGGTTTTTTTTTTCCTGCTGGATTAATTGGCAGAGTAAGAAATGATACTTACCAAGAAAATACAATTATTCAACCCTTGCTGGTCTGGAATTAAGCTCCATGATTGATAAAGGGTCACAGCTAGAGAGAATTAAAATAAACCATCAGGCAACAGATATTCTGGTTTTTCAAGCTCTGCACCAACCTAGGAGAGAGTGTGTTTGGCTCATTTCAATTGCAGGGCTGGAACACAGTGTGCCACAATACCTCTTCATGACATTTTTGGAACAGTGTTACTAAGATTGGTTAATAGTTATCTCTGTAATTAGGCATCTGGTATAGATTCATTTGTTGCATCTGAGATGGGCTAGAACCCTTTTATGTCCTTCTTGCTCCTAACTGTGCTTGAGTTCACCATAGGGAGCTTTCTGCAAGTACATAAAGGACCAAACCCATGCTTCTTTGAAAGAACAGTCATTTTCTAAAAAAATGTGGTTGCCCCATAAATGGTAAAAGTCATAATAATTTGTCTTTTCTTCACTTCATCAAGAAGTGGAACACTGGAGAATCTTTTTGGAGGTTGGAGTAGGAAACAGAGATCTCCCAGAGGTCCAGGAAAGACTCTGTGGACCTGCTCACTTGAGACACAGAATTGGTAGTACTCACAGACTCACTGCACTCAATGATATTGTCTGAAATACCCAAGGTGACTTGTAAAGGTCATCAAAACTTGTACTGGAGACTTTTCATATCAGTCAGAGGTACACTGAGCTTATGAAATGGGATCATCAAATTAAACCACAGTTGTGTAATTGTGTAACCACAATTGTAACCATTTTCTACTCCATAGTTACTTCAATGCATATCAGAAACTACTGAAAGAAGTAGGCAAGAGTTTAAATTGTGCTAAATTCCTAAATGTGGGAATAATAGTCTCCCCATAGCCTATCTGTAGGCAAACACAAACATTTTCATCTTTGTGTGTAATCTCTGGTCCTCTCAAATTCACATATATTTCAGACATTGATATAAGAACACACAAACATACACGTATGTATTTTATCATATTAGGCTTTCAGTCTTCTCTGGGATGTCATGAAAAATTGTTATGATCTATACAGATCTTAGTGACCTTCTGTTTCACATATTTATAGCTATGGGAAAGAAAAGTACATGTTAAATTCCTTTGATACCCTGTGTATATTGTCGGCAAAATTAGCGAAGCTAAGATGATTTAGAGAGCTAAAGGCTTTGTTTCTATAGGTTTCTGAATCCAGATACCAAAGCTGAAGTGGTTTGATTGAAATACTCAAAGAATCCTGCACAGGTAAGTGACCCAACAGAAAGTTCCACGGGTGTCAAGGCAGAAGGTGAACATATGATAATGAATTCTTTCTCCTGGAATATATGCCACTAATAGACTTGACAGCAGTATCATTACCGTGATTCATAGGCTCATAGATTTTAGACCAGAAGCAACCATTACAATAATCTAGTCCTATTGTCTGCATAGAAAAGACCCCAGAACCTCACCCAGCTGTTGCTGCATCAACCTTCTAATTTCCGCTTGAATTACCGTGTTATTTTTCAAAAAGCCATCCAATGCTTATTAAAAGACTGTGTGATAGAAAATCTACCAGGTACTTGGGTAAGTAGTGCCAAAGGTAACTTTTTTCTCTTAGAAATGTACAGCTTATTTTAGTATCATATTTGCATTGATATTTCCATAGGAATTTTTTTGTACCCCAGAAATATTAAGAAAATTCTCGATTTATTTTTTTTTCCCCTGCAGTTAAAGGTATGTGTAGAGTTTATGGTAATCTTCCTCTGATATTAATAATATCTTTAAGGAAACACTGAACCTTTATTTCCTTTTTTCCTTCTTTCTGTCCTCACTCTCACTTTTCTCTTGTGAACCCCACCAAAAAAAAAAAATCAATCCAAACCACAAAATAGGAGAAAAAATAAAAAAGGGGGAGAAGTGGCAGACAAAATTCACAATTAAACTGTGGAATTTTAAAATATGCAGAATGTTCCTGGATACATTTAATGGTAGGCAGATAGTGATATTCCTGCAGTCCTTGACAAAATATGTGGGGGTTTTTTTGGTTTATGGTCCCACCTGTTCTCTTCAAAACATCTCTCCTCCTCTTGTTCCCTACTATTCCCCTTGAGTCCAATTTACCTAATCTGTAGAACATGTGAGGATTTCTTAGGTAGATCATATCAATAACACAATGACTCAAACAACTAGACAGGATGTCACACTGCTTCTTGGACGGGTAGAATTTGCTTTTTTTTACAGTCAGTATTTCAAGAAGTCAGCAGTGACACAGGAGCTGTACCCCCACCCCACATCCAACATCAGATATTCTGAGACAAACACTTATCATTCTTTGCTCCTCTGAGTATCCTTTTATCCCATAGAATAATTTCATTGATTTAAATAGGAACTTAAGTATCCAAGAATGAGCCAAAATCTGATACACCTTTTGGCATTAACCAAATCCTTATCCTGTGAAGGCAGCATCAAAGCTTCCATTGATTGTGCTTGAATAAACATCCTGCTGAATTGATGCTGTCTGTGAAATTGCTATGAATTACTTATATTTATAGTACTTATAGCAAAAGGTCAACAAAACATAAGACTTTTCAAATTAATCAGAGGTAGAGTCAGTTCATGAAATGGAAGTTCAGCTCCATTATGAAGCAGGTATCCAGATGAGCCAGTAGTAAGATACTATTTCCTCATTATCTCATGATCATATCATCTATGTGTCTAGTCTGTGAATAAATTATTACCTGCCATGTACTTTCAGAAGCTGGAAGAAAACATGGTGAGTTCTCAAAGGTGCAAGTGGACTTGTCTGTATGTAAAAGTCAAAAACAAGCTGATGTGATTAAACAGTTAGTCAATCAGTGACTCGGCCCTGTTCTTTTCTCCATCTGGTAGGCAGGCAGATTAAATTTATGCCATGTGTTTATTTTTCTTGTAACAAAATGAGTTGCATTCATATTTCTAGTCGCTATGAGGTGGTAACAACCTTAAAAAAATGTATCAATTAATATTTAAAAATGAAGAGTTAGCAGGAACACAATGACATGTCACCCAATGCACAATATTTTATTTAAAGCAAATGGCAGTACACCATATTAAAAAAATCTCAATTACAGACTCTAAAGAAAATTAAATTTATAGTTGAGCCTCAGAGTATTGAAGCTACTAGTTGTTTCCTGGAAGTGACTTTGAAATGAGTTTTGGGAAATCATTTTAGTATTGACTTGGGCCATAATGGTTGGCTGTTGCTTTTTTGTGTAAGATTGATTGAATTACTTTGACCAAGCTCCAAGTCCATGTCCTTCTCTGAGGCCAATTGTGAATATAACCATAATACAGTCTCTAAAAAATATTTCAGAAAGTAAATAATCTCTAAACCTGGAGTTAATTTTGTTCCTTGTCTCAACATACATCTCTTCTTTTCTTTTGTATCACAGACTTCCTTTCATTTTAAAAGGCAGGGGTTGTTTGCTAGGTTTATTCTATACACTACAATAAGAGATAATTTTGACTACATCTTAAATGAAGAACTATCTAAGAAATAAGTGCATTGGCAGTAATAAGAATTGACGGTTGTATTACTGATTTGAGCCTTTGCAGTTCTGAAATGTAGGACTCTTCTAGTTATTTCTTCATAGTTAGTAAACTCAAGGCCATGTTATTTCAGACTCTATACAAACACATGGGAATGAATGCTCTTAAACTAAAAAAGCTTTGAAAATAAATGCCAGATATGCACTGAGTCCATAAACAGAGAGGTGAAAGGATTTATCCACAGCTGCTGAATGTGCCTGGGCTGGAGACAGAAGCAAATCTCTTCAGGGATCCATGCCGGTATTCTATCCAGTGAGATTTGCTGTGTTTTGGTTACCTGAGTTGAGAAAAAGCCCACAACAGTGGCTGCCCTGAGTTTTTATAAGAAGTATGGAACGTACATCAAAAGACAAAATTGAAAACCAGTAAGATATATCCACAGGAAGCCTCCATGAAGTGAGTGGTGCATTTCTCCCACAAAACCAGAAGCAAGGCAGACAGCAAGAAATGGTGAAAAGACACGTAAGAAGATGAAAATAGTAGATGTTTGGGGAGGAATTTAGCATGAACAGCTGCACAGATACTGTCTTGAACAGAGATATGGACTCTGCAGTCATGAAACAGGGAAAACCCAACAGTTCGTGAGGTCCAGCCTTCCAAAGGGCAGCCTGCTGCACTTCCCAAATCTCCTGAGTTCTCATCTGAGATGGAGTGAGTTGGGGAGCAAAACTCCCCTAATAAAATCTGGTTCAATGAGTAAAGACTACCAGGGAGCATGGCCCTGTGATACTGTAAGGAAGTGTTTCTATTTCCTTGGCATTAGTTTCCATGCTAGGAGGTCCTGCACTGAGTCTTTAGGCCGTAAGATCTGGGTAAGTCTTGGTTGAAAGGCAGATGTGTTCAGCTAGCAAATGTTACCATTTTCTGTTGTTCCTGTTCTTAAATGTCTTCAACTCCTGCTGACAAGAGTAATCTACCTCCTTAGAAGTCTTAAGTAAACAGGAATCCTGCAGGGTGCAGGTTAAACTAGCATGGAAAGAGCAAGTAGCTGCAATGTTCTGTAATGATTTCCATGGACTCTCTTTCCAGTCCTTTGTTAGTTAAGGCAAAAATATTTGGGTACTGGCTTATGGAGAGAATTGCTGAAATGTATCCTCTATTCTCCACTCTACAGGTGGTCTTCTTTAGATCTTTAGGTTAGAAAGAAAACTAATTTGCTCCTTAAATGGATCAAAGCACAAGGGATGATTTAGTTGAGTGAATGTGGAAAGAAATGGCCACCAGTGTCAGATTTTTCTTGTTGATATTTATTTATTTATTTGCAGTGAGTTTCTATGTGGGGTGGAGAGTAAAAGACCTTATCATTTACCGCCTCAAATTTGAGCTGTAACAGACTACTTTTTTTTTCCCCACTTGCTTTCTGGTTTCTTGGAGCTTTAGAAATGACAAGAAATTTTCTCCTGGTAAATATGCTGGGTCATTTTGTATTAATTTGAATACGTGACTGATAAACTGAATTTACTGCTGCCCTGCAAACAAGGTAGATATGAATGATCCCTCTTGCACTTGCTTTCTTGATGAAATTTTAAATGTGTTTTGCTATAAATGGAATCTCAGTTAAAGCAATAATTAGTATTTTGGTCTATTTAAAATAACACTTTAATTATCTGTAGTAATTCTGAGAATTTAAGAATATCCCTTCAGGTATTGCAGTGTTATTTTAGATGTTCTGCTTAAATACCTAAATTCACATTATTCATTACTATTCCCTTCTCAGTGGGGTGTCATTCAAGCTCTAGTTGGTGTTAATGTATTTTTTTAAGCCACATAAATGTAGAAGATACAAAATAAAGGAAAAAGTAGCAGTCGATTGAACTCTTAATTTATCAACCAGTATTTCACTTCACATAGTTTGGATAGTCTTATAGAAACACATATACCTAGAAAAGGACAGCACTTTCTGAGAAAAACTGATGTCCCAAACGGTTAAGGTAGAAGTAAGTGAACATACAAGAAGAATCCTGGATACAAGGGACCAAAGCTCCAGTTGACCAAGGGCAAGAAAACAAACAGCATGCAAACACTGAGCCAGAAACTATCATACCATAGGTTAAGTCAAGTCTACCTCTGCTGTTGGACAGAGCTGAGAACAGAATCAGTTTTAGCCACTGTGTCTTTTCCCCACCCCTTTCACAGGACAGAGGTGGAAATGGCAAGAGGAATTTACAAGGTTCAAAAAGGTGACACTGAAAACAATTCATAGTGAGTGAACATGCACTAAACTGAAAACAATTGTTCATTTCAGGTAAGGAGGCATGGGCAGTCTCATTGCCAGTGCTGAGGGTGATTTGTATTCAGAAAACAGCCTCATTTTCTTTGCCTTGTGTCTTGTGCAGAGGCTGTCTCTGTATATGCACTGTGAAGTTTATGGCTGTGGGGCTTTTCTAACTGTAAGCATCTCTGACACCCCAGTTGCACTGATGCTTTCTCAGTTCAACAGCAGATTTTTTTTCAGTAGGTGGTTTGAAAAGAATAGTTTACAATTCTTCTTGGCCTCTCTTTCTGTGGATTCTGACTTAATTAGACTCATTAACAAGAACAAGTGACATATTTTCTATAGCAAAAGCTTTAAGATGAGACAAGATTGTTAAATCTTGTTCAAAACCTCCTACCAGAAGAAACTTGACCAACACAGGGAGGCTTCCAGGATGTAGTTTGCTACCCAAAGTGTTTTTGGAGAGAAGGGGTTTTCTTTTTGCAAAAAATATTATTGTGTTTTTGTTAAAAAGTATCTACTTTGCTTTTTAAATTGTACTTTGCCCACAAATATTGCTGTGAAGAAATCCCTATATTATGGTCAGGTCTACTCTACAGTAGTCCAGCTAGGAAAGACAGATGCTTCAATTACATTCTTTAGATGTATTGTTTGGTTACTGGGGAGTCATATAAATAGGGATGGTGCAATATGCAGTATCCTTTGCTCAAAGCCTGTGCCTGCTGTGGGAGATCACCCAGCTCCAAGACTGTGAAGAGACAACAGAAACACAAAATGAATAGAAATAAGAGGAGGAAAGAGGATAAATGTTGGCAAGGAATGCTAAGGAGAGGCATTAAGGAATTTCTGGTCCTTTAAGGGATTTCCAGCACAGGGTCTGTAGAAAATTTTCATCCACACCCAAACTGGGCAGAAACTGTTTTCAGAAATTAACCCATAAGCACCCAGCATCAGCAGCACTCCCTAGGCTGCACCAGAGGCTGGGATCGGACACTTGAGTAACACACAAACTCTTAATTTAAGGAAGGACCCACAGAAAGCTCTCCAGTAACACACTAAATACTTTGTATTGTAGTGCATCTGGTGCTGCAGTAACGAACTGTATGTAGCACACATAGCATAAAATATCAGCATGTACAGCATAAATACTACTTGGACCTCACTCTTGATGCAAGAAGCGTATGAATTATAGCAGTTTAATTTGTGGTTAAACTATAGATTTTTCCTGGGCAGAAAAAGCAAGCAAGCGTATTTCAGATGGCAGCTGTGAATGTACCCTATCCTTTTATTCTCTTTTGTCGTGTAGTCATTCATTCTTTGACCTTTCCCCATAACATCCTATTATTTTATTTCCCCGGGCAAAAATCTGTGATCATAGCCATAATCACTCCCTGGCATTCTCTTTTCAGAATTTTCCTTTTTCTGGACAAGTGCTATCCAATCTTATTTTTCAATATATAACCAACAGCATGTCATTTGCTTGGAGTTGGAGCTGGGCAAAACAAAAGTCAGAAACAATATTCATTTCCCATTTAGCTGATGTGTTTGCAAAGATTAATTAACAAGGACAATGAAATTGCTCAGCCCAAACAGCCACTATACAAACCACTGAGACACCCAGCAGAGGGTTTTCAACAATTCTACCAAAAGCTAGGGATATTTCCAAATTAATGGCAGTTAGGTTGTCAGCTCCATAGTTTTTCATAGAGACCAAAATGCCTAAGTGCAGCCTGTATTCTTAGGATGTCTTCTGCCTGAGCACTCATTGGTTATGAAAACTACTAAAACAGATCTTTGCTTAATGTTTTTGCTCCAAAATTCACCTTAAGTATCCCATTGTGAGAACCTATAGGAAATATGATCTTTAATTTGCCTGGATCTAAAGATGGGTACTGCTTTCATTTCCACCATTGAGGGTACAGTCTTTCCGGTCTTCAGTAAATGACACTATTAAATACACAAATCAGATGTTTTTGAAAAAATGAAAAAAAAAAACAAAACAACCCAACCTGTAATGTTAGCTCAAGCACTTTTTTAAATCTAGTACTGACTGCCTGGCTTTATTAACTGTGACTGCAAATGCCTTAAAATATGTCAGTGGAGTTACTTTGTTATTGAGGTTAACACCACTACATGGGATTCAGCATCTAAATCTCTCAGCCTATATTGTGTGTCAGAAGTGTGGGAAAGAATGGCTGGAGAAAACTGTGTGGAGCTTATCATTGTAGGAGGGCGGATGCAATCATAATTCATGTGTCTTGTCCTTAGCAGTAATGAGAGAGGTTTTGTAGGCTGAGTCATGAAAAAGAAAGAATATGCTTTGTTTGACTATTATGGCAAGTGTCAAACCTGGTGAATAATGTAGATAATTTTTTGGACATTTGAAGTGCAGAATAATGTATGATTAATGTCAGTTCCACTGTTTAGCTTCCTTGTTGCTCTGTACAAGTGCCATGGCATTTTTCAGAAGTAAAAAAAGTAACAGAACTATGTCTTGAGCAAGAACTGCATTAGTTTTTAGCTTGCATTTGTTGCAGTTTGTCTTTAAAACTTATTTGAAGTAACTTCTAAGCAAAATAAACACATTGCAATCTTCAGTCTTTTGGGGTGTGTCTGTCCTCAGCTGCATCTTTAGATACTTCACGGAATATAGATTAATATATGTTTATATGATTATATACTCTCAATATCACAAGTATCATTGGCCCTTAGAAGTGTCTGTTGGCTTTACCCTAGGATGATTACATTCACTGTTTTGCTTTAGGTTATAGATTGCCAGGTGTGCTTTAATCTGTGTATGTAATCACAGAATAATTGGAAAGTCCTGAAGAACAGAGTTAATCCAATCACCTTGTATTGAGAAAGGACTTGGAATACTTGGCAAGTATTGGCAAGATTGACCCCCAACAGCTGTTTTGTTTAACCTTATGTTCACCTCAAATTCAAGAAACTATGTTCAGCATGTATTTTCTTGGTGAGCAGTGAGGAGTTGGGATCTCAAGACATACATACATACCTCCATTGGGTACTCTCCATTTGGTGCTGTGGCTGCATGGACATCTTGTATCTTCCCAGCACAGTCTCACCTCGGAAGTGCTGGAGGTACCAGTGTTAAGATGAGTGGAAGATGGAAGGGCCAAAGCCTCTTCCCTTGGCGCCACTTCTTCTTTTCTATGTGTATCCAGAAATTATTTATATTTTCTTCCAAGATAAATCTGTACAGTCTCATCAAATTATTGTATTAAAAATGAAGATTCAAAATAACTTTTTGTGTCAGACTTCTCATGGCTCTTTTTTTGTCCTGATCTGATATGGACACCAGGGAGCCACCCTATCACTGCCACATGCCTTTCCTGGACAGAGCTCTCTAACCCATCACTCACACTTCATATTTCATCTGTCTGTCAATTCAACAACTGTGAAAATATTTGCTTATTTCCAGCTGTAAACCTTTCAAAAACCACAGTGATATTGCCTTTTCTTTCCTTCAGTGCAGGTGGTGGAACACAGAAGGCAGTGCCTAATTTTTAACAACTTCCATGTACTAGCAGGCCTGCCCTCAACATCAGCCCTCATCTGTTTGCCTAGCTCTGTTTCCTCCTCTCCTCTCTCTTCTCTCTCCTCTCTTTCTCTTTCAAAAATGAAAAAGCTCAAATTTATTCTATCTTTACTCAGAGATGTTCGTTAAACTCCTGTTGTTCTTGATGACTCTCAACTCCTGCCAATTTATCTACATTTTATTGTTTGTCAGAATATGATAGTCCTGAATGAAGTTCTCTGGATCAGCCTTCATCAGTGCCGAGTACCAAAGCATGGTTACCTCCCATGTTTTATATATGACATTGCTGTTAACATACAGCCAGATGAGATTTGCACTTCTGCCACAACACTACGCTGTTGATGGGCACTTGAGCTCAGGTCTTCTTTTGTGATACTATATAGTACATTGCCACTTGCCCACTTTGAATGTCATCTCATTTAATCTTGACCATCTTTCCAATTTATCAGGATCATTTTGAAATTTAATTCTGGCTTCAAGAATGCTGTTATCCTTGATAGTTTAATGTACATTGCAAATTTGACATGAGTATGGTCTTCCATCATTTAAGTTAATGAAAGCCCTGACAGATCTCTGTCTGAAATACCTTCCTAGCTTTAGAGCACGGTATTAAATCTTGCAGGGAAGTGTATTTTCAGCCACTTTGGTAGTACTGTTCATTAGTGCTAGTACATATTTTCTCACCTTTCTTACATGGATGCTATTTGGATTTACTAGGGCAAATATAGATTCCCCCTTCCACATCTCTTATCCACTAAGCAATTATATTCTGTCAAAGAACATATTGAGGCTTTTGTGGATTTCTTTTTTTTTTTTTACTTCAGGTGATCAGGCGTAAAATATTTTAACAAAATCACAGCATATTCTTGTTCCAAAGTTTCCTCTCTAATTTCTGTACCATGCTTGCAGCAAATAAGATGAAGGGCTTGAGGATAATATTATTGTGCCACTGCAGGTGATCGTAGATATGAACAAGAAAATTTTCAAAGTGTCTGGCTAACCATTCACAGAATAGGTTTAATACATTAATTCAGGATTGTTTTCTGAGAATTAATTTATATTTTGTATATTTGAGAGTCTCAAGTGAAAAGTTATTTTTATCATAAATTTTAGTACAGTAATTTGATTAAATCATAAGGATTTACTTTGGAAGGAGTTATAATTAATTTCTACATATACAGAAGATATCATTCCATAAGCCTAAAGTCTATGTCTCTTTGTCCTCCATAATGTTGCATGCAGGAGAGAGAAAAATATGTGAAATCACATAGCAATAGGGTCTTTTGGTCTCTTTGCTCCCTACCTTGTCACTGTCAATAAAAAAATTTTCAGTGGAATATCTGTGAAGAAGGGAAAAGAGCCCAGGTCTATTTAAGAAGCAAGAATTTCATTATGAAAAATATTCTGGATTCCTTACACTATGTTAAACTTCCTTTTGTCCTTTCCATGTTCATTTATATTCTACCCTGTCCTAGATACAAGATCATTTCCTCAAACTGCCTTCACTAGTACAGAACATTGTTTGAGGGAAAATTTTTCTTATTTCTCTTGGATGTATGATGAAAAAAGTTGAATAACCCTCAAGCAAATTCATTTTAAGGAAAAATCTTACAGGGGTGGGAGGAACGATCACAGGAACTACTGCTGAGTCACTTTTTCCTATCATGCAAGGTATCTTCAGGAGCCCAGAAAGCTTCTCAAAGTCAAAACCATGTTTCACTGGTATAGCACATCTATCTGGGACACCATCAGAAGGCTTCCTGACAAATCTCTGGGGAGAAGACAAGATAATTAAGGAACTGACTTTAGAGTATGAGCTGTTAACTTGTGTGTTGAGCTCTGTGGAGCAGGCAACTTGTAAATGTCACCACCAAACCAGATATTTATTAGTTTGAACTGACACACTTTAACTTCCGTGTATGTACTGAGAAAATATTCCTTCTCACTACTCACTAGAGATATTTAAATGGCAGCAGATTGAGCACAGCCTAAAAAAATATTCTCTTGAGCTGAATGCTCTTACAGCAGCAAGGGGAGTGAGGAGATGAATTGTTTAGGTCTTTCCTTTCTGTTTTTGCCCCCTTAGTTTCCTTCCACCACCTCAAACATGCTGGTGGTTGTTTCTACAATCAAAATTGTTTCCAGAGTGCTATAGGGTAAGTGGGCAACTCGACTTACACAGTGATCAGTACATGGAGAATTGGATGATCTAGTGGCCAGAGTACAAAATAATGGGAGCACTTTAAAAAAAATATTGACTTTTTTCCCCCTTTCCTTCCTTACCAGCTGCACACTGCACTGTGAGAGAAACCAATCACAGACTCATTCCCAAACTGTCCAGATGAAAAAGACCTGTAGTCTACTTTGCTTATTGCCATAACTCTCTGGAATTGCTTCCTGCCATATATTTGAGTACTATATTCAGGCTAATTTGCCATAACTTTCCACTAGAAACCTATTCCATGCTCTGATAAATCTCATCACTAGCTTTTCCTACAACTCCTGTCCTGAAAAACTCAGTCCTTTGTCCATTTTCATTCTGAGTCAGAGATGATATCTGAAATATTTAAAGGCTGAGGATCTCAGCAGGAACTGGTAAATGTTGTCCAGGCTTTCCCTCTCATCTTCTTTGCTCTGTGGAGGATCTGGCATTGTAATAAAAATTCCAGACAGGTAAGCAAAAATGATCTACGTAACAAGACTCATCTCCTACCCTTATCTACTGGAGATAAGGACCTTATTACCTAGAATGTGGGAAAG
Organism: Actenoides hombroni; assembly: GCA_024336885.1. Taxonomy (NCBI): domain Eukaryota; kingdom Metazoa; phylum Chordata; class Aves; order Coraciiformes; family Alcedinidae; genus Actenoides; species Actenoides hombroni. The sequence goes on from WUAM01000306.1 coordinate 184,137, forward strand.
TATCATTTAACAAGCATGAAAGGAGAACTGTCTTATAATGCTGTTGGTTCTACTATACTGAATTAAATAAATACTTCTATGGAATATAAAGAAGAAATAGAACTTTAAAATAGCCATCTCAAAGGTATGATCTATTCAGACACATAGACCTATGGTTGGGCCAAGCGGATGTTAAAATTGTTGAGGCTCCATTCTGCAGCACAGACTCATTTACCCCATTTCTTGGGTGTTGTGCTTATGTAGTGTCATTGCATAGTGCACTGTCTTGATCCAGAGTAATTTCTATAACGCTGATGTGGGTGTATATACACAATAGGCTGTGATGACTTCACAGGAGATGGTCCCAGCTGTAAAGTAGCACATGGCCTGATGAACATCATTCTCTAGGTGCTCAGTATTCCCGTAAGGTACTATGTATTATCATATCATCCATTTGGGAATTGTGAATGCTCATACCTGATCCTGTAACTGCTCACTCAGCTGTTTGGTGTTGCCCATGACACCTCAGCCCCCCACTGAAACCAATGGGAAATCATTTTCTCACCTTTACAGGGGAACTGAATCAGACTCAACTGGAAGATAAAATGAAATTCAGACTCAAAGCTATTGAGGATAGGAACATAGAAGTCCTAGGTTAGAAGAAAGTTTAGAATTTCCTCTTCCATTTCTCATTAAAATATTTTGCCATTCTCATCCAGATCTTTGAGATAGGATTAGTGTAGTTCATCAGCTAATTTCAAATACAGTAGCATTAATACAGCTACTGAATCTTGCCTTTACATCTTTTATCAGGAATCCTTGTAAGTGTTGCTAAAATATGAAGACAGCACTATGTCCCTGTGTAAGTGGTAATGAAGATGTGCTGTGTTGGAAAAAACCAGCACTCTGTGTGTCTATTATCACCATCGAGCCCTCTCTTGGTTATCTCTCTTTATTCCATACAAGCATGGTATTTATTAGCCTGAAGCAATCTCTATGTGCCCTTTGAATCAGAAAAATGTCTTTATTTGTATACTCATATAGCACAGGCCAAGCTGAAGTGAGAATTTATCTCCTGAAGAAAACAGATTTAATGTGAAAGGTGATCCTCTAAAGTTTCACAGTTTCAGTTGCCTTGGATAAGCACCAGTGTATTTCCTTGTTCAAGTGGGTCTACCATGCATCTGAGAGCTGCAAAATCACGGATGGCAGAGAGGGAATGTTATACACACAAGTCCCTTTCTTCAAGGCCAGTGTATATATTAGAGGCATTAAAGTAGGATTAACATGATAACTGCCAAACCCACACTTTCAGTACCTCACTCTACGCTGCTTTGTGGTCAAGAAGTCTGCCCAGCTCAGAGTCTTCTGCTCCTGCCTCTAAATAGTTACATGCTCCCTCCACCTACCTTATCCTCTGATTCTGATAGACTAGATCCATCTGAACTTCATTCTGTGCATAACAGAAAAATGGAAAGAAAAAACCCCAAGCATTGTCAACAAAATATTCACCAGTCTTTTACAACACTAAAAAAATTATGACAACAAAAATGTTTATTGGAAAATTGAGACTCATATTCAGTTTTCCTGGTTATACATTTGTTCATAATCTTAATTCGTATAATTCCTGAACCCTGCTAGACAGAAGACACAATGAGTAAGTAGCATGGTCACAAGGTTATTGTTCGGAGTGCTGAGAGCTGCCTAAAAAGAGGCTGTACTGAGAATACTCTCCAACATGAAAAAGAGACCCACAGGAAAACAGCTATTATCTCAAGTAATCTTCAGCAAAGAGGATGTGTCTGTAAAATAACTTTTGGAGACCTGTGGTAATTCAATACCTCAACCTCTGGTCACCCAGTTACTAGATCAGACAAGAAATGTTCAAAAACCCTTTTGAAACAGTGCACAGCAGTGCACTAAAATGTATGGCATGAAGGACGGATTACTATGTGACCTAATGATTACATGAACAAAAGAGGGGAAAAAACATTTCACCACCTTTCTGTAAGTTCCATTTATCCATGAAATAACAATTGCATTCAGATTTGCATTTCCATTATACAGAATTGCCTACCTTCTGACTTAGCAGCACAATGGTGTTGTTTTATTTATCTAAACTGGATGGTTTACTTTTCACGGTATGACCAGCTGGTAGAAAAAACAGGATTCAATAATGCGAACATTTTGCAGTAAATATATTACATTAATACAACAATATAAAAGCTGTGCTCAGCAGATTCTCTAGGACAAGGTCTGTTCTAGAACTGTGCATGCAGCTTTCTGAACACTTACTTGGAGAACTATGAAGGTTACATCTCATTATATGAAATAATACAAAGAGATGCTGAATTTCCACTTAGGCTTCTATTTACTTGCTTCTCCCCATTAAAAAGAGTTACAAATTTAGTTGGTTGGTTTCAAGCAGAGTATTTCTGTGTCTTTCCTTCTTGCTCATATTCACTATTGTAGGCTTTTGTGAAAAATCTTGCAATGACAAAGGACTACACATGGAAGAAAAGCATAACCATTAACTCAAAGTAACCCTATGCGGAGAGTACTCACACAAACCTGCTCCCCATTAAAAAAAAATAGAGGAAGAAAAAAAAATTATTCAGAAAGGTTATTTTGGTGTTAGACACTTTGACTTGATTGCCTGGCAGATTTATCATCCTCTGTGTAGAATTTCATCTCCTCTGTGGTTTGATATAGAGGATAAATGTTCTCTGCTCCATTTGTTCGAATTGTCAGAGGCAATGGGCCTCCTCTCCTTCTTCTGTGGTCTTCTCTGGTTATAGAATATCTACAGTCTCTCTCCTAAGAAACCACTACTACTAAAAAGTAGTTTACTGTGGAAGCAATCACAGAACCTCTGCTTTTACATCCTAGGCGTATCCTATTCAAAGAATGTACACTAAATCTCTGTTCAATAGTCTGTCACCTTTCATGCTGATGAACCATTTACAAAGGAGCTACAAACATCTGAAAATAAATGAGGAGATGCTAAACTGGTGTCATGACTGTTGTTCCTTATGTGAAGTGATATGAACTAACAACTGCTACCGTATGGCTCTGAATTTGTTGTACTAGAGTCAATGGCAGGGCCTTGTGGCAAGTGAGCACTTCCATAATGAGTTTCCTTGACTGTGTATCTTCTGTGACCCTCATGCAGTGCTTCCAATCCATGGCCCAGTTTGACACCAGCCATTCATTCCCTGTATTTTCCTGGCAATAAATACCATCTGTGCAAAACCCATACTATTCAGCAATGATAATGTCCATTAGAGAGAGACAGTGCATTATTTTGCTGGCACTCAAACTTGTTTGGCCTTCTCAAGACAATAAATTTTTTATATATTGCTTAAAGAATTATTTTAGTATTTTGTTTGAGTTTCACAGAAACCCTGGATTCTTTCACTACGAACAGAAAAATCATTGTTGAAGGAAATAACATAGTGAGGTCATATCTTAGTTTGAAGGGTAACAAAAAGAAAATGAAAATAAAACCACTTGCCTGCTTTTAATGCTCCCAGTAGTCCTCTTTCTCCTTGACTCTGTTGTAACAACTGCAATCTTTTTATTTTTGATCCAGTATCAAGGAAAAAGGAAAGCTTGTTGAAATTTTAGTGCTTGAATATGGATAAGCATGTATTTTTCTTCAGAAACTACTGAACTACTTATATGTTCATAAAAGTATCTCAAACATTTAAGTTAGGAAAAAAAAAAAAGTGTTTTTAACTCTTTCTATTATTCATTATTGCAATGAGATACTTTTAGGATGGTGAAACCAGATGGCCCAAGTGCTCCAGGTCTGTTGGTATATTCCTGGTTTGAAGTTTCTGGCACCTGTTGCTGGGAAGTGTGTGAGCAGTAATAGCAGGCACCAGATCTGGCCACCCACCCTGGGACTGGGTTGTGAAACTGGTCACTCTCCACTCACATGACCCTGAGGACCTCACATGCCTGTCCTTGACTACGTTTCATCTTCAGTATTGCAACCTGTGGGTCCATTAGTAATAAAATTACAGAAGAAGGCAAAATGAGTTTACAGACCTTTATAGCCTTTGATAGGGTCAGAAGTACCATGCAAATATATTGACAGTTCTGGTTTTGTCCTGTTTGTCACTATTCTGTTTTATGTGTGTCCTGGTTTGAGTGAGAACAGAACTAATTCTATTCAGTAATTTTACTTTTCAGCTCAGTTCTTCTAACTAA